>JAYDZG010000029.1:10848526-10873195 GCA_034509265.1 Microcambeva bendego | reverse complement strand
GAGAGTTTAAATCCCAGATCTGCCATGCAGCCACTGTTGTGCCATTGAGCAAAGCTTGAGCATCCAAACAAGCTATGATATGCAAAGAAATAATTTTGTTGTACATTTGTATTTGTATATATTAACAAATTAAGGCATTCTATTCTAGCCCCCCTTTAAACATGAAGCAATGATTGGTTTCTGAACCAGTGGGGTTCTGATTAGGAAGAAATGCTTACTTAAAATGAACAAAGCATAACACGATTTTTCAGTGCATTATGATGCAAACACAGACAAAATGAATGTGGGATTGTGTTCACTTATTTTTTATTGGTCTGAAAGATGTGTTTGGAGTGATCTATATAAAATGCCAGTGGGTTACTGGGTCAACGCTGTCTGAGAGTACATTTAGTCTGTTCAATTAGGAAGTAAAGGTAAGCAGAAAATTAAAGACGTGCACAGTTGTGGGGCAGTGTGAGAAGTCATTACTTCCCACCACACAGCAAATAAACTGGATGGGGAAGGAGCAAGGGGTCAGCAGTGGAGGAAACAGGATTGCCAGTACCTAATGATGTCGGATTTGTTTGAACCCAGTTGAAGCGGCGAAATATCCTATTTGTAGTTTTATGGAGAATGAGAGAGAGATTTTTTCATGAATATTTATTATTTGCTTTACATGGCCAAATGTAGACACGTAATGTCATTCCAAAAAACCAATGGCAATACAATAAAAAAATGAGATTTTAGGACTCCACCATGTAACAGTGGTGGCATAGTAGGATTCGCGACTGAGAGGTTAAGAGTTAAAATTGTAACCCAAGTTTCCAAACAGGATCTGAAGAGTCTGTGCTGATTAAAAAAAGAATTTCCTCACATTAGCAGTTTAATACACAACTACCAATAGCTCAGTTCTAGTCATAGCATGTTTTGTGGGAAGAAGGGAATAGATTGGGTTTCTTCCCATTGCTGGTGCAATAGTGAGTGTGGCACAAGTAGTAGAGAAACTTACAAAGTGTATTGTGACCACTGGAGTATTAAATATAAACATTATTCCAAATGACTAAGATGTTCGACCACCTCCCTTCCCATAATTAACCAGTAATGTCGTTGTAGATTCCTGACCAGAGAGCAAGCACAAGACTCAAACCTTGGGTGTCAGGGTTAGTGGGCTATCATAGATTTTACCCATATGCAATTTAAACTCTTAATGAGAAGCCCAAAAATGATGCTTGATATTATGAACTAAGGGGTGAGCCATAGTGTAGTGAGCCGTAGCCTAGCCATAGCCTAGAGACCCTTGAGCAAACAAGGTTGCAGTGTAATTTTACATATTACTAAGTCTAAAACATATATATAAATTATGGTTTCACTTTAACAGGAGATTAATTGTTGATTTCAATAGTAATCAAGCAGATAGTATTTTAAATGTTAAATTATTGTTTGTGAGAAAATGCTTATAAACCACAATAATAAACCACAAAGGCATTTTTATTACTCTTTGTGAACCATTTTCCCTGCTGTGCCAGTAATTCTGGAGCTGTATAATATTTATATGTGAAATTTAAGTAGTTAACATGATGTGTGATGAGAAAATTGTACAACAAAATAGTAAAGTGTCATGGAGACAGACAAAGAGCAAGAGAGAAAGTGATGAGTATGTCTCTGCACTTTTTGGTCCAACCACATATGGTATGGGTTGACTGTAATCAGGAGTGTCTCAAAATAGATACACAGACATAAACACAGGAAAAATACATTTCAAAAAACATACATTACGTGCCCTGGTCAGTTACATGCAATGAAAAATACATGCACTGTATGACCAAAAGTATGTGGAAACCATACATGTTTATCTGTGAGGTTATATAGCAGCTTTCACTCTTAAGAGAGTGCCTGAGAAATTATCGTCCCATTCAGAAAAGAGCATCTGTACAGGCCCACACTGAAACTGGATGGATGTTCTAATTTTGAAATAGTTCACCCTTTCTTTACACAATCCCAAATCCGAAAATATACACAGATAATATGAACCCTGGTAAACTTTTTGTGTTTTTATTTAACCCCTACTGTATTGTCTACCCTGTCTATTAAAAATGTTAAGAAACTGACTTAAAGCAGATTAAAAAAATAGTTGGTTTACCTTGTTAGACAAGTCATTATCATCACCTATGCTGCTCAAACTGAATTGATAATTAACATTTCCAAGTGACACAATCTGAAGTGCTGCACTCAGGTGGTATATTAGATTCAGTTTCACTGGCATATTTGGTTAGTTTGTTTGGTCAGAAAATAAATTTATTTTTAGATTATTTTTCTTTATTAAGGAAGAATATTATAACACTTTAGCTTTTGAAAGTTTATACTCAGTTAGTACATCCTTTCAAACTTCCAGTGTAGCGTGCTGCCACTTGCATTCTAATTTTCGTGATCTTGTTTTAGTTTGTGTGTGTGTAATGTCGACCTTAAACCCTCCAGCACTGGCTCTGCCGTCTGCAAAACCATTTTCATTTTTATAGGAGTTTACTTTTTTTTGAAACACACTGAAATGTAGTTTGGATTAAATGCAGAACCTACTACTGCATACAAAATACTTTTTTAAATAATTCAAAGCAAAAATATATAAGCTTCATAGTAATAAACTGACTGTGTTACATTTCTACGTCTGTATTTGCATATTATGCACAACGGGTCAATTAAATTGTCTTTTTATGTTAAACCAACCAAGTAATCAGTAACATAATTTTATGTAGCTTATATAACAGTCATTAAAAATTCAGATCAAGACTTCCTAGGAGCTATACAATTATCATTAGAAATCAAAGAAATGTTGGATTTCTTCAGGTATTCTGGTTTCCTCTTACCCTCCATAGACAGACAGTGAACTGGCTACTCTAAACTGTCCCATGCCATGTGCATTAAGCATGTTAGGGTGCATTTACATGGACAACGGCAAAACTGCAAGCTTGGCTCTAATCACTGCCATGCTCAGCGCTTTGCTTTGTCTCAGTAAGACGTCATGAAAGTGCACCAAGGCACAAATATCCATTTATGTGGAATAAGTCAAATACACTCTGAGAGCCTCCATATATATATATATATATATATATCTGTGTTTGGCTGTATTTTCCTCACTCTTTCACATTTAAACAAATTTCTCAACTGTGTTCAACGTGCTCATAACTGATGTGGCCCAAATTTACCAAGTCCATGAGTTTAAATATCTTGGGGGCGCTGGTTCAGAGAAAGATGGTGGCCTCCTCAAAGAAGATCCATACCCAAATTGGATCTAAAACGCTCGCACACACAGCAGGGTATTGGTTACAGGATCACCAAACACTAGCTTGAGCCCAGTGGTAGACCAGAAAAGCACCACCAAACTCCCAACCACATGTTCTTCTGCTCCTTAGATGGTGTATTCCTGCCTTTGACCAATCAGGACTCTTACCAGACTAAATAATCAGAATTGATGCTCTACTGAACCAATGTGCAGTCAATTGTATTTAAAAATTATAACATCTTTCTCCAGATGACCTTAGTATTTAAATAAGGTTTAAAATGTGTGACCCTTTTTATATATGTGTGTTTATATTTACATGTACCCAGATACAGTCCGTCATAATCCATAATAAGTAAGTCCCTACCTAATATATGCCCTAGTTTGTGTGTAGAGTTTTAACATTTTTCATTCATCTAACATTCAAGTGTCTAATGGGTACTGGTTAGTCTGCTGTTTGAAATGGTCCTAACAATCTTACTGTCCAACACCACAAAGTATTTTCGTATGTACACTTTTAAACCATTTCACAATATTTAGAAGTAATTTATTGAACAAGAGAGTATGCATTATTAAGTCCTAAGCTAACATATAAACTTCATATCTGTCATGACTCTCAGATCTCTTACAAATGGATATCAACTTTAGACCTGAAAAATTTTAAAGGTTGATGTGCCATTTTTACAACAACAATGCTCTTGGCTAAAAAAACCAAGACATATTCTCATAAAGATGTGATGTTTATTAGCCATGTAATAATCTAAATTGTGGAAAATGTATCCACAACCACAGATGTGCACCAATGCCGCACAACTGACACACCAGTCAAAGATACCCTATCATGAGCAATGGCTATACTCCTGCTGCAAAACCTGTAATTGCTCCCTCATTTCCTCTGTGTGTGTTAGCATAGCTGTGGCCAAGACCAGCAGACATGCTAATCCTTTCACTGGCTTTAATGATCGTTCCCTTCAAGCAAAGGTCAGTCTGTGGGCCGTTCCGAAATCCACCAAATTACAGACACATTTAATGCCCTTGACCTCGTGTATGCCTTTGTACACACATTTACAGGCTTAACCAGCACACCCTTATATTCTGCTTCAAATCAACCCAAATCCCAAAATCAGCTTTGACTTTTGGAAATAATAGAAATGATCTGCCAATGACCTTGAAAAACAGCCATGGGTGTGAAGTGTTAAATTCACAAAACTTTTTTTTAGGTTTTTCATGTAATGTATTCTGACAAATTCTTACTGCCTGTAACTTCTCATGCTTATATAAAAAGGGCCAGTCTTCATAAGTACCAAAACACTGTTCTATTGCCAAGGCTGGAAAGAAAACCCAGTGTATCAATATGCGTACAGAAAATTTGTCCAGATGTTTAGATGTAGTCCCAGATGTAGTCATACCATTTTAAAGCAATCAGCAGCAAATAGTTTTGGTTATAGCCACAGATGCACCACTACAGTTATATTATCAAATGAAAATGTAAATACAGACAATAAGCTCAATGACATGACCAATTACTTCTCCACACTCACAATGTCCAGAAATGTAAAGGTATGGACTTTTGAAGATCCCTTGTAAAGCTGGAGCTTCTTACATTCAATATTACCTAACAATATTAAGCTTGCTTGAGTGTGGACAGTATTATCAGCATTTCAACAGCTTCTTCTTAGAGTTTTTAGACAACTGAGTAGAAAGAAGGATTGAGACTGGCATTTATGTATGTCACAAACATGAGTCTAACATGGTGGCAGCCATTCCAGAGCTGCTTAATGTTAGGTGGCCTATTTTGGCCATACGATGAGGCACAGATGTGCCATATAAATGTGATCTGTCAATTTATCTTAATTGACAATCATCTTTGCCGTGTGTCCCACTGCACTGTCTAGTTTGGCCCACAGATGTGGCCCAGGGCACGGTTGTATGTCATCTGTCAATCACTCTAAAGGTGGCTCCAGGTGGAATGTCCCATTTATATCATGATTTTTCCTTTTTTAATCTCACCAGCTGCTTTGTTGGCACATTTGCTCTTCTCTAAAGTGATGTAGAAAGACCTCATTGGAGAAATGCTTTGAACTTTATGTTTTAATCCTGCTAAAGTTTAAGAGACAGTTGGTGCCAATGACTATAGACAGCAAGGAGATAAAATCCTATTACTTTCAGAGAACTGGTGTTAAGCTTTGCTTCAGACAATCACCACAGTGTGCTACACTGTTCTTTGTCACCCATAAACCACTTGATGGGCAGGAGGCAGCACTTGTAGAGTGAGGGTTCTATTAACTTGTAGGTAAGCGGGCAGGTTGTGATAGTTCCCTATTTGTTCTGATTTAGAGGGTTGGCATGACACTGTTTGGTTGAATTGATCTGTTAGTTTGGTTGCTTATTGTTCATACAGGGTGTTAGCTGAGGGATAATTTGTTGATTAGGGTGTGGCTCTTGTTTTGAAATTTGAGCTACACAGGCCAGCCTTCATCAGTGAGCCTTGTCGCTACTTTGACCACTTTTCATATATACTGACCACTACAGACCGGGAATACTCCACTTGTTCTGTCATGAATGGAACCAAAGTGTGTAAAACATGATGTTTATGACTGTTTTATTTTTACTTTTTTTATATTTTAAGGTATATTAAGCTTTAGTTGGTGCATCAGGACCCTGGCATTTTGCAATAGTCTCTTATCAAACGCTGTAGCTGTTCATTTTGTCATCACTATAGATTTTCTGAGAGAGGAGCAAGCTCCATGCCTAAACAAATTATTGTAATTGTCTCTTTCTTAAGTACAGGTGGTGCTGTCTTTGCACAGTCAACTTCAATGCCAGCCATGGCTTTTAAAAAAACTACGACCAGTGCGTACATCTGATGCGGATGTCTGTTCTACATCCCTGGGGGTCTACATCCTTTGCCCCTGGTGAAAACGATTTATTTTCCTTTTCAGCTAACGCTTTCATATCAGAATATGTGCCACCAGAAATGCTTGCACAGAACGCCATATAACGGCTCCAACTGCTAGTATATCAAAGTTCTATAACATATAGCATTGCACATTTCTTGTTCAACTATTTGGACCAGATTTGTCCGGCTGGTTCCTTCTTTGCTGGTCATTCTGAAGGTCTACAGGACTCTGCCCACTCCTTCCTCTTCCTACTTGAAGCTCCCATAAGTCTATTAAAGCCTGTTCTAAAGGAAACAAACAGGCTTTAGTTTTAAATCCTGCTAAAGTTATGGAGACAGTTGAAGCCAGTGGCCAGTGACAGCTAGAAGCTAAAATCCCATTACTTTCAGAGAACTAGTGTTAAGCCTTGATTTAGACAATCAACCTTTTAGTGTGCTGCTCTATTCTTGTTTATTAGTTCTTTGGAATTAACACATTGTACTTTTAGATTACACTTTACTATGCAGTCAAATCTTTTCTTGGTAAAGCAGGTTGGATTTTCCAACCTATATACATTTATAATAAGGACATTGTTCCTTTCTTCAAAGACACTTGTTTGTACAGGTGATTTAGGGACATGGTGGTGTTAAAAATAGCCTGAAAAAATACATGATCTGCTTTCTAATTTCTTTAAGAGAAATCTCTTTAAAAGAGATTTATTAACCAGCCTTGCTAAAACAGGCACAAGAAAGTCCCCAACTGTGTCAATCACAGTCCAAAACAAGGAATTTTAAAGAACATAAACACAGTTCAAATAACTGTAATGTATATGTCTGTACAACTAAGGTTGGTGCTTAAACATCGTATTTTTAAAGACTGTTGCTTATTCCTGGAGTCATTTATCCTGGTGATTCCCAGATAAGACCATCTGATGAAGTAAAAGGTCTTGGTGTTGTCTTGAATAACCAGCTGAACTAATCTTCAATATGACAAGATTATGCCGGTTCCTCCTCTTCAACACCAGAAGATTCGGCCATTCCTCTCCATGGAAGCCACTCAGAGTCTTGTCCAGTACATGCTTGTCCATGGGACTACTGCAACTTCCTCATGGCAGGTTCTCCAATGTCCAGTTTTATACCTTTACATCTCATTCAAAATGCAGCTGTATGTCTGTTGTCACTTTACCCACTGCAGCGTTCTCTTCACAGCCTTTATGTAGCTGCATGCATTCAGTGTAAATCATTGATCCTGCACCTAGGATTTGTGAAAGACAAGCATCAAAAGTTGTAATGTTTACTGTAGAAGCATTCCTGTAAGTCATCTGGATAAGAGCCCCTGCTAAATGTAAAATGTAAAAAAAAAAAATCAGAAAACATATAATAGACTGATTCAAGTCTTTATTTAGTCTTTACCAAAACCTCCCAACTTGTGTGGTTTATAATTCACATCAATCCCTCTCAGATGAGTATTAATGGAATTGATTGTAGAATGTGTGTTATGAGGGAATGTGAGGGGAGAAAAAGTCAAGATTAAATGGAAGGTGAAAGAAGAAAATATACAATAACTAAACTCTACAAAATAAACACACACATAGAAAGGTGAAATATAGAAACAAAGTTCCTATTGTGCTTAAATTGTGATGTGGTTAGATTTTAAAACAAACATATATTATGTATTAAAGCTTGCAGGTTTAAATGCTAGACCTTATTCAGGATTGTTCACAAGGCAGGATCTGGGCAGGGAGATTTTCACCAGGCGCCAGATATGATTAAAGTCTACCAAAGTCTGGATTTGCTAAATTACTTAATCCAAGATTAGGATTTCTTTTTTCTTTTCTGAACTTGTTAAGAAGTCTGAGCTGTGTGTGGGAACCCGAGGAGGGCCTAGAATTGTTTTTTTATGTCAGTTTTATGTCACAATTTTGGTTTCTTTAGAATTTGACACAATAAATCACATCACATCCCTATGCCATCACTTTGTAATGGTTGGCTGCAAGAAGGGTCAGATTCATTCAATGCACTCTGGATTGTGTCACTTGTAGTGGATGGGCTCCGATAATGCTATCTACGTAGTAATATTGGCTAGCTTATACTTTTGCTTCTGAGTCCTTTAAAAGTCCCATTATAACATTTTTTCAATGATGAACCCAAGTTGTGGGACTTAATATGGTTCAGTTGCTCCTTTTCTTTTCTGGCCAAATTGATCTAAGTGTGGTGAATAAGAAAGGGTTGAGGCACTATGTACGCTGTCGAGAGAGCATGGGGCAGGTGAATATGCCATCCTCGGATGTGATTGGAAGCAGTGGTGGTTTAAATGGCTATGCAAAAATCAAGAGGAAAAGTAGGAAAATTCAAAAATAAAATGGATGAATAAAAAGCATGAATGCAATTTTGTTCCCATTTCGTCCAGCCTTTATTCACATACTAATTGCTGGCCAGACCAAGAGATTAATTTAGCATTAATTAATATCCTCATCAATGGATAATGGGTAATAATGGGTAATGGGATAGTGGTAGCCTAGTGGGTAGAGTTTTGATATATCAGTCGAAAGGTTGGCAATTTAAATCCAGACTGTTGGATATGCGGCAACTGTTGGGTCCTTGAGCAAGGCCCTTAACCCTGTCTGCTCAATGGATGCCATCCAATGGCTGACATGTCAATCTACTTACATTACAATGTTTAAAATAAATGCCTTCCTAAAACAGCGTTTCAATGTTTCAAAGCCGTCCACTGAATACATAAGTGGCCACGTCTGATAAAGGAAAGACTGAACAGAAATTTATGGCCAGAGGTGTTTTTCTCACTAATAATTATTGTTAATAATTGTAATTTATTATTATTATTTTCAACCATCGTGCTAATCATGCTATATGTCACAGACTATTGTTGTCTGCACTCTGCATATTACATAGCAATAATTAAGTAAATAATTAAATATTTAATTTAATTATTTAAGTCCTTCGACATTTAAGAGAAAACTAATTACTTAGGATTTAAATTTAGCAGTGTTGTGTAGAATAATTAACACATGCAAAACTCATATTTGCATATTATGCTTGTGGGTTTTTATCCAGTGTTTTGATTTTGCACAATTACTTTCAGAAAATCAGCTAGAACGCCCACCCACAACTACACACACACACACACACACACACACACACACACACACACACACACACACACACACACTCACACACACTACTATATAAAACATGCATTTTAAAAAATGCTTCATGTTACTATTAATTTAGTTATTCAAAAGTGCTGAATTGTCAGAAAAGCACTTTGTATGACATTAGGTGAGATGAGCCAGGGTAGCTTGGAAAGGCCATTTTCTGAACCTCTATGAATGGGTGGGTGTAACGTATAAGCTTCACTGCACAGCTGAAAAGATCAGTATGTGCAGCAGTCTATTTGGCTTAATGTGCTCAATTTCAAAGTACAATAGCATATTAGTGCCATTGTTTTTGTTTTGGGTATCATCTTCCTCTTTTGATCCACCTCTTCTGTCATATGTTGTGATGTTGTCCAGCTAATCTTTGGTCTTTAGTCATTTATTAACAGTGCTCCTTCCATGTGTTCCCAAGGTGTCTCATTAAAAATAACATAACATACAAGACTTACAGACATTTTAATCCAACATACAAAGCAGTAAGGGCCGTGCTCATTGGCCCAACAGTAGAAACCTGGCAGTATCTTGTACACTAGCTCAGTGATCATCATCTTTCTCCATGAGATTTTTATCAGTTGTCTGATGTGCCTGTTCTCAAGAGCCAGAATGTAGGGCGCTTAGCTAACACATTAGTGTGGAGATTTTGAATTCCTTTATGCAAGAAGTTCATGATCCCAGAGCAAGAGAAATAACAAATCACACATTATTATTCTTCCCTATTTTGCATTTACCAAAATAGATCAGAGGATTTTTACAAAATGTGGGTTGTAATTCTTGTCAAGATTACTCAGATGACCTTGAGTCCAGATATGTCTGGAGCATAGTAGACTCTTTCTGTTTCTTGTTTGTTTTCTTGAAAAATCTGCCCTCTGAGAGTGGAAGACATCTGAGCTGGGTTTGGGAACCTGAAGAGGTGCTATAAATGGGCCAGCTTATGGTTGGTCTTCTTCTTCTGAGTCCCTCCACTAGTCCTGTCATAACACTGCTTTCAAATTGTCTTATATGTGTCTCATCAAATGCCCAAAGTTACGAAACTTGTTTTTACCATCTTGTACACTTGCTCAGTCATCATAATCATCTTCCTACATTAGATTTTTAGTAGTTTTCTGGCAGGTGCCCAGCACATCAGCTTTGGGATTCTGATCTCCATTATGCAGGAATGAAAAAAGAAAAGAGCTCAGCAGATGCCCAAGAAAATTTAAATATCTAAAATTTAAAATTCTTCTAAGCATGAGCATGAGGCTACTAGAAGCACAGTAGAGCCTTAACTTACATTTGTAGGTCATTTACTGTTTTTTTCCTGTTTTTATTTTAATTTTTTCCCAAGACTTGTTTGGCTATTACAGAAGCATGTCAGTTTTTATTGCAGTGCTGTCTAAGCCTTTAAAGGTCACAGGCATTGAATATTGGTTTTTACCCTTGCCCTTTATCCACAGAGATTTCTCTGAATCATTTAATAGTACCATTGAATGTTATAGAATGAAAGCTAGAGGTTAGACACATGCATGCACAACCAAAAATACCAGAGCTAACAATGAAAAATTGCTTATTGAATTTGGTACATGCTTTTATTATTTGTTTTCAGGTTCAATTTGCTTATGTTGTAACCCCACCTGAGCTACTGGTGCACCCACATCACATATATCGCTATACACTGGCTTACAGAATATTCTATACACACAATTAAACCAGATATGATGGTCTGTCTACTTGTGTAATGTTTAAATTTGACATCCATATATCAGACAGAATCAAAGAATATACAAAGATTGATGAAAATAAAACACGTTCTACATTTAAAAAGGGATCTGTTCTTGCTAATTATTTGATGCTTATGCAATATTTTTTTCTCACATGCACCACTGCCAGTAGCACATGCTGTACCAGTAACGGTCACACTGAACATCAACACAACCCAGCCTGACAACTGACAAAATTACACATAATTCAACCAGTGTAGAACAATGCAATATGTTCCAGGTGCAATTCAGTCACACCATTTGAGTAAAAGTAGAAAGTATTCACTGTGTCCATTGTACACAAATAACGTTCGGGGAGCATGTTAATCGTTGCACATGGTCACATTTACCATCCTGAACATTTTTGATAAAATCAAAATCAATTAATTAGGAGAACTGATATATTAGCAGCAATAACACCATTCCAGTTCTGAAGGATTTTAAGAACGATCAGCAATGGAGGTTTCACAGTACCCCATCAACCATCAGGAAGAATCTCAGAGGAGTTTTGTCACAAAAACAAATGTGTGATGAATTTTTATGATGCAATGCAAAAAAAGCATGTCAACAATAACTTGTGCACTGATTTAAGGAGAGCAGGATTTTTGCAATGCATCATTCGTATTATGTTTTTAAGCACTATAAGGTCATAAATAGTGTAAAACATGTATTCACTGTTCCTTGTTTTTACAACTTCCTATCTTGTGTTCTCATTGTATGTAGTTTGATACAGCACTCATTGCCAGATGTGTAACAGAAATCATGATATTTAGCAAGCCAGAAATTTTACTTCAGTCCGTCAGCACTCGATTCACTTTGATGAGTTGATGAGCAGTTCATTCAGTGAAGTTTTGAATACTGAGTGAAAACCGAGTTGCAAATCTAGCGGCAACCAGTCACTGAGTGAACTTTAGGGCATAAGTCATGTAGCGTGAACTAACACATTTAATTATACACTGATATGATTTTGGAGCTAATCAAAGCTCTAATAGGTGTATTTCTTGTGATTGACTGGCGATCTCTCCAGTGTGTTTTACTACCATAAAACAGCAAAACAGACAATGAATGAATAAATACATTAATGTCTTTATGCAATGACTTAGTTACTGATAACAAGGCAATTGTCTGTTTATTTCAGATGTTATTCTTAAAATCCTTCAGTTTTTCAGATGCACATTTGTTTGGTTTGAATTTTTTAATGCTCAACTACACACCATCACTTCAGAAAATGGAAATATAGGCTGAATTTCTCACAAAAATGTCAATTTTTTAATAAGGAGACATGCAGGTACATGTTTGTTTCTATTTCGGTCGTTGAAAAGGTGATATCAGTGACAAGAATGCAGATTTTGAGCTATGAGAAATCAAGTGGCATTGCTTGGCCACATGTTGAGTTCAGTGGTTAAGGTCTGATGCTAGACGTGGGAAGTCCTGCTGAGAGAAGGTTGCAGTACTTAGGTTCTTCTTTTATCTGCTCCCATCAAGGGTCGCCATAGGGACACAACCTAGGACCTTTTTACTGTTAGTCATCAGTGCTACCCACTAAACCACTGTGCATCAAAGCCTTTCAGCCTAAAAAACAGAACAAAATTTTAATCCTTCTGATGTTGTATTGAAAACACTGGCATCATTGGTTTATTAAAGCACTACACCAAAGGAAGTTGTGTAGTAATAGCTGAAATCTTTACTAGAAATCTACAGTAATTAAATATATTCAGAGAGAGCATCACACCACAATACTGCAAGATAACTTTGCTCAAGAGAGAAATCACAGATTCAGAAGTCAAAGACCGGAAAGAGTAGGAGGACAGCATAATAGTGAATCATGAGAGCATGACCTGACCACAACCACTGTAGTGGAGACCTGGTCATTATCACACAGATGCCAAATGTCAACCGTCTCTGCGGGAAAAACATACGGCTACTTTTACATCATCTACATATGTAACAATTACACAGGCCCCAACGAACACTGCATACAGCAAGAAACACACAAAGGTGTGTTTTGACATGTAAAATGTTAAGATTACACTGAAAAGCTGGTTCCCCAATAATTAGATTAAAATGTATTATTGATTATTATTAACATTTTTAAATAAACATGAAAGCATGACAGAAGAATTGAATCAACCTTCATGGACTCTTTACAGCTTATCTCAATCAAAGGCGGGGAGGTGTGCTGAAGCTTCTCTGCTCTCAATGGCCTCATTCATGAAATGCGAGCAGAACGAATTTGTGCGTAAATCCTTCCTAAAATGATTTTTCAGTAAAAAAAAATACCATTCATTAAAGTTTTTATAATCTCAAACCGTTCGTACTTACGGACAAAATGGACACCTGCCCTTGATCATGCATTAAGTGTGTGTTAATTCCGAATGACACCTGAAAAACAACCAGAAATGTCATTTGACATAACTGCACTGTTATTCTAGTATAAACAAAATACTAAAATAGTAAGTAAATCATTACAAAATAACATTTAACGAAATCACACTCAACAAGCTCTCTGTTTCCTAGTTCAGCATGTCATTCAGAGAAACGTCCAACATTCTGTAATTGTTTGATTAATTATTAGGACACGTTTTACATTTAACAGGGATCTGTTTTTGGTAATTATTAACACATGTGGCCAATTCATTTCTTATTTATTGTTGATTATTTTACTATCAAAGAGCTTAGAGTTCTTAACAGTCTTTCGTGGAAATGGCTGCTCTTACGCTGCTGGATTTAGCAGAAAGAGTTTTGTACAGAGATCAGTTCTTTAGAGATTGTGCAGCTGAGAGGGATGACTGGCTGGTTCATCACTTTTGTCTACCAAGACATGCTCTTATGCATTTCTACAACATTTAGAGCAATCTTTGAAAAAGTAGTCTAATAGAGGACACTGTATTTACAGCACATGTCATTTGCTGCGTATTTATTTTTACGAAGGTTTCATGAATGAGGCCCATTGAGCGCAAGGCACATAGAAACACTCTGGACAATGAATCTATAGCAGGGCAGACATACACACACCTAAAGACTGTATGTTTTTGGACTGTTAGAGTGAACAGGAGCACCCAGAGGAAGCAACAAGGACACGGGAAGAACATGCAAACTCCACACAGAAAGGACCCAGTGTTTTTCACCTGGAAATGATACCGCTCATTAGAAGAAAAAGAAATATTTTTTATTTTATGTTCATGCTGGCTCGGAGGGGCTGGGACGATAATGCACCACCTACAACATGTGCACAATCACTCGCTGCAGCGTTTTATCTTCTCCCACTAGAGTCTTAGAAAGAGCTGCGTCAGGTTCAGAGAAAAGTGCTTAACCTTCCAGATCATCCATTACTAGTGCAGGTGCCTCGACCACACAGCAGAGACCACATTGTGCTATGGCAATGAATTTTATACCCTCCCCCCAACCAAATTCTTAGCAATTTGTTCTTTCTTTATTTATTCTATTATTTATGATTATAAATATTTTTGTTTTTCTGGTCAGAGTCACAGTAAAGCGGGTTTTCCTTGATTTATATTTATATTAAAATAACTATGTATGAAGAAATTACTAGTAAATAGGTTAGAAACTACCTACATTATTTAAAAATTCTGAAACCTCAAAAGATATTTATATTATATTCGAATATTATCAGCTTCAGAAGTTTCATCCAGTTGCTACTCATGAATTTATAGTCAGTGAAAAAGAATGAAGGCAATTGGAAAGCATTTTTTTATTCTAGGTTTTGGAATAAAGCACTTGTGCCGGTATTATGTAGCTCTATGAATATCCCCATATATATATATATGTGTGTGTGTGTGTGTGTGTGTGTGTGTGTGTGTGTGTGTATCTGCACGTTATACTACCTGTTTTACCAACACTGAGAAGAATGCTGTTGTCTACACAGCCAATATCTCAGTGGAGTGCATGCCTTTTGGGCCACACTGTGTTGCAGCGGTGTTCCCCCATGGAATCATTTAGCATAATGTGTCTACTTCTGCTTCTAAAATAATATTTTTAGAATAGCTAAGACCCTCTCTGAAGGCATAGAGGGCTATGATGGTTTCTTTTTTGATTGCACTACATTACATCAGAGTTGTTGCTGAGGTTGCCACTGGGGACACAGGCTTTTCCGGGGGGAAGACATGTCTCTGAACACTATCTTTTAACAAGTTCCTCTCTTTGTTGTGCCCCTAAATGTGTTGACTGATTTTCTCTTGCTATCAGATAGTAGTAAAGTATCATACACTATTTTCACTTATTCATAAAAAAAATCCTCTGCAGTCTCTATTTGCATAAAGTTGGGACAGAACTGCAAATAAAATAAAAAATTGCTTGATATTTGACTTCAGACAGTTCAAACCCTAGATATTTCATGTTTTCTTTGCTTAACTTTCTTTAATTTATTAAATAAACCTCAATTCCATTTCAGACCTGCACCACATTTCAAAAGTTGGGACAAGGTCAATTTGAGGCTAAAACTTATGACGATGGGATTCCAAACAGGTGATGTCAACAGGTGGTTGTGATCATGTTTGGTAGAAACGCAGCATCCAGGCAAGGCTTTGAGTGCTGATGAACAAAGATGACCAGAGGATGTCAACAAATGCAGGTGAAACTTATTGAAATGTTTAAAAACAATGTACAGACAGATAGGAAGTGATGGTACAGACAGACAGATAGGAAGTGATGGTACATGCTGTATCTAATTTGTATTATTTAGCGTAATTATTTTTTATAAAATGTATGACCATTTTATGTAGATTTATCCTGACAACTGAAGGTTGGATACATTTGCCCTCTGCATCCACTTTGTTTACATATAGGTTTTTAACACAAAATAATAAAGCTTCGTCTGGTAATGGATGAAAAAAAGCGACAATCATCAGAAAACCAACACATAGCTTGTGTTGCTTGTTAATCAAAAAATATTCTCTACTGAAATGTTTCTTATGATACACATATAAGGCACATCTGCCCACAACTAATGTAATAATGTTCTATTAGACTGACATTAACGGAAACTCTGACTGTAATTGAAAAAAAGACTAAAGTACTAAAGATTAAAGTACCTGCAACAGCTGTCCCTTTGTTCTATTTGCTTAGTCATGTCTGGAACAGATGTTGGAAATCCTGACAGGCCCTGTGTGTGTGTTTTTAGTGGATGCTCAGGCTTATACACAGTAATGGCCAATTCCTTACTGTATGATCAAGGGTATTCATATTTTAGGGCTGGCACGCCTTCGTGGGTAGCACTGTCACTTCATTGCCAGACTGTTCTGAATTTGATCCTCAGGTTGAGTGGGGCAGGCCCCTTCTGTGTGGAGTTTGCATGTTCTATTTGTATCTATGTGGATTTCCTATGGGTGCACCTCTTTCCTTCTACTGTCAAAAGCAAGCAAAGTGACAAATGTTAAATGTTACTGCATAGTCGTTGACATTTGCCAATTTGTAAACTAGTGATTTTCATCATGCTACATTGATTTTATGGGTGTGTATTTGCTAAATGGTGGGTCAAATCGTAACCCCTATGAACCATAGACACACTTTTTCAATTTCAATTTTAATTTACACACACAAACACACATTTGCCACCCATCCATGCTAAATCCTCCTTCCTCTCTAAAGTACTGGAATAAAATGTGTTTGTGTGTTTCTGGGTGCAAGTGTGCATCCGTACGTGTGTACATGCTTGTATATGTGTGCGCTTTGCCGACAGTCGCACCTCGCCTCCTCAGAATTCAAGTCAGCCCATCTGCGATCATTAAGTCAGTGCTAATGAATAGAGCAGTAGCTGCTCAACAAAGGAGATGGAGGAATATACGGAGGTGCGGACACAGAAGCAGGCACACGTCCACACAGGATGGTGTTTACAGGAAATCGAAGCTTAGCTGAGTGGATCATAAGGGTGTCAAGGGGTGAGAAGTGATTACGGATATGATATTAGGAGATAAAGAGTTGAAAGTGAATTCAAAACATTCTGAAATAAGAGTAGAATTCTACTAAGAGTAGAAGTTAAAAAGCTTGATGTTCACTGATCAGGCATTACATTATGACCACCGAGAGGTGAAGTGAATAATCACAATAACTGTTAGTATGTGGGTTATATTAGGTAGCAAGGGAGCATTTAGTCTCAAAAATGTAGTTAGAAGTGGGAAAAATTGAGAAAGACTTATTTGACCTGGATTAAATTGTAATGGCCAGACGACTGGGTCGGAGCATCTCCAAAACTACAGCTCATGTGGGTTGTTCCCTGTCTGTAGTGGTCAGTATTAAAAGTGGTCCAAAGATGTAACAGTAGTAAACCAGCGACAGGGTCATGGGCAGCCAAGGGGCATTGATGAACATAGAGAGCAAATCTTGAGTTGAGTTCGTAATCCCAGATGCATTGCTGCTTGCTCCTCATCACATGAAAAAATTCTTCCATTGAAGCTTATTTGAGTGTCCAAAAAGGTGGAAATCTTTAATAATAATAATAATAATAATAATAATGAGTCCAGCATTTTACACTATTGACCATAATATTATGGACACTATGCCTGGTTTAGAGCTGATTTCCTAATGCACTGATGTGTTAACATCAGCGAAGCCTGTAAGAGTGCAGTATGCTGTTCTACAATGTTCTTTTCCAGACTCTATATTTATCATACTTTGTGACGAGTAATCAATATCTATAATGCTGCATTTCACGTTCGTCTTGATGGTTGATGCTTGTGTGACATGTAATCCATGGCCATAATGTTGCGTTTCTTTTTTATGCTGATGGTTACACAGTTAGAAATGTTCTCATCTAATCAAAGGAAATCAGTATAAATGATCCAGGCTTCATATGTTATATATGATATGTCCAATTTTTATGCCGCTTGCATGGACCTTTGCTGTCTGAGGAGAGATGTGCGAAGACATTAAAGGGTTTCTTTTACAGCCCAGTAGTGAAGTCTTACTGAGAGCTTGCCTATGGAGGAGCATGCTGTTCTTTCTCTATTCCTTCACCACACATGCTGGCACCTCAACCAGTCCAGACCAGAGTCTTGCTGTACAATACTATTTATTTATTTTTAAAGCTGGAGCAGACAGGATCTATGCTTAGGTCTATGCTTAAGGGCCCAACAGTGGCTGTATTACAGAGTCCAACTCTATAATTTTTAATGATCAACGCAAAACCCACTATTGACATAAAGTGAAAATTATATTATTTGAAGTATTAAGACAGGAGTAAAAAAAAATTTGCCATATAATTTAACTCTTGAAGAAATCAAAAGAACACACCTACAGAGGATCAGCAGATCAGCAGACCAAGATTGCATGGCAGCAGCCAGGATCATGGCCCAATCTTTCTGGCCTGCTTATTTTAATCCTGACATGGTTCACATTCTGCCTAAAGCTTAGCACTGCATAACCCAAACAAGAAATTCACAAAACACATAAGACTAATCTTTCCAACCCTTGATAAATTTAGACAGTTTTTAGGAAACTGACAAAGAAGATTGAATAACAGAGATTCAAGATAAGAGCACAAATTGATGAAGAGCCTCGGAGGGGAGATGTTGACAGATTTTTGAAAAAACTTTGACTTCTAAGATCATGATAATTAATCAGTTTTAATTAAATCAGAATAGAAAAGGTGTAATGTATGCTATAAGTGAGATAGCCTAGTGAGCTGAGCCTTGCATTAAAAGTAAAAAAGAGTCCAACTCTGTTCTGCACCCACATCTGGACCCTTTAGCCAGGCCCCTAAGGCTGTCTGGAAAATATTTAAACTAAGAAGTCAGCATTATAGCAAAGCTTTCAACTCTATTACCCAGAACAAGTCAATTCCAGTACATATTATAATTTTAATGCAGAATCTCTGAACAGATTAATAAGCCATGCTTGTGACAGACTGCTTCCACATTGGCAAACTAAGGTAGAACATTGGGCTGCATTCTGTTACCAAATCTGTTCATTTTTTGAGATGAACATGAGAAGTCAGGAATGTAATAGTGTGGTTTGTAAATTGAGCATTGAATCACGGTCATCTGTGCCACTGTTGCACTCTAGGGGAAATGACTTTTTATATCAGGACTTCTTACTGTCTTTTTGTTAGCATATTGGCCGGTAGTTGGGGTGGTGGCAGTGGTAGTCATAGCAGTATTATGAACGTGAGATTATATGAGAAATTGGGCCTGTTGTAGAGGACTCACATTAATGCTTCACATTAATGGTATCTCTTTATAAAAATCAATCAATTCTACACTTTGGATAAGCTGCTAGTGTTAAGAGTAGATGTTACATTCAGGAATGTATTTTTTAATTAACTTTGGAGTCTAATGATCTCACCTAAGCGTGTAAACTAAAGGTTTCCTCTGTGTAAAGAAAAAGATTAAACTGTCACATCTCATCAATAACAGTCTTTCCTGGATGTTGTTTTTGTACCAAACCATGATTATGATCACCTTTTAAAATCACCTCTTTGGAATTACATCATTACCTAGGAAGCAGGCCTAAAATGCAAAACTTATGTTTTTTAATAAATGAAATGAGGTTGAGCAGATAAGAAATGAGTTGGGTTTAAACCATCTGCAATCAAATAAAAGTCAAAATAAATCTAAGGAATGATACATTCTTATTGTATTTGTATTTCACATACTGTCCCAACATTTTTCTGATTTCTGGAGTTTTAGTATATTAAAGAGTAAAGAATATTGGTCCAAAGTAGAAAAAAGAAATGTACAAGTGAAACAAGACAATACAAGGACTGAAAGGTGACCATGTGCACACTCAGTGAAGAAAAATGACTTGGAGGAGGCACAGAAAATGCCAGACGTCCTAAGAATACCTCTGTTAATCATTGTCTATGCTTCAGTGTTTAACCAGCAGTGTGTGACTACATGTGTACAGCAACAGACCCCGTTTACACTCCTGTTGCTCAGAAGAACTATTGTAAGAATGGCCAGCACAGACCACCTGTATGGTAATGAGCAGCCATCCTTTTGTCTTGCCGAAAAAGACAACAGCTTGTTGGAGTGTGCCGCATCAGGGGGGGTTAAACGCAGAGACAGTCATGTAGGGTTAAGTCTGTGGTGATTTTAATTGGTGACCCCAGATGCAGGTCAGCAGAGATCACGGGTGATCAGTGTCCAATTGGGTTGATTCCTTTTAGGTTAGTGTGAATGAATAAACATTAGCATAAAGCACAGAGGCCGATCATTTATGATGCTAATACACAAAACCATTGTCTGTATAGGGAGATTTTGGCTTTCTCTTGCTTAACATGTAACACACTCTATATCCATAAGTATGTAAATGCACTTTCTAAGCATTTAAACAATTTAGCACACGTGTAATCTTTCATATGGTGTTTTAGTGTATTGTACTTTGAAATTAGCATTTATTTTCATATGTATTTGTAAATTAGAAACATTTATCTGTAACATAGCTCACTTAATGCCACAGAAGGACACACAAAAGCCATGTCTTCATGGTTACAGCTTTAAATAACACCACCAGGTCATGCCTGTAGAACCTTCTGTTGAAGTCATGGCAATATCATTGCATGAACAAATCCTATTTGAAATAAGTTAGGGCAGCTGGACAAGGGTGAACAGCTAAGACTAAAGATTACAAGTCATGTGTTTAATTAAAACAAATATATTTAATGACAGTGATAAAGAAACCTGTATGAATAAAACATTTATACCTGGAGCAAATTAAGCCCAACTTTGCCCACAATGTTTGGCAGCATTTCTGGTTGTTAATATATTCTTTCTGCTTTTTGTAGTAGTATCTTAACAAACAAAGTATGCTTAAAGCATTTTAAATGTTTCTGAGAGCTATTAGGTCTGTGAAAAAAAGAATGTCAATTGTTTGTGTATTCCTGCATTTCTCAGGATTCGTGGAATCCTAATCTGTTATAGACGATTATGCCATTTGTGTTAAAAGTTTCATAAAAGGTCCTTTTATTTGCAATCATAGAAGTATCACTTGTTATATAATAATCTGTTTAAAACACTTAAAAACACACAGTTTTAATCAAGCCACAAACTGACTTTGCTTTTGAGTGTTAAAGTTACTAACCAGTAATCTCCCCTAGTGCTTTATCTGGTAGATCTTTCTTTTTTGTAAATGGATTTATTACTGTAAGCTAATTCTACATCCAGATGAACTTTATGGGTTTGCATCTACTAATTGATGCCCATCTGTTATTTTGTACACGTTGCCACCCCAAATAGTACCTCACTTCTTTATTGAAATGAGCCCCTGTAAGACTGGAGCCCCGTAAGACCAAGACTGAGCAGATGATGTTTGGGTGGTGGATGATTCTCAGCACTGTAATGACTAACATGACTCATCAGTGATCATCAGATCAGCAGTGCATCTTATCAACATCATATCAGGTGAAGCAGTGTTGTTAGAACGTCAAACACCTTAATATAACGTGAGACCTTTTTTGCGATGTAAATGAAGGTTTATCGATAATAGTCACAATGCCTTGACATTTTGTTGTGGTTGCCAAGATCTAAGGTTTTGTAGCTGTAATAGAAAGCATTGTACAAGGTTCTTTCAGAAAGTTTGATGCATCAGTATCATACCATTTTAAACCCAATGGAAATTTGTTTTTGGTTGATTGTGTAGCCACTGATGCACCGCTGCTTTACCATCATCATCACATGAAAATCTTCTTAACTTTTGAGCTTCTTTGATGGTCCAAAGGGTGGAAATCGGATGTGGCTAAATCCGGACCAATTACCACACATCCCACCCTCACCAACCAAAATATAAAAGTGCTGGAACTTGGTGATCTCTCACGTTACATTTAGGAAAAAAGACATTTCATTCTTTTACATATTAATACACGGTGATGAGAAGGTTTGTAATGATTTTACTAATAAATCCCAGTAAAGGAAAATGCTCCCTTGCTTATAATGAAATGTGTGAATACATATAAATACAATATATGAGTTTAGCAGATATATACATTATTGTTGAGCGGATGTAAATAGTGCAATATGCAAATGTGTTGATTCTGTTTACAGATAGATGAAACATTGGTAATATGTACACTATGTTCACTATCATTAGTAAAGAAATACTTTACAGAGGCTGGCCTGTGTGGTCTGATCCAACATACAAGCTACTGTATTTGTTGAAATTGCTTTGGAAGATAATTTAACCAGCATCATTTGAAGAAGGTGGTCATATTGCAATGTCTGATGAGTGTATATACAAAGCAACTTACAGCAGTGACAGCACACAATCTGAACAATTGAGGGTTAATGGTATTTCACAAGGGCCCAACAGTGCACAGTTGATTGGTTTTAAACCAGCAACCTTCTGATTACTAGTTCAGGTAGCCTGTTTCCAAAGAAGTTTTCCAAAAAAAAAATCTTCACTTTTGCTATAGATTTCTTCCAAGTCACTCCTTCACCATGTGACACTCCACTGTTTGTTTTTTCACCCACTGAAATTTTTGAGGGATTAATGAGTCAGTTACCACTTCACCTATCTTAATATTAGCCCCTCTTCTTTATTTCCTCTGCACATCCCTCTTTCTATTTTCATTACTATGAAACTAATATAATTCTTTTCAACCCACTCAGGGCTTCTCCTTTTCCACCTCACCTCCTACACTCCACTCTCTGCATCGTTCATTCCTCTTTCTGTTTGCACTTCTTGGTGTGTCAATTCCACACCTAATTGTTTCCAGGGACTTGTTGAAAATATATTTGCTACATCTATGCCATTGACATAGTACATGTGATACCAAAACAAAAAGGTGTGTGTACTCATGAGTTTGGTGTGGAGGAACTCATTAATTTAATAGTCAACTCTCAGCCAGGTCTTTCCAAATACTGATTGTCAATAAATGGGTGCACAATCAAAAGGAACATTCTGTGTGAATATGAGTGGAAACTGAATACCTGTAAAGAAAAGATAAGCTTCACTTTAATGCTCATGTTTTACAATGGGGTGTCCAACATGTCTACACACATTTGGCTATACAATGTGTCTATTTCAGACAATGGGTAAAAATGTCAGAAAATATTAAAATCAATTATTTAAAAAGACAACCAACTTTGCCCCCAGATTTTCTCATACCCTATCTTTATATACCTGGCTAGCTCAGCTGCTTAATCTCAAAATTGTGGGTTTAAACAACATGTTGCGTTAGTGCCTTCATTTAGGGAGAGTTTTAGCCTATTGCTTAGAAATTTTAACTAAAAGGATGAGACTTAAAATCCTAGCCCTGACATGCAACCACTGTTTGGCCCTTAACCCTGTCAGCTCCATGGGGGCCATACAACGACTAACCCCTGCTTCCAAATCAAGCTGGGATGCGTGAAGAATTCATTTTGTTGAACTTTACATTTGTATATGTATTAATGAAAAATGAAGGCATTCTGCCTAATTTGGAATACTGTTAAATAAGTATTTAAGTTGTGATCTTCCTGATCAAATAGAGGTCACCTAATTTTAATACAATTTGTTTGTGGATTTCCAACAAACTCATGGTCGAGTGTCCAAATACTTGTGGACATTTAGTGTACCATTATTTTCAATTGCTTACCCTCAGTGCCTGTTCTCATACAAATTGAATGAAGGTCATTATGTACACATGGCCTCCAAGCAGGGGCATGTATTAAAAGACTGCATTATTCTGTTCCAGTCCATTTGAGTTCACTCACTTTTGATAAGTTGAAAAGAAAGAAAGAAAAATGAGCATGCTTTGACTGCTATTGCAGCCAGCACACATCCCTTACATGTGTATGTACATTTTAAGCTGTTTTTATATTATTATTTGTATGAGCTGGATCATATATATAGAAAGACAGAACAATAACCTCCAACCATTTTGGTTCAGTGTTTTTGAGTCTTCATTATCAAGAGCTGCATCTGAGTTGCTAATTTGTAATTTTGTAATTATGAGCGAATCTTTTCAGCTGCTCCTGTTAGAGGTTGCCACAGTGGATCATGGCCTGCATTATTGATTTGGCATAGGTTTTATTGATGGCCTTTCTGACACAACCCTCCTATATATACAGGCTTGGGACTGGCATTAAGATACACTAGTTTGTGTCTCCTAGTGTATTAGGTAGCGATCAGTGGCAACTCTGTGGCAATTTATTTTGTAATTTGGCCTTTTTTCCACATTTACAGACTTCCTTCAACTCTTCCATGGTAAAATTTCTTGAAATTATTAAATATTATTCTCTCCTTGAGTGAAACGATGAATTCTGATGCAAAGGCTAAATGGGAAGAGGGGCAGTTAAGGACCGATGGGCGGATACAACTAATACAACTAAAGGTCATACATGGAGCTCACGTGTGTAACGGCAAACTAGCCCAAAGCATCAAGAAATGAAATCGAAAGGCGTTCACTGCAAGGGACATCTAGTGACACACCACATGATTTGTCAATGCCAATGTCAATGATTTGTGTGCTCCTCCCTTTCTTCAGTGTATAATGTTAAGTTAGTGCCCCAATTAACTATCTTTGGCATTCCTCCTGTCACAATCAAAATCTTATCCATGGGGGCACTTAGTCTACCTTTGACGCATTGTCACCTCACAACAATAAGGTCCTAAATTCGATCCCCAGGCCCGGGGATTCCTGCTTGGAGTTTGAATGTTCTCCCTGTGTCTGTGTGGGTTTCCTCCAGGTGCACC
>JAYDZG010000029.1:10778831-10789479 GCA_034509265.1 Microcambeva bendego | reverse complement strand
CACTAATTATCAGAAGCTGTTATTGGGTGGGATACATTAGGCAGCAAGTAAACTTTTTATCCACTAGGTGTAATGATTTGAGTGAGTTTGACAAGGGCCAATTTGTGATGGCTAGATGAGTGGGTAAGCATCTCCAAAACTGTAGTTCTTGTGGGGTGTCAGTATCTATCAAAAGTGGTTTGTGTAAACAACAGTGATAAACTGATGGTGGTGGGTGGAATTCAATCTAAAAGACATCTGCTCAAATTGCTGAAGGTAATGCTGGTTCTGATGTGTCAGAATAAACAGTGTATCACAGGTACTGGGCTGTTTTGGCAATTAAATAGCAATATTAGAAAGGCGGCCATAATGTTACGACTGATAGGTAAATAGTATTGACAAGGTACACTGAAAACCTGTATTGTGGACTGAGTCTTATCTTATCAGAACAATGACTATGGCCCAAGAAAAAAAAAATTCTGATATTATTTAGATCATTACCTCAGTGTAGTTGAAAATCCAGAGTCTGTGATGTTATTTGGGTGTAGTGTTCATGCACATGGTTTCCTGGTGTTACACATTGTTTCCTGGTGCGGTGAGAAACAGTTGATTAGATGCATGGAATGCTTTGAAGGGTATTTTAAAGACACACACACAATCAGTCAAACTAGAAGGAGAAAAACAGTTCTTGGATTAGCCGTTTAATGATTCAAGCCATATTAACAAATTGTATTTATTTTATTTAATTAATTAAAAACATATATTTGAGTCCTATATATCTAGTCTCAACCGTTGTAAAAAGCTTTATTTAAAATGCAGTTGCTCGTCTGTTTTTAACCTACCCAAACACTGCTGCTTCACCCCGCTGCTGCATTCTCTTCACTGGCTTCCTGTAGCTGCTCACATTAGTCATCATCCATTGCTGGAGACTTCGGTTGCATCTCAGTAAGGAGTAACGTATATTTTGCTCACACATACATTTCAGAGAGCCACACTCCGTGCTCCACCACTTTTTCCACAGGCTCTTGGGCAACTAAACAGAGTCTTTGCACAGCTTCAAAGACCTCACCTAGTTTTCAGTCCAGTTTCGTCCCCCAGACTTAATAATTTGATGCTCAATTTTGTCTCCTGCAGGCACTGTCAATTGTACCTGCTAGGGTCTATGGGTTTCAAAATCTGGGAGTTTTAAATCCCAACGCAGGTGTGATAGTGGATTATCTTGCAGTGCCATCTGAATGCTTTGTCCTAGGGGAACAAACCCAGCAGAATTCTATTCTGGACAGTGTGATTAATTAGGAAAAAATAAATACACATCTTGAGCACCCCTTAAGTATTTGAATTTGTTACTTTTAGTTAATGACTGGCATGGTGGCTTAGTGGGAAGCACTGTCACCCCACAGTGGGAAGGTCCTGGGTTTGTCCCCCAGGTGGAGTGATCTAGGTCATTTCTGTGCGGAGTTTGCATGTTCTCCCCGTGTCTGCGTGGGTTTCCTCCGGGTACTCCAGTTTCCTCCTACAGTCCAAAGACATGCATTTCCACATTTTCCTTGTTACAGCCGTCAAAAATTGATTACTTACATTTCCCCTCAAATTTCACACATAATACCCAATAATGACAAAGTCAAACCACTTTTGCAAATTTATTAAAAATAAAAAACAAATATTACATGTACATAAGTATTCACAGCATTTGCCATGACACTAAAATTGAGCTCAGGTGCATCTTGTTTCCACTGATCATCCTTCCGTGGTTTTGACAATTTGTGGTAGGATACAGAAAATTTCTGCAGCATTGAAGGTTCAAATGAGCATAGCGGGCCTCCATCATCCATAAATGGAAGAACTTTGGAACCACCAGGACTGAGTGATAGTATTGTAAGGGGCTTTGTCAGGCAGGTGACCAATAACCCAAGAATCGCTCTGTAGAGCGAGGAGAACCTTTCAGTAGGACAGCCTTTTATGCTGCACTCCACCAATCAGGAAGCCATTCCTCTGTAAAAGGTGAAAGACTTTGCCAAAATGTACCTAAAGGACTCTAACCATAAGAAACAAATTCTCAAGTCTAATGAAACAAAGATTGAATCATGTGTGGAGGAAACCAAGCATCAGTCATCACCATGCCAATAACCTCCATACAGTGAAGCATTGTGGTGGCAGCATCATGCTGTGGGTTTGTTTTTTGGCAGCAGGAACTGGGAGACTAGTCAGGGTAGAGGGGAAGATAAATGCAGCAATGTACAGAGACATCCTTGATGAAAACCTGCGCCAGAGCATTCTGGATCTCAGACTGGGGTGAAGGTTCACCTTCCAACAGGACATCAACCCTAAGCACACAGCCAAGGTAACAAAGGAGTGGCTTCAGTTCTTGAGTGGCCCAGCCAGAGCCATGACTTGAACCCAATTGAACATCTCTGGAGATATCTAAAAATGGCTGTGCACCGAGGCTCCTTATCCAACATGGCTGAGTTTGAGAGGTTCTGCATTAAAGAATGGAAGAAACTGTCCAAAAAGAGGTGTGCCAAGCTTGTAGTATCAAAGTATTAAGCAAACGCTGTGAATACGTATGTAGATGTAGAGGGAAAATGAATGTTATGTCAAAATGGGATTTCAGAAGTGGAATTACACCAGAAAACTGCACTTGTTATTAATAAAAATTAATAATGTTTGTTGCTTTAGTTACTAAAATTTGTAGCATGTGGTAAATAGACTATTCAGGTCAGTTCCCGGAGCTGCAAAGCTCATCAACCAATGAAATGAAAGCAGAGCAAACTGGGTTGAAGACGGTGTCATTTAATGATGTTACTGAAGCCACATGTAGCATAAGTTTACCAGTCAATAAAATATATGCTAAATGCTTTTCAACTTGGCTCATAGAACAGTCACAATGCAGCTTTTCTTCCTTGAACAAAACATAAAACAACAGAATTCACACAACTGATTCACACTGGACACAGACCAGGATGGATGCTTAAACCAGACATGGATTACATAACTAATTTAAGACCTTGTTTAACATAAAGTACAACAGAAATTCAAATGGCTTAAGCATGAACCATTTTGATGGTGGCTTGAAAGACAAAGTTGTTTTTAATTGAACACAGACAAGTGCTTATACAACACGAGCTTTCACAAGCTGACATCTTATTGCATAGTTCATAGAGTTTGAATCAACTTGACATTTTTTACAACACTGATCGTTTATATTTCTGATTATGTGCAAGGTGTATGCAATAAATACATCCTCTTCAAACATTTTAGACAGGAAAACTAACAGAACCACTGAGAAACAAATGTGATTTTAATAAATATTGATGAATTCTCCAACAAAAATGAATTCTACTTGTCATGTCAAATAATCTGAAATGTAAATTGGCTCTCAACAGAGTAAACAAGTAACTCTTGCATGGAGAAACAAATACCACATTACAGATTCTGCCTTGTTACTGTTTAGCAAAGTCAGCCAGTATGCAAAAACTACCTAGACAAAAATACACTTGTACTGTACATGCTCACAAAGCATTAACAAGGTAGTTTGGTGGATCACTTTACCCATGGAACACATTCAATCAGGCCAACTGGAGTGGCTAAAATCTGCATGTGTGTTAGTGTGGACTCATCACCTGTTCATGTTTTATTGCCTTTCAATCAATGAATCATACCAACTACAACACTGACCAAGAAAGCAATGGCAAACATACATAAATAAATGACATATCCACATTGTTGTTTGTAGCATTGTGTTTATAAAAGAGAAACAATATTTTTTGAATAGATTAAAAAAAAGTTTTCGGCATCTAGTGTAAAATAGGGGTCATTACTTAACACAAAAACTACATCTGCACTCACTTACTTAGTAAAGACACCTGAATGTGGCAAATATACAAATCTACAAAAGCACATGAATTGGTATCTATTTTATACAAATTATTATCTTTCATGAGCCTTGAACAGGTAAGCTGTGTAAAATAGCTTACAAATAATGTGGTCACATACATTAACGTTGTTTATTGTTAAATTGTTGTTTATTGTTGTGTTTTTCACGACTGTAATTTATGCTTTATACTGTTCATGCACGACACTAGATATGCATTAGTATCAGCACAAAATATACACTATGTATAATGTGCAGTAAGTGAAATCAAGTCTTTTCTCATTCTCGTTATTGTCAGTGCATTTATCCACTTCATGCTTACACACACTGTATTTTGACTTGTTGATCATAAACATGAACAAAAGCACAAAAACGTTAATACAGTGGACCCTGGACTTACAAACTTAACTGGTTTCAGTGGGTAGTTCCTAAATCAAAATGTCCATGTTAAAACTATTTTAAGAAATAATGTGAATATAATTAATCTCTCAAACCACCTCCTACCTTAAACTTTCTAAACTATTGTCATGGAGAAAAATATTACGTTAAAAGTATTCTAATTAGACATTGCCTTATGAGCCAGGCCATTTGAACGCATGCAAACCTAACACGGTTAGCATCATGCCATTCAAACCAAAGGATGAGTTGACACAAAGTTCTGGCATGTCAGATAGTCTGAAAAGTCTGATTAATACAAATTATTACACTCATGCACCTTTATACAAATTAAACCTTAAAAATAATATAATTTCTTTTTGCACTAGGTTAGCAGACTATAATGTTGTTTTCATAAACCAAAATGTACGCATGTTAAACTGTTCTAGTGTATTATAACTGTATTGACATTGACATTATTGCTGGAAAAATAAGTGTTCTTGAGTAAATTGGCCTTTCACTTGTTGAAGAGCTGGGATAGGCTCCAGCACCCCAACCTCACCCTGATTAGGATAGGAAAATGAACTGAACTGATTCATCGAGTAACAGTCATAGTAAAAGTGCTTCCTAAAGTGCCCAGGGTCAAAATTCTGAAACATCACTTAAACAAAGGCCTACATAGTTATAGTGATAGCCTTTAACATTCCTGTTAAAGGCAAAAAGGAATGCAAGCATTGTAGTGGAATACAAAAGCTGTTGAATAGAAAAATGATTATCTTTGTATGATGGTTCTTTAAGTTTATAAGACATAATTTTCTACATTGTCACCCTCCTTTGGTAACCATTTTTCCTATTGTTGTACTTATTACAGTACAAAATTTGAATTAAGTTAGCTTTTTAGAATGACTTTTTCTTTTCTAAATGTTTTTTTTCCTGCTGCGCCACATGGGCACCATTACATTCCACTAGCAAACCAGTCAGACACCCAGGCTTGAATCTTGGCTCTGCTACTGGTCTACTGGGAGCTATCTAGCTGGCACAATTGGCAAAGAAAATTGTCCACAGGGTCTGCTGAGTGGGAAAAGACTGGGAAAAGTGGGCGGGGTCTTCATATGCTGTGTAAGGATCCTGGTTAGCAGACCAAAATGGACAAAGGTAGCCAGTTAGCAGAATCCTGTATGAAAATCCTAAAGCATGGCCTAAAAGAAGGGGTTAAAGAGCTGTGTCGGAAGGTATATATATATATTCTCCTAATAAGAACACAAGATATTCTAACAGCAGAATACTAATTGTTTAAACTGAAGGGGAAATGCAAAAAATAAATTGAAATAAAAGGTTTAAAAAGACAGACTGCATGTGTAGATGCTTGATTTTAAACACATGACCGAATAAAACAAGAATTTAATGACGGGATGAATTATCTCAAACTTTTGCTTAAATATTTTTGCCAATAATTTAAATCTGAAAATACAGGAGGTTTATCAAAGATATTTGTACCTTGGGGAGTTGAAGACCGTTTTACTGCTTTGATTTAGGACTCAATTTAACTAATTCGGTTAAGTCAAAAAACTATGTGTGTAAATTTGAAGTTGACTTGCACTGAACATATAATAATAACGAAAGCATGAGCTTGAATATTTGGTTCCTTCCATGTTTTTACTCACCAGCATGTGCATAATGCATGTTGACATGCATTAAAATATTAAGGCATAATGCATAAGCAAACCTTAATATAAAACCCAGCCTGAGAGCCATCATAATAAATACATATAAATAAAAAATTTAAGCCAACCAATATAGAAATGAAATTTTACCACAAACAAGACAGTTAAAGGTGCTTCCAGTTAAGTCAGGCTTTCTTAAAGACTGCTTCACTTACTGAGATTGACAGCTTGTGATTGGATGGTGACTCTCCTGGGCGGAGCCTGGTCTGTGCTGCGATTGGCTATCAGGTCCTGTAACTGCAGGGCTCCACCACCAATGAAGCAGAAAGCAGGGCAAACGGGGCCAGAGCAATCAACATTTCCTTCCCAAAGCATCCGTAATGAATGGGCATCATAGTAACTAACACGTCCTTTCTCATAGTCCAAACATATGCCGAGTCGAGGGGGAAGAGGGGTGGTGAGAGGACCATTGGATGCACCTGATTTGGGCATTAAAATTTTGCCCATGCCCATTGTAAGAAAGCAAAAAGGAGGAGGGCAGTCGTGGGCATCCTCCGTCCCGCTGTCATGACCACTGTCAGGATCATACCTAAAAAAGAAGTGGAAAGTTAATTTAGATTGAATATAAATGATAACAGAAGGCTTGCAGGCATCTTGGTCACATAGTGCATTATAAAAGCATTTCGGCACTTTTTAAATTCTATTTTTTGTCATATGGACAGATACTCCAGTCTCTGCTTGGGAACTCTGCAGCTCCTTCAGGGTTACCTTTGGTCTCTGCGCTGCCTCTCTGTTTAATGCCCTCCTTGCCTGGTCTGAGAGTTTTGGTAAGCGGCCCTTTCTTGGCAGGTTTGTTGTGGTATCATGTTCTTTCCATTTGATGAGAATGGATTTGATGATGCTCCGGGGGATCATCAGAGATTTTGATATTTTTTATAACCCAACCCTGACTTGTACTTCTCTACAACTTTGTCCCTGACTTGTTTGGATATTTCCTTGGTATTCATTATGTTGCTTGGTTAGTGGTGCCTCTTGCTTAATGGTGTTGCAGCCTCTAAAGCCTTTCAGAAAAGGTGTGTATATACTGATAGATCATGTGACACGTAGATTGCACACAGGTGGACTTCATTTCACAAAGCATGTGACTTGTGAATGTAATTGGTTGCACCAGGACTTTTTAAGGGCTTCATTGCAAAGGGGGTGAATACATATGCGCAATCCTATTTTTAGTTTTTAGTCTCCACAAGTTTAGTTTTTCTCATTTCACTTCACCAACTTACTATTTTATTTGCAGCTGCATCACAAACAATTCAGATAAAAAAAACATTTAAGCACAGGTAAATAGCCAAAGAGGGTGGATAAGTTAAATTTATATATATAAAACAAATGTGTTTAAAATTTGAACTTTTAGTTTCGGCATACCGGGGACTGGCCATGTCCTGTGGTAGGTGAAACCACTCCTGCAGCTTCGATTCCAGACCAACACCAATCTGCTCTCACACACACACACACACACACACACACACACACACACTTCAATGTCAGCCAACTCTGCATGACTTCTGCCAATTTTAGAGCATAACGTTCAATCTGTTGCAAACTCACCTTGACCAGGTAAGAGCCAGGCTCCACTGAGCATGCCCAGTAGTGACGGCCGTGCATAATTGACACGTCTGCAACCAGGAGGTCAGAAGTCAGATGACAGGAAGTCAGTGCACGGTCGGCAGCCTGCAGCAAGCTGAGGCCGGGGATGCTGCGAGCGTATGTCTGCCCCTTACCCAGTGCCACACGTTCAGCATGGAGCCCCCAGCGAGAGTCCAGACAGAATGACAGTACTGCAAGGAAGGGGGAGCGGAAAACAAACACCAGGGAACAAAAAACAGGAGGGACAGGAAAGAAAAGAAGTAAAAAGGGAAACACAATGGTTTAGGAAGAAGCGGTCAGGTTAAGGTCAGGGGAGTAACCACCAAAGATGAGTGGTAAAGGAAAAAGGTGGAACATCATACATATTCAAGGATTTCAAGCAGCTGATGTATTCCATTTCAAACAGAAATACATATCAGAGCTGAAGTGGAAATCAGCGGAAGGAACAAAATGAGGATGAGAGAAAAGCAAATATGAGAAAAGATTAAATACAGTGTGTGCTGAATAATGCCACACTAAGCAAAAACAACATGCACAGGAACATGAGTGGGATGTGTATACTTCTGTTATGAAACTAAGTCTACTATTGTAATAAGAGTGACAGAAATTAAATACAAGCCGATTGATTGGAGAATTCAGAATTAAGAGGATGGATGTAAATCTAAACATGACCAAATAAAGAAATTAGTGAATCTAAACATAAAATGTTTAATATGACATATTATTTCAAATGTAAAGGTCTCAGAGAATAAAACATCTTACAACAATAGTGTCATGGTGGTAGCACTGTTGCCTCACAGCAAAAAAGTCCTGAGATTGATCCCCTTGTGGGACGGTCTTGGGTTTTTTACTGTGTGGTGTTTGCATGTTTTCCCCGTGTCTGTGGGTTTACTCTAGGTGTTCTGATTTCCTCCCCCAGTCCAAAACCACTCAAGTGATATGAATTATCAATGACTGTGTTTAATATAAACTTGTGTACTGATGAAACTCGTATCATGAATAACTACTGTGTGTCTGTTATGAATGTAGCCAAAAGTGTAAAACATGATGTTAAAGTTCCAATAGAACAAACATCCAACAACAGCATGTTAATGTTGTAATTAGCAGCAGCAGGTTAAGGTTCAGTCAGTAGTTTGAGCAGTTAATTGAATGGAGTAGAAGTAACCACCCCTTTCAATCACATCACTTATAGCATACTGCATTGCCTGCATTTATGAAGGTTCTTCATTTTTAAACTCTATTCATTACACTTAAAAAAGCCAAATAAACAAGTGTGTATAACACAGTGGTGAAAAAGAGTTCTACGAATGTCTTCCATTTTCTACAGTCACCTCCCCTTGTAATGCATTTTTTCCAGGGTAAAATAATTTCAATGCCATAAGCAACAAATGTTTTAGGTTGAATATGTGACAACCAATTAATTAAAATGCTTTTCGAATGGGATATCTCTCGTAATAAGCTCATATTTAGGTCAAAGCACAGGGTCAAGGTAGAAAATATATCTTCACCTTCTCTACCATCATAGTCATAGAGTAACCTTAATGTTTTAGCATTGAGACCTGAGAATTCTACAGGAACCAGGAAATGTTGTTGAAATAAAGTAAGAAATGTGGTAATGAAGACATGTCTATCTTTTTTTGCCGGACTACGGTAAGAACCATTGTCTCCAAATACAGAAAACTTTGTAGTTAGTGGTAACAGTAACATCCCAAAATGATCTCAAAATGATCATCTCTGTGATACTGTGAAATCCTTCTGGTATGACATGGAGTTCATGCTGTTATTGCAGCAAACTGGAAGTAAAGTTCCAAGGAAGGAAAAAGGTTAGAGATGACAGGGTCATGGGTGGCCAAGAATCATGAATCAGCTGACCTGTGTGGTCTAATCCAACAGACAAACTACTGTGTCAGGTGTCAGAATTCACAGGGCAGCACAGTTTGTTGCATGTGGGGACATAATGTGTATTGTACAATTTTTAATCTAAACAATGTGTGATATTGACTACCTGGTGCAGGTGGTGTGTGTAGGTACACCTCCTCGCTGTACTCGCCAAAACTTGCCTTGTTGCAGCCTCTAACTCTCAGCACATACACACTGTCCATCTCCAGTCTGTCAATCACCGCACAAGTGCCGCTCACCTCCTCCAAATGGTGCCACAAGCTGTTGGACCCACCAGATCCATCAGATTTGACCCTGCCCCACATTGGTCCGTCTCCACCCACTTTCCTCTGAAATTCCACTGAATAGTGCCAAGCGGGAGCAGAGTCCTGGGGGAGCCGCCAGCACAGGTAGAGCTGATCATAGGCCAGAGTCTTTTGAGTGTCAATTACAGGAGCCAGGGGAGCTGCAGCAAAAGAAAAATCACACATTACCAATTTCTAGTTCGATTTAAATGTTAAAAAGGCATTGTAGTTTATGGCTGTTCTGTGTATTAGTGTGATTGTAGTGGACAATCTTCTGTAATTAGCTATGAGGACACCGAGATCCTGACCTTTTTTTTTACATATTCCCCTTCACATATATTTCTTGGACACAGGTTTTAGTATACATATGTTGACTGGACCTGGCAACCTTCCTCTAATAAGACATTTCAATTAGGAATCGTTTTTAACTTACTAAAGTAACTTAATTTGCTTTTTGCGGTTTGTTATGTATGTATTATTTAAGCAATAGAACACTCGAGATCTTGGGTATTAACATCATGGCTGTGATGATCTAAAAGCCACCAGAAATTAAAGTAGTTTATTTTACAATTTATCTCATAATGATTCCAGAATCAGTTTAAAGTCAGCATTTGAAGTAAACATTTGGCATTATGAAGTGAAGTGGGACCTTACTAAAATGTTAAATGGTAATTACGTCCTTTTGGGCAATCACACTATTATTGTCCATTCTTCTTCTTATTATTATTATTCCACCATTATGGTCATTTTCTTTGCATTTTTTTACACTCCAGCCCATTGAAAAATGGACTGCTTCGATATGGCTTTTGGATCCACCAGCCTATTTTTACACAATTTTTGTCCCATTTACCTATTTTTTGGTTGATAACACCATTATTTAAATACATCATTTGGAAACCTACACCTGCCCACCTGCCACGTCCATTTTTTTC
>JAYDZG010000029.1:10765645-10777451 GCA_034509265.1 Microcambeva bendego | reverse complement strand
AATGGTAATTACGTCCTTTGCGCAATCACACTATTATTGTCCATTCTTCTTCTTATTATTATTCCACCATTTTGGTCATTTTCTGAGCATTTTTTTTACATTCCAGCCCATTGACAAATGGACTTCTTCGATACGGCTTTTGGATCCACCAGCCTACTTTTTACACAAAATTTTTGTCCCATTTACCTATTTTTTGGTTGATAACACCATGATTTAAATACATCATTTGGAAACCTACACCTGCCCACCTGCCACGTCCATTTTTTTCTATAGTGACTTCCATTCATTTTTTTAAATTCCTAGAAATAAACACCTTTTCCAATGTTAAATCATTAATGACACGCAAGGTACCGCATATGGCTATGCATACTCACCCACCTGCCAAGCCCGTTTTTTCACCCACCTTCCCACCCAGCCACCTGCCACCCCTAATTTTTCCCTCCATTCACTTCCATTGATATTTTCAAAGTACGACATATAACCGCCTTTCCGACTCTAAATCACCTGGCACATTGACCACAGAGTTACATAGGAGCAATTTTTGTACACTAACTTGTCTGATGGCCGTAGTGGTGGCTAAGTGTGCAGCACTGTCGCCTCACAGCAAGAAGCTCCTGGATTTGGGTAATTTATGTGTGACTTTGCATGTTCTCTCTGTGTCTGTGTGGGTTTACTCTGGGTTTTCTGGTTTCCTCCTACAGTCCAAAAACTTGCAAGTGAGGAAATTCTGAGAAATCAACACCATTCCAACAGACATGAATACGCACACCCAGAAACCCACTGCACTGCAAACACACTTTACCTCTGTAAATGTAAGATCAGGCAAAATGGCAATAAATGGGTTTAAAAAGAAGACCAACAATGCTCAAGTCACAAACTTAATGGCAGATAATATTTCACTAAATGACATGAACAGCAAGTTTCTGTTGTGAGAGGAGCTTTATGATGCTAATAGATAATAGCAGGTTGCACCTACTGACTGAATACTCCAAACCAAGACCTCCACACACAAACACCTTGACATTATTTTTTTATTACTACTACATTATACAAATACAGTAAATAACAAACCTTGAATGAAGTTCATACTGTTGAGTAGCTTGAGCTCTCTGGTGATGTCCACGTGGAAGTGGCAGAAGGAAGGATCAGAGGAAAGGAAGAAGTGCTGAAGGTTCTCTATGGCCTTAACCAGCCTGAAAACAGAAAAAGAGCACAGAAACAAGATTTATAAACAGTCAAGACACATTATTATGAGAATGTGACATGTCACACAGCTAGGAAAGTCTTATATTGGTTGGAAGAGCATGACCAAGTCTATTTAAGTACTTCCATTGCCGCCTTGATAGTCATGTTGGCTCTATGGCTCCTTTCTTATATCCTCTACAGCAGCTGTGGGATGCACTAAATGGCTCCCAGTCCGTCTAGCAGCCGTCTTGCTACGGATCTTAGCTGGAGGTCATAATAATAAGACTCGACTGTGTAGTTTAGTTGATCATGAGTTGAGCAAGTAAATTAATCATGTGATTTCCCAATAATAATCAGTCAAAGTCTTTAAACTGCATATACACAAAAGAAGCAACAAAACTAGTGCCTTTAACGGCAACCGTAAGACCTAAACAATTCTGAGGCATTAACAGTCCCGCTTGACATCCTACAGTTATATTCTTATAACAGAAATAGACAGAACATGTGTAGGCAAAACTAACTCCACACAGAAAGAGCCTGGACCACTTCAACCGATAATCAAATCAAGGACCTCTTGCAGTGAGGTGAAAGTGCTATCCACCAAACAATTTCATTACATGCATGGTTGTAACAATTGGGAATTGTCATTATTATCTTTTGAGGCTGATTAATTTGATTCATCGTTGCACTTTTACTTACCTGTTATGGGTGACTCTGGCAGCCTGCACAAAGCATGGTTGATCGTTGTCTTTCAGTAGCTCCTGTGTGTAGGTAACAAGTCCTGCATTCTCCATAAGACTCTGTTTCTCTGACAGCTGAGTGTTTAGTGCTTCAGATTTTTTAACTCGTGTCTCTTCTACAGATTTGATTAGCACACGCTGCCTCTCGGACAGCACCTCACGCAAATCACTCACCCACTGATTCAGCTTTTCTTGAGCTACAGTGCTGTTCACCTACATACACAGACAGCAAAATCCATAAATATTTGGTAAAGGTACACAAAAGTTACACAAAAAAGATTTTAGATAGATTCAATGAATATATTTTCCTTTGTTAGTAAGGCAAATTAATGACCAAGAATTTTAAAGTTTTTTGGACTAATAATGATAATGATAATATGGTGCCCTGCTAGCAATTCTACTTCACCAATCCATGCAATGAAACATATACACACAATAGTAAACCCTAGCCCTGATTAGTTGTTTTACAATCATTCAGGTGCTGTGCTGTGTATTGAAGCTTCCATCTATTCCATTATTCTATTGTAATGTAATGTAATATATCATGAAATGTGCCATTTTTCTTTTTCATCTACATTTTATTTAGTATTTATTATTTGAATTTAGTAGGGCCCTAATCACAGTGTTCAAGTAGTTAGAAAATCTTTGTATAGATTTGCAGTGACTTTATCCAGTAAAGGGAAAAGAAGAGTTGTGGTAGAAGGTCACCCCTACAAATGCTGAAACCACAACCATGCAATAAAGCCTGCATATCTGTGTGCTTTGGCTTCTCCACTGGTGAGGAGTGAGTTTTCAAAATGTTCCCTAGATATCAATAAACTACCAATAAATCTATTTATCTATTGGGGAAACCTACCCCTGTTGATGTTTTGCATTCTAAGCAGCACTAATGGAGATAAACTTTTAAGGATTCTCCTAATAGGAATGAGTGTAAATGTGAGATAGAGATCACTGACAGTGACTTAAGTCTTACATTCATTAAGGTACCAAGCTAATAATCCAATGGTTGACTGTTCAAGCGCCACCAGTACCAGGTTTTCACTGTTTGGCCATTGAGGAAGATCTTTAACCTTCAAATTCTTAAATTGTGTACAGGCACAAGTGGAAAAAAATGTTTTATAATTTCCAGAACTGTAATTTAGAACTCATTTCATTAACATTTTTACTTTCTCAAAAATGTCTTCAATGATACAGCACAATGATAAGATGGATTTAATAATTACCTCTGTCTGGGCAATGGCACTCTCCACTTGTGTGATTTGGGCCTGCACCCTCTCCTGATGGGACAGTATGTAATTCATCTGCTTTGTGATTTTCTCCTGTAAAATCACCAAGTGACATCACTCAGATGACATGAATTCCAAAACTAAACCCCGTGGTACGAAAATGTGTTTATTTGAATAGTTTTTAAGGGTGGATCAGTGTCTTTTAACCAAGATGGACCCGATTTGTGAGAGGAAATAATTGCAATAATAAAAAACTTCTTTTGGCTATACTCTAAAAGTGTGGTCTGCTGTGGCACTACAATGCACTGGTTTATGCATCCGAGTGCCTAGTTACCTATAGGACAATTCAGTGTCTCCATTTAACCTGGATGCATGTTTTGGACTGTGGGAGGAAACAGGAGAACCCAAAGAAAACCCACAAAGACACGGGAAGAACATGCAAACTCTACACAGAAAGGACCTGGATCATGCCACCTGGTGATCAAACCCAGGACCCTCTTTGTGTGAGGTGACAGTGCTAACCACTAAACCTGAAATGTTTAAAAACAATGAACCTTAAAGAAAGATCAGAAGGCATTGGATTACTTAGACAAACGCCACTTAAAACTTTATTTTGCAAGAAAGAAGCCTTATTTTAATATGTCCAGAAATGTTGTAACCTTCTCTGGGCTTGGTGGCATCTTAAATGAACCATCACACAGTGGAAGTGTGTATCATCTGTGATTCATCTGTGTGGTCAGATTATTATTGCACATCACATTTTGCAACAGACCAAAAGTGTCATACAATTTATTTTGCATTAATGCCCTTGTTATTGAATTCATAAATAAAATGTGCAGAATATCTTGGAGGTTTATACATGGTAAAAAAAACCCAGATACAATAAATTAGGTATTCTAAAAACAAAGTTATTTAAAAGACTAAAATTGCCCAGTGTAGTCTCATTGCACTGGCATGCATCTTTAAATAAAGCCGTTACCCCTCCTCCTTTCTCATCAGTTTGACACACAATCATAAAACTAATGTTTACTGGTGATGCCTGGTTAAGAACAGTATCAATGCTGCCTTCTGATAACCATGTCTCAGTTAGAAAGTCTAAACTGTTAGATAACATTATGTCATTCACTAAAAATTATTTATTGGCTAGAGATTGGCTAGGAACCAAAGGAAACCCTGGTGGCCGGGAGGTTGTCATGGTACAAGTGAGAGATTACACTGGTTTACCTCAAGCTGAATGGGTCCTATTCTTTCTGATTCTATTTCTAATCAAGACAGAAATAAGTATATCTCCGCTAGCAAGGACATGAAGACATCACAAAGTGTTATCACTGTTTCATTATTTTGTGACTCTGCTGGTGCTATCAGTAGTGTTAACTGAACATTCTGAACTCTGTACAGGCCGAGCAGATGTGGTTTAAGTTAACACATGCCAGTTTCTCCACTTCCTCTGTAAAATCTATATGAATTTGAAGTCTCTTCCGTTGACTGCTGTGTCACTCACAGATGATGAATCTTCGTACTAGCTTTCATTATGTGTAAGGAACTAAGCCGGAGATATGTTCTCCACTGATGTGTACTGTAGTTGTTCTGTTATCTATATGCAGTGCACTAGTGGTGTGATGTTTGATTGTCCTTCATCCTGATTCAAATCAGGTGAGGGAGTTGAGGTTGCACCTGTAGTGTCGAGTCAGTTGAAGGGGCAGATGGGTGGCACAGAGCAAAATTAATGTTGTCCTTCAGTGCTTTCATTCCAGTCCTGCTTAGGAGTAGCCATGAAAACATGTAACATCATCGGGCTGGAAGAGGCCCAGTGATAATTTTCTGAGCTGTAAGCTTAACAAGTGTTACAGATCAGTGAAGTTTTTCTTCAGTATTTCTGACACTTCATACTTCATGCTGGGTGAGAATGTTGGGTAGCTCATCATTTAATTCACGTTTTTGAGACAGCATGCTAGTATTGAACTGCTTACAACATTCTTGATGGCGCAGTAACCAATGATCAGAGTTCAGAGTTCTGTTCTCCCTGACCGTCCTGCTCTTCTTCATGCTCTTCTTGCTTGGATGGCCAGACTCAATTAATAAGTGGATTTTTTTTTACAAAAGGCCAATTATATATGGCACCTGTAGTATCCAATAGTGTAATGGGCTGGTGGTAGCCTAGTGAATAGAGCTTTAGGCTATCAACCAGAGATTGGAGGTCAAAATCAAGACTCTGCTATGCAGCCACTGTTGGGTCCTTGAGCAAGACTATTAACCCTCACTGCTCAAGGAGCGTCATACAATGGCTGACCCTGTACTCTGACCCCATCTTCAAAAGGTGGGATATGCGAAGAAAGAATATCATTGTATTAAACATCTGTATATGTTTAATGACAAATAAAAGCATTACTTTATATTCTAAAATAAATCAATATGATAAAGTGTGTAATAGCTCAAAGGGGCTGAATACTTCCGCATAATTAAAATTATTATTATCCTATTAGCAGGAAATGCATCTACAAAAATAACATTGTATTTAAAAGGAACTTGAGATACATTCCATGACTGTTCTTCACTGTCAAAAAGGAAAACAAGTGGATCTTATTTACTGGTTCAGCAGCTTTGTTGAGATGCACATGTTAAACTCGTTTTCTTTTGAATCTCTTCATCTAATCAAATTCCAGTTAATAAAACCAAAGTGAGTATAAGTATGCGTGCATAAAAATGGTATTAAATGGTTGGTTTTACAGATGAGAGATTACAGAATATAATTTTATTACAGTGCAGCCATTTAAGATTAGAGTGGTTTAGGATTTGACTCGTCATGTGAGGTCAGCTAGCTCTAGTGGTCAAACCTTTGGTAATTCCAGCACTGTATTGTTTTTATACATTGAAACTAAAATTCTCTATTTCTACCCATTCATTTTTTGCTGTGATTTGTGATTTGTTAATCATTAAAATACTTATCTTTCCTACTAAAAAACTTTTAACATGTTTAATTCCAAGTGTACTGCTTGGCTTTTCATTTAGTAAGTGTCATTGGTATTCTGACGTATTCCCAAGCCTATATGACTAAGTAGAATTGTTAATATATTTTAAAGAACCATTATACATTGATAAAGTTTATTAGGCTATTATTAGCTTGATTGTTAAGATTCTGATCATGTAATATCATATTTTCAAACTTTCTTTATGAGCTTAGCTTGTGAGCTGAATACTCCCCATGATAAATAAATGGAATTAAAAGAAATTAATGTTGTTCACTTTTGTTCCAATTTTGTGTCAGTACAGTTTTCAAGTATTATTTGGCATCCTTTTTAGAGCAATTATTTCAATGACATTTAACCTAATGTAGGGTAATGAAGCAGATGTGTTGGTCCAATGCACAGCCACAATGCTACTCACATCTCAAGTTCCCTTGAGATCACAAGCAATTTATGGCTTTAGAAATTGTTCCCATCAGTACATAGTTTACCCAGTCATTGTCAGTTCCTTTAGGGCTATCAGGTATAATAGAACCACATAATTTAGCCTCTTGACAGGTAAATGCATTGCCTCTCACTTCAACTGTTCTGTTTATTCTAGTCAAGAAAATAAATGAATTATTAAGAATAAAAAAGTACCTTCAAAGTCTGGTAGGCATGTGCTATGGGCAGAACCTTGTGTGCACTGTGAAAGCGACGCATCTTACAAAGAGAACACAACAGACGCTGACAGGAGCAGCAGTAAAATTGCATTCGCTCCTGCTCATGCTCAACACACACCAGCACCTGAAAGAAAGAAAAAACACATTTATTTTTATTTCATCACTATATCTTAATCAGGGTTTCCATTCCGTTACAGGGCTTTGGTTATCTCCCATAGCTCATAGCCAATGTAGTCTGTAAATGAGCAGATGGATGACTGGCCAAAAACACCACTGAGATTAGATAGACTCATGATAGACTTGAACCACTTGAGCATTGAGAATTAATATAAGTAAATAAAATATATCCCACATATGTTAATTGTTATGAGTTCATATTAAAAGATGATTCATGGCATGTTCATTTTATTTATTTCTGTAAATGTTTAATCAAAATAAGAATCAGTGACTTGTTGATTTTCTTCAACCTTTATTTAACTGAGTACAAATAAATGACAAACTATTTAATTTACTAATGAATTTACAAACAAATTTCAAAAAATATATAAGTGGAACACAGGGCAGGTGCAAGACCATGATAAAGAAGGTGGTTCATTCAGGGCGATGGGAATTTTGACTGCATAATTAGTTTTAGAAGGGGAGTGTGTTCCTTCTTTTCCCTAACTGAGTGACCAGCGGTGGCCTTGTACATATAAGGACAAACAAATGCATTCTTCTGTTCAGAAACATATTATCTTTCCTACTAAATATGCTTAATAGTTACTTTTACAAATACAATATTTGGTTTTCCATGTCTACCAGCATTTATTGATGGAGCTGTATATTGTAGTGAGTGACAATGATTTAATACCACTCCTGTATGGCAAACTTTATTAAGGTAGTATTAGCATTACTTTTATACATTGCTGTCATTCTTGCCTTGTCTAACATGGACTGAAATATGAAAAATGGCATTCTGTATTGCAGAATAGCAGTGCCCTTTGACGAGATTGGTTTTAAGCACCTTTAACTGGACTTAAACAATTATGGTATGAATTGAGGCTCTGAGTCAGATAATGCAGTTCAACATCAGTGTCTGAACATCGAAATGCTTTTTTAACTGAATGGTAAAACTTCCACAAATACTGTTTGTCAAGAATAAAAATCATGCTTAAAATAAACGTCATATTACTATTATGATCCCTGTGCATTAAATCCTTAAAATTAAATTAGGTGTTGTTTGAGATGTACCTTGGAGGTTCTTCCCCTAAACTTTATAATGATTCATTTAGTGTTGAAACTGACTGGAGCAGTATAAAGGGCTGCACACAGTTCTGTTTTTGGCTCTTTAGTCCATACATCGAGCCAATAAATTCTCCAATCCAGTAAACTTACCCTTACCACAACAACCTGTATGTATTAATACTGACTGTTTTTAAATCAAATGTGTTCACATACAGTTGTAAATAATACAGTTGTAAATAATACAGTGATCAAAATCAATCTTTTATTGCTGTTCATGACTGCTCAATTATGTTCTGCTCTTAAATTCACACTACAAGGTATGTGCTTAGTGTTTAAGGTAGTAAGATCTCAAAAACATTTTAAAAGTAAGACAATAATTAATTTAGACAGTTTTAAAGTAATATTTATATAAAGTATATCTCAAAAATATTCTATCATGCTGTTACACTAAGCTTTGTTCAATAAATTTGCTATAAATTATCATGCATGCAAGTAAAAAGATATTTGGGAACCTCAGGTTTCAACATGTGCCATATTAGCCACTAAAAGACATTTATTTTTTATACACATATTTGATTAGTTTCACTGACCACACACACATGTATATCTAATGTCTTCATGCTCAGTCTGACAAAGGAACTATAGCCTTGCAAAAACCACTAACAAGGTCATCTATTCCAATACCACCAATTCCAATAAGACATGAAGCATTGCCTATTAGCCTCAGCAGAGTCTCCTGAACTGGCAAGTAACATTTTCTGCTCTCATCTACATCAAAAGCAAGTACGGCTTATGGTTTACGACTAACTGTACCTGATATTCAAACACAAATGTATGAATGTCGGGTGTGTTCACAGAAACCTTGAGGCAGTGTTGTAAAATACGTAAATCTGTAAAAAATGCACAGTATGTATGTTGTGCACAATGTTACTTATATTGTATTAGCTTGTCAAGATCTTTCGCAATGGTTTCTGGGCATGAAAGGGAATGCATGTCCAAATAACTTGAAAACACCTGGCCTCAATTACCACTCAGGTCGTGCAAGCCAATCAGTGCTTGGAAAGTGCCATTTTGGGGAGCAGATACATACCAAAGAAGACACAAACATGTTATGGCTATCAATTGTGATTGCTTGGGAAATTTTGTGGAAGTCAAGAGTTTTACATATATCATCGGCATGCTAGCCTGTAGCTCTCCTCAAGAATGCCAAATCCAGTGGATTCCCATATCTCACAGGCCTTACCTTGGGTCTGAAGCTGTGTGTGGGCAATACATGCTCATGTTGAGCACGTGGCGTTCCCCATGGATGATACAGCTTAAAACATTCATTACAAAAATTGGACCGGCAGTCGGCACATCCTTTAGAGGCCTCCAGAGTCTGAGGAGGTTTGCAGAACTGGCACATCACCGCCATGCTGCCCAGACTCATTGTTTGTCTGTACCTATGCACACATAAATACAAAAATTATTGTACAAATAAAAAATGAATGTATTTAAGAGCAATTTAAACATTATGAATGTGGCATTTAAAGTGATTTTACATTTTAAGGGTTTTTCTAAACATGCAGATTTTATTTGTTGCTTTATTTGCAACAACTACTACTCAGACTACTAAACAGAAGCTTGTTGGTCCAAGCCCCAATTCTGCCAGTTTTCCACTGTTTGGTCCTAGAGCAAAGTTCTTAACTCCCAGTTGCCTAGTCTGTAAGTCGCTTCAACAGCATCTGCTAAATGTTGAAAAATCTAGTTACTCATTACACAAGATTCATTAGTTAACAAGGTTATAGTGAAGAAGGAAGCCCACGGAGAAAGCCCTGGAAGAAGCCCACGCAGACAGAGTGAACATGAAAACTCCACACAGAAAGGACCTGGACCACTCCACCTGGAGATCAAACCCAAACCCTTCTTGCTGTGAGTTGACCCATTTAGCCACTGTGCCACCCAGAAGGAAGGAATTAATATATGTAGCCACATAAGATAACATTCTTCAGAACTCAATTAAATAATTTGCCCATTAATTGAGGTTCTAAGGGAATTCTGGATTACTTTGAGTAAGTACCACTCACTCCCTTTAAGAATGTGCAGCACCACGTTGTGCTGTTTGTAATCTTCATTTCACTTTCCACTGAACAGTCAGTGGTGCATTGGTATTGAAAATCAAATATTATATGTTCTTCCATTCTATAGATTCCTAGTGGGTAGAGCTTTGGACTATCAACCAGAGATTGGGGGTTCAAATCCCGGCTCTGCTAGGCAACCCTCACTGCTCCAGGGGCGCCGTACAATGGCTGACCCTGCGCTCTGACCCCGGCTTTCAAAAAGCTGGGATATGCGAAAAAAATAATTTAGTTGTACTTTACATATGTATATGTGTAATGACAAAAATAAAAGCGTTCTATTCTAATTGTGTCTTTTAAAAAACACGCAAAGTGTATAGCACTCATTCAAATATCTGGCTTCGAGTAACTTTTCAACTCCTCAATTCTAGTTTTTCTGAACACACTTATTTTCCTACATTCTATCATCTATTACTTTATAATTTTCAAGTTCAGGTGCATGTTTACAAGCTCTAAGTGATGGCTTCAGAAGATCGCCATACACTGCAACAGCTCAGCAAATCAAGGCAACGCAAAACAGCACATCAGCAGGACTACCACCTTGCCTTCTTTCTTTCACCATTGCTATTTTTGCTGATCATAAATTAAGCTTTTCTCTGACTGCACTAAAGTTTCTTTGCTCAAACTGAGACAGGTACATTTCTCAGTTTAAAAAATGGGGGCTGAGTGGGAAGCTTTCAATTTGCCTGTGCTGAGAAAAAGCAAGCAAAGCTTCCTTGTTTGTCTGAAAATTCCCCTGATTACATTCTTTCTGCATCGATTCTTTTTTCACAGTCAGACTATCTGCTGTGGTACTGAAACTGGTTTGTGGCAATTTGATCCATGACAAGGCAACAATGAGCTGTCAGTCTTGATGTGCTGAGAACAGGTTGAAAGTCTGGTTAAACTAGCTGTTTGTATCTACAAAAAACCCGCAACACTGCATTTTACTGGACATGAGAAGTTTATGGGGATGGAATGTGTTTCTGGTAAATGTTCTGGTGACTAGCGCATAAGACATCCTATGCATCCAGGAATTATTTCGTTTATAAATATTATTTGCATTCTTAAATGCCTAATTCTTCCAGACAGGCTACGGTGTGCCAAAAAGAATTTAATTGTACTGTACAAATGTATTTTTTCTATGTATGTGCCACCAAAAAAATACTGGACAACACACCATACAAGGGGGTGATCCCATTTGCCATGGGGTAAATAGATGTTGCATAAACTTTTTTCACTAATACATAAAATGAAATAATGTTTTTGTATTTAAAACAATTAAAACATGTATATATGTTGAATCAGATTGACGTACTGCTTGAACACTGGGAAATACAGTCCCCTCCAAATGTATTGGAACAGTGAGGCCAATTCCCTTATTTTAGCCGTAGACTAAAATATTTGTGTCTGACATAAACAGATGCATATGAGATAAAAGATCAACATTTTAGCTTTGATTTTTGATTAATCTGGATCTGATAGCACCTTTTGTCTGAGCCCACTCAGTTTTACCCGTGAGCAAAAGTATTGGAACAGATAAACTTGAAATAGATTAAAGTGAGTAAGACGTCATATGTAGTTTCAAACCCTTTGCTTGTAATAACTGCATCCAGCCTGCGACCCACTGACATCACTAAACTTTTGCTTTCTTATTTTGTTATGCTCTTCCAGGCTTTCACTGCAGCCTCTTTCAGTTGGTGTTTTAGA
>JAYDZG010000029.1:10652681-10663817 GCA_034509265.1 Microcambeva bendego | reverse complement strand
CCCAGGTAGAATGGTACAGGTCTGTTCATTGTGGAGTTGGTATGTTCCCCCTTTTAAACTGTGGTAGGCAGCGGGAGCATCCCGACAAAGACATGAAGTAAGGTTAAAAAAGATGCTAACTCCTCTTAGGTGTGTGTGTGTGTGTGTGTGTGCGCGCGCGCGCGCGTGTTCGCATGCCCCGTGATGTACTGCCAACTTGTCCCGGATGTTTCATCTTGTCCAATGATCCAACTTTACAGCAGCCGTTAATGGAAATAAGCTGTGGGGAAAAAAAAACAGACAATGAATAATTACAATATGAATAATAATGTTAATTCTATTTTTATTTTACTGTACTACTGCGTTTGGAGTGGATGGGAGTCGATTGAGGATCTCATTGGTGATGCAGCAGCAGTTGCGGCCTCTGCTGGCCGGTCTAAGCTTTACATCATTGACATTTGATTTGGAAAAAGTAGTGCAGGAGGGCTCTCAGTGAGACTGTTTTTGCCAGAGCAAAGGAAGTATTTAGTGACTGCATATATGTTATTGGGGGTTCATTATATATTATATATTGAATGCAATTTAATACAAGTTTAAAGCAACATTTGAATTTTAAAATACTGAACACACTACTGAATATTTGCATGGGTGTGCATCTGTACTATTTATTTATTTAAATAGCGCCTAGGCTACCACCATCCCATTTAACTGAAAAATGAAAGAAAAAAAGATGTCCAGTGTTTTCACTTATCATCGTTGTATTTTGAATTACTTGCATTTGAATTTTTAATTACTTGCATGATGTCTGTTACTAATTAAGCAAGGTGATGCCTGGTGTCATTTTCGAAGTGCTACAGCATGATTGCAGTGGTGAGGCTTGAATCAGCAACATTCTGATCACTAGTCCAGCACCTCAACCACTGAGTTACAGCTGCCTCCACATACTACTCTCACCCACTGGCACCTGGCTGTCACCAAACAGTCATTTTTGTGCTCCTTCCCTTACAATAAAACATGTTTTATTAGAAGGTTAAAAACCTTAAGCTATCAGAAGTCCTTTTTATAGAGTTTATAGAGAAAAGATTCCACCAATTAAAATTAGAAACATTTTAGATGCTCTTGGTCTAAAACAAATGATCTGAACAAAAAATATTTAGTATCTGTCTATGCCATAAAATAGCCAAGATGTTGCCGATATGGCAATAATCCAAAACAAACCGCATTACATTACATTTTAATATAACTGAATTGTGCCCCATATTTGTAATTTATGTAAGAAAAGTTGTGCCTCACTGAATCCTGGGATTGACTACCCCACTCAAGATGCTCCCACATTATTCAGTCAAAATTTATCATGCCTAACTAGGCAGCATTTTAGGGCATCTAAGAATTCAGACACCCTTCCTAGAGAATTAACAAATGACAGACAAATAAACGTATTTATGTTCATAGCAGCAGACTTCTCTAAATCATCATGTGTGTGTATCTGTTCCTATAGTTGCCGGTAACTGGAAGCACAATGCATGATCAGATCGCCATGCTGAGTCACCAGCGCTTCAACGCACTGACTGCTCGCATTCAGCACTGCCTTCTGGGTAGGAAAATCCTTGCCACTATCATTATGAAGAGAAGTGCTGACAGCCTGGGCACGGTCATCAGCCTGGGTACAGGTACGCATTATATGTACACACAGACACACGTCATAAGACATGCTGACAGCTGGATCTTCTCTCGGGGCTTGTGTCAGAGGCTTGGACACCGGTTATGTACATGCTTGCATTACAGCAACATCAGTCAGTATTGTTTTGATCATAGTGCTCGACAATTCTTTTCTAGAAGGCGCACCAGATACCAGGATTCCTTTTGATGTTTCCTGCATATATCACAGATATCTCTGTGGCTCTGAGCTGTTCACTGAATACTGGGAGAACAGGTTCAAATTATGATATTCAGAGGTGATGGGTGGTAAATCTCTAATTGGTTTAACTGATGCTGTATTAATTATTTAGCACTGTCGCCTCACAGTGAGAAGGTTCTGTGCGTAGTTTGCATGTTCTGTCCGTGTGGGTTTCCTCCGGTTTCCTCCCACAGTCCAAAGACATGTTACCAAGTGGATTGGAGACACTGTGTGCCTTGCACCTATTGAACAGCTGGGATAGGCTCCAGCACCCCTCCCCGACCCTGATTAGGATAAGGGGTTGAAGACTGATGAACCTATAGTGTCATAAAGATATAAAATGTATATTTAACAAATACATCACAAATTGCACACAGGGCGAGGCTCCAGTCCAATGCAGACCTAAACATGTGTTGACTTTAATGTCCTTTCTGCCACTCTAGGAAATCGCTGTGTTAAAGGAGAAGAGCTCAGTCTTAAAGGCGATACGGTCAACGACTGCCATGCTGAAATCATTTCCAGAAGAGGCTTCATCCGGTATCACTTTACGCTGGCATTTCTTCCAGATGCATTCTGTCTCTCAGTATATCAGTGTTGGAATCATATTTCATTCGAATAAATATATTAATGAAAGAATAAATTTAGACACGGTGCAGCTTTACTTATTATATCCATCTGAGCTTTGCAGCCTGTCTGGGCTCGGTACTTCTTCTACCCCGCTCATCTTCTTTCTCTATCCTGCACAGATTTTTGTACAGTGAGTTAATGAAGCTTTGGGATAGTCCTAATGAAGACAACATATTTGAGGTCGCTCACGATCGGCTGCTCAAGATCAAAGACGGTATCACGTTCCACCTGTACATCAGGTACGACATTCAGCATTAGGACTGCATGTTCAGCTGAGCACAAGACTTCACTCATTTTCTTAACCTCTTATCCGATCAGGGTCAGCTTACTCCAGCGTTTCAGTGGGAACACTCCTCCCCCTTTTCCACGAACGCAGTTCTGGTTCTGTTTCAGTTCGATAGTGTTTCCACTGAAAAAAAGCGGTTCGAGGCAGTGAACTAGCGTTCTACTCTGACCCCGCAGAACACTTCATTTTTGGAGCCGAACCGTGACGTCACCTGTGGTCGTGTCGAAGTTTCACTTCATGAGAAAAGCAGCGAGATCACAGTTACGCTGTTTTATATGGAGTTTCCGCTTCCTTTTTATATTAAGTTCATATCCTAAAATGTTGATCCAGTGTATGAGATGAGGCAGTAATAGTGACCCGGAGAGAATGAACATCGCTTATCGTGAAACAGAAGGCGTGATGATTGTACTAAATCATGAATTTCAGGAGTACAGAGCGATTATAAGCAGTAATAACAGACAGAAATGTCGTGATTCTGTCTCCTACTTTTACTACATTAATCCATGTTGTGCTTTTATTTCTTTTTATGCTTTTTGACTGTCCTGAGAGGCAGATTCAGAATCACGAGCTGCATAAACAGACTTTAATTAAATCTAGATTACCGTATTTTCCGCACTATAAAGTGCACCGGATTATAAGGCGCAGTCTTAATTACAGGGTCTATATCTGTACTTAACCCATACATAAGGCGCACCGGATTATAAGACACATGCTAAAACATACGGTCTACAAAAAAGGTAACGGAAGCAAAACAGTGCGTTTAGTTTAACTTTATTCTACTATTTAACAATACACTCACATTATTTTTTTAATCAATCTTCTCCCACAAACTCCGTTTGGTCGTCTTAACTTGTGCAGTTCATTTTCTTGCTTCCTCCACTTCCGAACCACAGATTCATTGATGTTGAATTATTCCGCAGCGGTTCTATTTCCATTTACAACCACGTAACAGATTGAATTGTGCCTCGTTAGCATGTCTCTTCACTGGTGCCATTTTTGGGGGTCCTTAGACAAACAAATGTTGTTTTGCAGTATACCGGTAGTATACCTACCGGAGGAGTGGAGAAGGTAAACGTTCGTATAACATAATGCTCTCTGATTGGTTTATCACTGCCATCTTACGTAATTTACGCATTACGTCCATGTGTCAGCGAAAAATGGTCCGACAGTCATTCAAGCTTACCAAAGTCGCACAACATTTTTACAGATTTTGGAACTTCACACATAAGGTGCACCGGATTATAAAGCCCACAGGCGTTTTTTGAGAAAAAATAAGGCTTTTAGGTGCGCCTTATAGTGCAGAAAATACGGTAACACACGTACATGTGTATGTGTAGTAGATCAGTTTTAGTGTTATTTCACAATCAAGTTACAGAACACGAACAAACATTTGAGCCGAGTAAGTGCGCTTAGTGCTTCTCACACACAAATGACCTAAAGAAAATAACTGAGATAAACACACTAACGTCTCCTTATCATTAATTGTTATGCGATGCTTACAACAACAACACACCAAGGTGTGAATGGACCTAAACTGAACCGTTCAAGTACGAGAGTTAATCCAATCCATTGCAGAGTGGGGATGCAACTGTGTCCTAATGCGCAGAACCACCTAGACCTGGTTTGCATTTTGCTCTCGCTTATTTAAAAGGCAAATATATGCATAGTTTGTAATCACTTTCAAATCTCTTTTACCGTTTCCTCCTCATATCCAATCCCCAATTTCAGATGCGGAAGGTAACAAATTACATCCTACTCCCCTTACTGTTACTGAGTTGTTTTCTTTTTGTGTATTTCTACTTTCACTTTTCCTTAAGTATGTTTTGTATTAAGAAATTGTAAATACCTTATGCAAAAATAATCTCTAAAAATGCAGCATAAACTGTTGCGGTGGTAGAGTTGCCAGATAGCAGTGGGGTTTCATCCAAAAAATGTTTAAAATTCATGAAAAAATGCACTAAAAACCATACACTGTCCTCAGTGCGTACACAATGGAGGTTCTCACAAAGCAGTTTTGTATGATTTATTATATTAATTCTTAATTTTAATGTATTAATTTTAGATAAATTATTAGCAAATTAAAAAATTAGATTAACCATTGGGAAGCACTGGATTATCCAGTTTGAAAATATTTTATGGGATGATCTGTACTAAATCACGCCGTAAACATCCCCAAATGTTTTAAATGTTGTATTAACAGGTCTATTTTATTTTAATTTAAAACAACTATTGTGAGATTTATATCCACTTGTGTGGTTTGCGTTACACAGGAGACACCCCCACCTGTTAAAAAAGTACATTTTAAACAAATTACTTTTTACTTGCGGAGATTTCTAGCCTAGTAACTCGTACTTGATTTAAAAGATAACAGTGATAACAGAGATAATAGCCCTAAACAAACTCCACGCTCAGTAGTTTCATGCTGTTCATGCAGCAATGAGAAGCCCGTTCGACCTAGTTTAGCCGTCCATTTGGGATCGAAACGCTTGAGATCTCAGCAGTTATGAGCTTGGATTATGTCTCATCTACATATAATAGCCCTAAACGATTCCTGTGGTCATTAATTTTTATGCTTGTTTTTGTTTTTCAGCACCGCTCCATGTGGGGACGGGGCACTTTTCGATAAATCATGCAGCGATGCAGCAGAAGTTATCGGCTCAGCTCACATGCCCCTGTTTGAGAATGGGAAACAGGGCAAGCTCAGAACCAAAGTGGAGAACGGTAAGGCAGTCAGGCCATTATATAGACTCAATTTATGTAGACTCTTAACTTGGAAAGCAAGAGGTATTGTGTCTACTCTAATGTGGTTACATTTGAATATTAATTCAGTTTTAAATGCTGATGGCTCATTTATGTAACTCCGCCATAAATCTGCTCTGGCTCTTTAGTGGAAGCAGGCCAATTAATTGAGTCTCTGGAACGGCACCACATCGGCCACTCTGTAATATCGACCACTATGTGTGGGTGGATAGATTACTTACTACTGATTACTGCTGAATACTGTGTGTAGCTTACAGAGTTCTGTGTCTTGCTTCTAATCTCTCAAAGCGTTCCTGAGATGTGTCTGACATTTACAGCCCCCTCCAAAAGTATTAGAACTTTTAATAGTTGCATATGAGATAAAAGATAAACAGTTCAGCTTTTATTTTCAGGTATTTTCATCTGGACCTTATACACTGTTCAGAAGATAGCACCTGAAGTCGTCTCACTGGCCCCGACCCAGTGAGACGACGATGTTGTGAGGTTGCCATCCCCTTCACTGAAGTTTTCATTGCCCTTTGTGTCGTGACTTATTCACCTCAACACCAGTATTAGAATGATTTGCAGTTTGATCCAAATAGGGCTGCAGCTATCATTTTTTTTGTAGTTGAACATTCTATTGATTATTCGAGCAATCGGATAAAATACATGCCTTAATGAAGTGCAAAAATAAATACATTTTAGATAAAAATGTAGGTTCTAAAGGTTCTTATGAGGCGTCTCGTCAGGGTTCTATGCACATTTTTTTTCTACTTGACGAGCACATTCCTCCATGTGCATTTAAATTTACTCGACATTTTCTTTCGTCATCCTCTTAGGTGAGGGCACCATCCCAGTAGAGTCCAGTGCTATCGTGCCCACGTGGGATGGCATCCAGCACGGAGAGCGCCTCCGGACCATGAGCTGCAGTGATAAGATCCTGCGCTGGAACGTTCTGGGACTGCAGGGGGCTCTGCTTAGCCATTTCATTCACCCTGTCTACTTGAGCTCCATCACCTTAGGTAATTCTCTGATGCAGATTTCATTACACGTTATCTAGACATCACAAATAGAACAGGGCTGATTGTCTTGGCATGTTGTTTCAGGGTACCTGTACAGCCACGGTCATCTGACCCGAGCCGTGTGCTGCCGGTTGGCTAGAGACTGTGCCGAGTTCGTCAAAAGCCTGCCTCCTAACTTCACACTTAACCATCCTGCGGTACTTGCATGTGCACTGACACACGGCGTAGCGCTGCTTATAGGCAGACACAACACTGGTGTAACAGAAATGAATGGTTGTGTGTGTGTGTGTGTTCAGGTGGGCAGGGTGAGTGTGTACGATTCGGCACGTCACACAGGAAAGACCAAGGAGTCCAGCGTCAACTGGTGCCTTCCAGACCAGTTAGGTGTCGAGGTGCTGGACGGCACTAAGGGCAAAGTGGACAGGTAAGAGATTAGCTCGTCACTTGCCCTACTATCCCAATTCACTGTCCTGTGAGGGTTAAATAAGGACGGCAGGTAAGGTAAGGCAACTATGGCAGGTTGAGGAATCGGAGCCAAATCCAGAGATTTGCTAGATTATTCTACCTTCCTTGGCTTGGTTGTCACTCCAGGCAGAGTTTTATTTCTGTCTGGAGTTTGCATGTTCTCCCTGTGTCTAGAAGTTCTGGATTTGATACCCAGGTGGGGCGGACCGGGGCCTTTCTGTGGCTGGAACTGAAACCTGTTGTCAAAAGCCAGTAACGGCATAAACTTGATTACATCGGAAACCATACACAACAGTCGTAAAAAAAGGGACCAGCATTTGAGAATCACCTCATCTTGGGGTCTGTCTGAACTTACTAACTCTTTAATCTCCCTAAACGAAGACAATTCCAATAAGACCTTGAACTAGATCATCAAAACACAGATTACGTCAGTGACTCTCCACTCAGGTTTTGCTTATTAGCACAGTTAGCCTCAGGCCACTCTAAACAACAACCTGCTAGCCACACAAAATACTAAAATTATCACAGATAAACCCTTATTTGCAAATAAATGGTATTTGTACACTTTATACAAATACATTTGAAAATAATTCCAGTTGCTCCAAGTCTGCCCATCATATGTGAAATATTTTCTAAGAAAAGTTGAATGCTGGGATGGCCACTGCTGAGGAATCATCGGATCAGAATAAGGCACCTCAGTAGGCAGCATTTTAAGTACCGTTGACATTGTTCTCGGGATGTAAAATACTGCCTGTGTAGAGCGCTCACTATGTTTTAGGACAGACCCTCAGTGTTGCTGTGGACTCCCGAAATATTGTTACACTCACTTCCATAATATCCCCGCTCTCTCTACTGTCCCCACCCTTCACACAGCAGTCAAAGACTGGACGTCTCTCGCGTCGCCAAGTCCAACATGTTCCGTCTCTTCCGGGACTTGTGCAGACGGGCCGGTCGGCCCGACCTTCTGGCACTGCCCTCCTACTCGCATGCCAAGATGGCATCCCGATCCTTCCAGCTGGCCAAGGAGCAGTTCTTCAAGGCACTGGAACAGCAGGGCTACGGAGCCTGGATCAGCAAACCACAAGAAGAGAAGAGCTTCGAATCTGAGGAGGCATCTGGAGCAGAAAACTTCTTTTCGGATGCGTAGGAAAATAAAAAATTAGGGTAGGACGGTGGAAAGCACAGCCAGCAGCAAGAGTGTTTTTTTTATGTAGGGAGAGGTTGGAAAAGATGACCGATGAGACAGGACAGAAGAGGGAGACAGTGGGACGGAGAGAATCGGAGAAGGACCAAGGGTTGGTGTGGTCCGGGTTCTCCTTGGCACAAATATGCAGCTGTTTAAACACGGCGATTAGTACAGACGAGAAATGTATCATCATGCATCACTCATAGGTTAGTAGGATCAATCTTTTTTTGCTTTTCTAGAGGACTGTGAACAGAAGGGTTTTATTGCAGAGGCAAGAAAAGAGTGCGAGTGTAAGAACATGAGAGGCTGGTATTAAATTTTCAGAGCCACAGATCGCTGCTCTCCTGGGCTAAGTAACAGTAATAACATTAATAAAATGTTAGAGCGTCTCTTTCGTTTAGAATCTCTCCCACTAGCAGAGTCGATTGCTGTTTTTCTTAATAGTTGATTAGTTTCTCATGTCGTTTTCCATTGGGCTTTTGCCAGCCGTACCGAACACCCTCCATCCCCACCCCCAATCCCAATCATGAATGTGCCCCTTGATTGCTTTTAGTCACATCCATGTAAATTGCTGCTTCAGAATTTTGCCGTCGGTTGCATTTGCAATTAATTCGCGAATTCCCCAGAGTTCGTGTTTTTCCTTTTCAACTCATAGTGAACATCTCATAGCAATAGATTAAACTCTTCAGCTTTGTTCCGGTAGTTTTGCTAACCACAGACCAAACGACGGTGACGCCGAAGGTCATCCACAGTTCATACGTATTTGTCTGAGAAATTGTTCGCACAAATAATAAACCAACTTTAGTCTGGGTGCGATTTTTCTGGGAAAATGTATCAATTCAAAAACAAAAAAACATTGGAATGTCTCCATCTCTCATCATTTAACTGAAGAACAGGTCTTTCACTCAGGCTGAACGTGAACCCCTGGTAATCGTCCAATTTCTTTTTATGGCGAAGCTCATTCTGTGTTGCTGTTTTTTTTAAAAAAAAATTATTTTAATGTATTGTAATACTATAGAGGTGAATAATCAGTGGGATTTTTAAAAACATTTTTTCCCTCCAACCTAAGCAGACACATAAACAATGATTGGCCTGTTGTTCATGTTAATTTGGTTGGATATTAAAAAGCCAGAAAAGGACTCTCACAATGACTGGCTGATTGTTAAACCCCTGTGCAGAGGTGTGTCTCTCCATACACAGTGCTGATCCGCATATACTACGTCTAGTGTAGGTGATCAAATCCGTACGACCTGATGCCCGCGTCTCGGAGGTGGCGTGAGCTAGCTTCGTTCTTCTCAACCGGAGCGTGGGTTGGCAGTAGTGGAGAGGAAGTTTTTGCGTCAGCAAAATTAACAAAAACGCATATGCCAGACAGCAGAGGATGCAATCGTACAGTTGTAGTAAAACCCTGTCGACCTCCATACTTCTCTGTCACCTCCATCTGTGTCTGTAAGGAGACCTAGTTAGATCGTTAGTTGTTTCTTGTTTCAGTCAACTGTACTGCTAAGAATAAAACCTCAAGGTCATACTGATTCTTATGCAGAAATCCATCTAGCATGTGGTCAGCAACATCCATTTATATTTCCACAATTGGCCTAATATTTCAGTGCATTGTTTCCCCGAATGAAAACAATATCTCTTTAGGGTTTAACCCGGTAAACTGATCTTTTCCCACATGATTTAGACTTTACTTTAAGAGCATTAAATTGCATGTGTAAAATAAGCTTACGGTCCTAGTCTTTCTCCCTTTGATTTCCTGTCTCGGTCACTTCTGTAAGCTATTGGTCCAATCTATGCAGCTTTATCATCTCTCTTCTTTTCCATTTACATGGAAAGTATTTAGCCGTGACAATTTGGCAGTGGTAAGGCTTGATCTGGCAACCGTTATTACTAGTACGGTACCTCAACCACTGAACAGTGCTGAGCTGAGCAGCCTTACATCTATTCATATTTATTTTAATTCCATTCCATTGAAGAAAAAAAAAATACTGTTACTAGTACATGTGATTAGTTTGGACTTGATGGTTAACTAATGGATTGATGTCGTAGCCGATGTCACAGGTCTCGACATGCGCTCTCGTTTAATCCTGATCAAAGAACACACGTCAAAGTAGATTTAACCGTGTGTGTGTGTGTCCTGGTCTGTACAGATGGTTTAAGCTCAGCTCAGGTAGAAGCAGTTCTTTCTCCATGTCTCCATCTTTTGTACTTTCCAATCAGTCAAAACCTAAAATGATTCAACCCGTGCGTCTTCATTTTCCACACCGAAAGGACCTGGACTGCCCCTGCCTGGGGACTCGAACCCAGGACCATATTTCTGCTCAAAACAAACATGCAATGTAAATTGCTTCGTTTCACCTGGAGTGTTTGCGTTAAACTCCTGAATCATATTTCGTTCATTTAAGTCCAAATCTGACTGGACAATCAGTGATGTTCCTCCTCCCCTCTTTCTGCTGCTGTTGTATTTTACATTGTTCTTTTCATTCATTTTAAATCGTTTTAAATTTCTCGGGACACAATCTAACGCACATACGTCTGACAAAATGTATACATAGTGTAGATACAGATACATAAAGGCACAAACGTGTATATAAGCTCTTTTTAAAGCATGCATGAGTTTATATAGGTGTATGTGTCTATATGTGTGTATATATTCTATGTATATATTTTGTAAAGTTTCAGAACTTTGTAAAAATAGTTTTTTATGAGGATTATGTTTTTATTTTGCTTTCTGGTGTGAGCTTTTTTTTAGCCCATGCTAAACATTGTTCTGAGGTGTGGTTGGGATTGTTTATAAGGATGTACAGGCAGAAAGTACACAGAAAGCATTTCTGTTTTCAGCTTTAACTTGTGTGAACACTGTACGTGTGTGTGTGTGTGTGTGTGTGTGTGTGTGTGTGTGTGTGTGTGTGTGTGTGTGTGTGTGTGTGTGTGT
>JAYDZG010000029.1:10629242-10639499 GCA_034509265.1 Microcambeva bendego | reverse complement strand
TACCTGAAAGTTATCTGTTTTTGTTAGTGTACAAGGACTTCCCAACTACACTTTTAATATGTAAAGATGATCAGATCAAAAACAGAATATGATATAGAAATAGAACAAAGAGATTGAAACGAAATAGTGAGGGTTTGGAAATACAAGAACACATTATGTAAAGGAATGTGGAAATATGACAGATCAAGCCTAAATTATTCAGTCACAAAAAAATAACGAATGAGAAGGACAAAAATAATTCAATTGCATAAAACATACAAACAAAATAAAATAAATGGATAATAATTTAATTTGGATACAAAGGTCAGTTTTATTCTTTAGAACTTAGATTCTCTACCACAAAAATGTGAAGACAATGAAAATCTACAACCACATTTACCTGAGACCAACCCTTTTTCAAAAGTTAAAATGTACTTGGAAAAAAAAATACTACTGCTACTTTGAGACCAAGTTTACATTTGCTGCATTAAGTGGATGCTTTTAACTGAAGCTACTTAGAACTGGCATTTCATACACTACAAGCCACTGAGGTTTGTCTGTGGAGCTTGATCCAGCAATCTAATGATTTTTAGTCCATTACCTGAGCAGTAACTGCCATTGCAGTTGCCGAAGACTGTTGCTACAAATAAAGAACTTGCCCGTGTCATATAGCTAAATGATGGGCTACAAAATCAAATTAGTATTTGAATGGAAACAACTTTCAAAATGCCACAAACATATGAGATAATCATTAACATGGAGAAATGTGAATACAACCACAACTTTAGGCAATTATAAGATTGTATTTACTAAGTTCTGCAGTGTTCTACTAGTTTTTTTTAACATTTCTAGTATATCACAAATGGATAGTAACATATTAGTATCAGAATGAGCCTGATGCACCTATAAAGTGGTCGATTGAAAGTAAAATGAAAACAGTTTCTAAACAATTACAAAAGTAATAAAAAATAAAGATGATGTAACAGTAGTAGCCAGAAGTTTTTTAATGCATTTTCTCCCTTTTTTGTGCATTAGTAAAATAAAGAAAAACATAAGCACACGAATGAAGAGTTGCCAGATTAAGCTATTTCCCACCCAAATGATTTTTTAACGTTCGACAGAAAAAAAATGGCCTCCAGGGAATGGATTTAATTAAGTTTAGGTGTAATCTGGTTTCAGTTCATGTTGGTTTGTTGTAAATTGGGTAGAGAAAAGTCAATCCAGTTCGGCAAGCCTGCACTATAGCGGTCTATGGTAATGCATCAAGCCTCGCGTGCATAGATATTCTGTCATATACAATATATTGAACATACGAGCTAGACAACAACGGAGCTTTTAACTCTTGGATTGTGGTTCACTCTTCACTGGTGTGAAAGCAATCAGTGACCACAGCGTACGCTGGAGACACAACGGCTAGCCATTTACATTAGCAGCTCTCTTTCTTTCTTTTTTCTTTCTTTTGCATCGTCCGAGCTTATCTCTGATTTCCAGGACATCCTGGGATGATATTAGATTTACACTGATGGGATGACCAGGCTTATCCATTTGTGTGTGCAAGAGAAACACCTCCTGCACTTAATGATAGCCTTAGGATGCGGTCACACTAGCTTTTCGTCAGCACAGTTTCAATTAAAGTACATTCACTTCGGGGAAATTAAACAGAATCAGCAGTTTCGCACCATAGACTTCTCAAACAGATAAACTTTACATGGCATTTTAACTTGGGAACTTAGCACAACTTTAATTTTGTTGGTCAAAAGCCAATCTGCTTTTCTTTTTGACTTAAATGTGTAGGCCTTCTTATTTATTATTACATTCTTACTTCTGCGATGGACTGGTGCCCCATCCAGGGTGTTACCGTTGGCCTTGTGCCCATTGAAAATCTGGGATAGGCTCTAAGTAGGATAAGTGGTTTAAGAAAATGAACTGAACTGAATTGAACTTTTGGACATACCCAATTCCCCATGTTCTTCTTTGCTGGCTGAAAGCTAGCACATTTTTTTTAATCCTCCTGCACTCTGCTTCTTACAGAGAGCTTTAAATACTTTTGTAGGGCTACACTTTGTACGCTAGTTCCTTCGTTTTCCCCCCAACACACACACTGCCTTGACTAGACAGAAGATTGTCACAACTTGTCACAAAGTGTCAAAAAGGTTTCTCAGACATGGCTGATTGAATATCTCGACAGGGTTGGTTGCACTCCAGAGACTTGAAGTCTTGTCTTCTGCAGTGGTGGGCTAGCTAGCACAATAAACCTCTGTCTCAGGAGAACACAAAATTATTTTATATGATGGTGGGTGATGAGGGATTTGCATATGTGAGCAGTTATACAGGTGGTTTTTGGGGGATTTTAGAAAAACAAATGCAGTTGAACAAAGTCAGGCTTAATTGTGCACACATCACAACAGAGTGACTTTGTTGATACATAGTAGAAGTGCTACACTGGCCTGTCTGCAGTCTAACCAGGCTCTTATTAAAATGCATGGCAAATAATAAAGAGGAGAATGAGACTTGTAGAGTCTGAGCAACTGTGGATTTTTTAACAGATGAAGTTTGGCTAGTGGAATATTTTCCCATTCTTGCTTGATAAAAAAGTGCTTCAAGTCTTCAGTTCCTTAAAAATTAAAATGTTAATAAATTTGATTGAACTGTAATTATTATGAATTGGTGTGTTACAGATTGTACTCATTTTGAGTGTGTTCAAAATTATTATTATTATTATTATTATTATTATTATTATTACATATAAAACTCTATACAGAAAGGGTCCCCACCTGAGGACTTTCTGTAAGGCAACAGAGCTACCCCCATTTTAAATGATTATATAAAAATCAATGTTTGTCAGTGAAACATTGGAATTATTTTATTCGACATTTATGTTAGATATATGCATCTGTCAAATAAAATATTTTACAAGTATTTGTGACAAAAAACCTACAAGCCTTGTTCATATGGTTAGCATTAAACCAAACGTCTGACAAGGAATGTAGCTATTTTAAATAAAGAAATATAATGTTAAACTGTGAAGAGATTCACAGTACAAGCACTTTACCTTGGTGATGGAGAGCAGAAATGGACAACCCTACATGAAATTTTGAGATGCTACATAAATTTAATTATTGACTGACTTGTATAGCGCTAGAGTTTTCCATTATCTGATTACTGAAGTGAAAGTGAAGCTGCTGTAATCAGATGAACTGGTTTTTATAAGAGGTAGTTTATCTAAATTGGACATTGTACTGGCAAAATTGGTAGAGATGGTGCCACACAGCACCACAGGACCATGACACCTTCGACTACTGAATTTGAGATGTCTTTTTTTGCATGTCTTTGAAGAAGACTCCAAAAACTCTTATGGGCTCTACTAGATTTCTGCCTTGTTTATTATCATTATTACTTATTTAGTTATTGGGTGGCGCAGGTCCTGAGTTCGCATGTTAACCTGTCCCAGGGTTAATTGGAGACACTGCATTGTTCTATGAGGATCAATCCACTAAGAAGGGCATCCGATGTAAAACCATGCCAAATCAATAATGTTGATCACGATCCATTATGGTGATCATTAACACTGCAAAACTAATAAAGATTTTAAGAGCACGTTTTACAAACTTTGGTTACAGTCATGACGGGAAAAGTAATCTCTCGGATTGCTCCACCTGTCAATCAACCATGCTATCCACTGAGTAACCCTTATTAGATATTATGGTAACAAAGGTCAGTTCATTGACAAGTATCATGGGTGCTGTACAGAAAATTTGGTTTCAGGCCTTACGCTTCATCTTTCTCTAAAAAGATTTTTCTTAACATAGTCTAGTTCTTTCACTGGTCCAAAACATGTCAGTATGTAAGTCGGCTACATTACGTTGATGCTAGATGTAAGGAAAAAAACATTAATGTGTGTGTATGAACCATGTATGTGACAAATAAACCTTAAATTGTGAGTGATTGAGTGAGTGTAAGGTGTGTGAGACAGGGTTCTTTTCCACAGGGTTTTCCTGCCTTGTTTTCAGCATTTTCATAGGGCAGAATGGAAAACCAAGCAGACAGTTCTATATACTTAGCCACCATGTCACACAAACCAATCAGAGGTTTGATTGGCTGCTCAATGTGGGATTTCCAGTGATAGACCCAGTGTTTTTGACTAGGTGCTGAATTAACTAAGAACACGTGAAATAATAAATAAAAATCCTTAAAAGGAATCGATTCAGACATATTTTCTGTATTTGTTTCTGATTTTACACAGCTGTCGTCTGTTCATAATTAACAAGTGCCCAAGTGCCTGCAGAAGGTGGATTGACTACCCTAGCAGACCCGCCTTGATCAGAGAGAAAGAAAGAGAGAGAGAGAGAGAGAGACCAGGCGGATTGGTTGCTTTAACTTGCCTCTAAGGTGTGAGTGATTGAGTAAGTAAATGGTAATGTCCCTTCACAATAAATTGACGACCTGATCGGCCTGTTTTGTATTTCCAATTAGCGCCAGCACCACCTCGACCCTGGTCAGAACGAAACATGTATTAGTAATAAACCAATGAATTTTAATTTGTTTATCATTTAATCTAGTCATTGTCGATTTCGCTTATCTCGGATTGTCCAATCAGAGATTAGTAGGCGGGACCGGGGGTGGAGCCCGAAGTTCAGAGAGATAGAGAGAGAGAGAGAGCGTGTGTGTAGAGAAAGAGAGAGCGCGCGCGCACACTGTGATTGAATGAGCGTGTGGTGCGCGCGCGAGGGAGTCTGACAGCTAAAGGAAAAGCGAAGGTGGAGAAAAAATATGGTTGTTTGCACTTGTTATACAAACCGCTTGCTTTGGTTTGTTTGTTGACACTTGTTGACACAAGCTTTCGAATTAAGCCAGACTCCAAAATGGGTTTTATTATGTAGTCTTCGGCGTCTTTTGCCTTATTGTGTTATGTTTTATTTTTAGTTTTCGGAAGTGATGTAAAACATGACGGTTACACCTTAAACCGAGAAGCTGCTTTTTAAACACGGATTACATCACCTCAAAGCGAGTAAATGCATTTAAAGCGAACGAACTGACCCCACCGAGACGTAAATTTAAAGTCTCTTGATTAAAAACGCAAGAAAAGACATGAAAAAGAAAAAGTGAGGACTGTTGAGAAGCGGGGAGACCGAGACAGTCGGAGGAGGTGAGTGAGAGACGAAACATCTTTTAAGTGTTTACTGGAATGATCAATGAACACAGTGTGAACACCAGTGAGTGATCTTCATCTTCTCATAATTGATATTCATCCCAAGTCAGACCCGTTTTGAGGGATTCGAGCACTTTTCAGGTGGGTGATTAAACCCCATATACCAGCTGGTTTTAGGTAGCATCGATGTGACTGAGATTGCTGGAAGCAGAGATGGAGGAAAGACAGAAAGAGAAGGTTTAGACTGACAAGGGTTTTTTTCTCTTTTGCTTCATGTACTGTCTACATAGTTTAGCTCATTACATTAGGTCATTATGATTAAACCCAGTATTAACTCCAAGCCTACACTGGTTTACTCACCAAGACTGTTATATGATCAGTAGATATCTGATCTGGAACCAGTCTGGAGTTTAAGACAAGTATTGGCTTCACACTGGCTTCTTTTATTTATTTATTTATTCATTCGGCATTTATGTGGATGCTTTTAGTCAGTTATGATCGAATGCGATCCAAATCTAAGGTTTTGAAGGATTTATGGCTTAAAACAGTGACTTCCATTACTTAATTGGTCTAATACCTAGATCATTTACCAGTTTTATGTTTGTTTGTAAGGATTTTAATGTCACATTTAGACACATTGGTTACATTCATGACAGGAAATGTAGTTATTCATTACACACGATTCATCAAGGTTACAGCAAACACAGTCATTGACAATTTTGTGTGTTTGGACTGTAGGAGGAAACTGGAGCACGCAGAGGAAACCCATGCAGACATGGGGAGAACATGCAAACTTTACACTTCTGGATGGCTTGAGGCAACAGTGCTACCCACTAAGCCACTGTGCCGCCTAGATCATTGTGGTAGTGTAGCTTTGGTGCAGGCATATTCAAGAATTCCTGTATATCGAATGATACTATCCAGGGTATTTATTTGGGGTAGACGCCGTGTGATGGGGGATGACTGGATAGAGAGAGGGAGGAGGACACTAAAAAAGGAGAATAGAGTGACAGGTGGGATTCAGACGGTTCATCGGTTTTCTTTGCGTGAATCTCAGGCCAGATAGTTTAGGTCAATATGAGGGATTGCCAGTGCTTAATTTCTCTTACATGTCATTAAATGAAGTATGAATTATCTGCATGAAACCCATTTGTTTATTCGCCCCCGGAGCAACCTCAAGCTCCGTCTTGCTAAATGGTGAAGACTGGTTGAACACTGACTCGGTTGCAGTATAAATATATTTACTAGAAAGGGTATATTCTTCAACCTCCTGCCTTTGTCAGATTAATTTACCTTTATATGCATGACTCAGCATGAAAAGTCCATTTACATTGTTTTGTTTTTTTCCATTTAAGCACACTTAGGTTGGTGAAAAATATCCCGAAATTTTTTGTGGCCTCTAGTGAAAAGAGAGTCAAACGTCAAAGGGGTCATTAAAAAAAATCTTATTTACCTTTTTCAATTGTGATGTCCATATAGTTTAGCTTAACATGATGCATTTCCTATGCATCCATGTGCCATCTGCTATTAGTCCAAAACCTGATCTTTGAGTAATTCTTAATCATTAACCAGCGTTTGCACTCAACACCAACATTAAGAAAGCCCAATCTCTGCATCAAAAATAAAAACATGATCTTTTAGTCACACATTCATGGAATTAATTAGTGTGTCAGATTGCTAGGAAGAGAGGGCTGAAAGTACTAAATGTGCAAGTGTCAAGTGGCTCCTTTAGGGTTTAAGAGGTCTGTAATTTTTCTTAGCTTGATGTGCTGTCAAAATGGTCAACGTGACGTTTAGTTTGTTCTTAAGACTTACATATACACTTGGATTAAGGAACTGCCTGGACAACCATGAAGCCTAGTCTTGTCCGTTAACCCTTGAAAGCTCAGGTGTATGTTACAAAATTGTGTTTTTAATTCAGTTTGTTCAGATATTCTTCAACTATCTAAAGATATTTTAAGTCCATCTTATCATAAAGTCTGACTTAAGTTCGAATTAAGTGGATTCGATTAGCAGAGAATTCACATAAGGAGATAAGGAGAGATTCTGGGTAGCAGAGTTGATGTACTAGAATGAGAAAGGAATGAGATGATTAAGGAGTCAAAGTAACAAATAGATCATTGAGGAATTGAAAGATTTATGTAGCTAGCAGCATAGTATTTCATGAAGGTTTAATCTATAGGCACACACGTAAGGACAGTCCATGGAACATAAATTGAAGCCTTGCCTAAATCGTTATTAAATACAGTTCTGACTCTTTGAGTAATTGTGGTGTGCTTTAATTTTAAAGCTTGGGCTTTCTCAATGTCCAAAGATTTTACAGATTGTTTTGGTCAAGCATCAGCCTTGTGCCAGTATCCGGTCAAGCAATATTGGATTGGGAGAACCTAGTCTTATGCACTAAATCTGGTTCTAACCGTCCTCCTCCTTTCCTCCTCAGACTCATTTCCTTCTTAGGCATCTCTCACGGTGACACTCATTGCCCCACACTCAGAATCAGAATTAAATTTCGACTCCTTGCATCCATTTGCCTCAGACAAGATTAAACCTGTCTTTCCATCTCTCTTTCACACTGTCTAAACAGAGTCAAGCAGGAGAACACACCCAACCCCACTGGAGTTTGCCATGGATCCCCCTCCCTCTTTGAGCTTGGCCCTTCTCGCTGGGAGTGAGGAAGAAGATCAAGTTACATCCCACCCTCTGAGTGGTATCTCCCACACGTCCTTATCCAGCAACTACCCGGGCAGCAACCACTCTAACCATACAGGTGGGACCAGCAGTCTGGAGCGGCTCAACAGAACGCCTTCTCCTACCGGCCCGAACCTTCCTCCCATCTCCCTGCCCAAGCTGCCGTTGGTCACCACGCCGCAACTTCCAGCACCGATCCCAAATGCACTTCACCCCACTAGCACACCCCTCTCATCCTGTTTGGGTAGCCAGCACAGCCTGAGCGGCGACACATCGCCCATCTACAACGCTCTGTTCTATTCGTCTCATTCGCCCACGGGCGAGCGGGAACGAGACCGGGAACGGGAACGAGGCAAACATAGGCAAGCCAGTCCGTTGGTCCACCGGCGGGACAGCAACCCCTTTACAGAGATCGCCATGAGTTCGTGCAAGTACACCGGTGGTGTGATGAAACCCCTCAGTCGCCTCAGTGCCTCGCGCAGAAACCTTATCGAATCTGACAGCGGTAGTGACAGCAAAGAGGGCGCGCCTGCTACCGGACAGGGGACCGTTCCCTCTTCTTCGTCCTCGACCTCGGCTCCGCAGAACCCACCCGAGATCGTCATCTCCTCGAAAGAGGATCCACCCTACGGTCACGTCTACGACCTGGAACAGTCTCCCAATCAGATGTCCATCTATCACCAGAACCACACCTTGTCCGAAAGCAGGAGCAATCTGGGTGTGACGGGAAGCGGCGGCAACGGACCTCAAGGCGGGGCCGGCGGAGCGGCCGGGAGGACGGCCTCCAAAGCCCATAAGCGCAAAAACCAGAACATCGGCTACAAACTCGGCCACCGGAGAGCACTGTTCGAGAAGAGGAAGAGACTTAGTGATTACGCGCTCATCTTTGGCATGTTTGGGATCGTCGTCATGGTGATCGAGACCGAGCTGTCCTGGGGTGTCTATAGTAAGGTGAGTGATTAGATTCTGTGATCTGGAGAACCGGATTGGAAAAGTGTCCTCTTTTGTTAGTCTGGGTGCCTCTCTCGCACGTTTGTACGAGTGTGTGTGTGTGTGTGTTCGAAGCTAAGTGAGTGTAGCCTAATGTAAGCCCATGCAAGGTTGAGTTAGTGCACCTGGCATTCGAGGCAGATGTGGTTGGTGCGGCATTTTAAAGAGAGTGACATTGATAAGCAAACAGGCAAACTGATATTGGTCTCTTGGTACAGAGGAAAATATGGACAGCTGTAAAGGAGCTGAGTGTGTGTGTGTGTGTGTGTGTGTGTGTGTGTGTGTGTGTGTGTGTCGGGATCTCCCTACACTTAATCCGTTGCTTGAATATTAGATCATTTGAGTGATAGCGTGTCATGAATACCAGAACTGTTTACAGTACGATGGGTAGTACAATGTTCAAGTATTTATGAGGGCCGTGTTCGTCATGGCCTCTTCATCGTGACCTTTTAAAAACATTCAAAACCTACTAATTCCTTAATTTCTGCTAGCACACCAGTGCCAAGAGTCCGATCTCACCGGTTTGAAACTCCGGTGCATTGTAGTTCCAGACTCAAGCCCAAATAAATCCGTCTTAAAAACTGTTCTAAATCAATACCACGATCCCCTGTGGTAACCCCTAAAGGGAGCAGAAGAAATTATTCACCTCTCAGTTCCTTGCTACAATCAAATTACAATTTTAGTCCTCGACAACAGACATACCATCCCACAGCCAGACTTGCCTTTATTCAGACCTCGAAAGTCTCTCCATCGCCATGTGGGGTCTGTTTGAAGATGCGTTCCGAAAGGCTTGCCAGTCACCTGCATACATAGCATGCTAATTATTTGGACCCCACTGAAAATCCAAACCCTGCGATTTGACCCTGGTTGTGAATAGCAACACAGCCAACGAGAATGCTAGATGGGGAGTGAGGGGAACCTCATGGAGAAGTTAAATGTCTGTTAAATAGTTTCTATTGGAATATACTGCCATAACCACAAGATTCACATTATATTCATAACAATTTTGTCCTTGTTTATATTCTACATAACATTTTAATTGTAAGAATATTCTTTTTCTGTCGTTTCCGTGTTGCCTTCTTCCTCCAATCTACTTCCGGAACCATATTATTTTTCTCCCTCTTGTGTTTCGCTGCATATCAGCACAAAAACAACTCTGATCATTTCTTAGAAAGGAAAAAGAATGCTCTCACACTAATGGGATTGCATCACCCCCCCCTTCCCTTCTTTGCCACTTCTTGTGTGTGTTTTGTGACAAACACAGTTTGGGAAACCAGACTGACTCCTCTGTGATTCCTCCTGGTGAAAGTTTGTGAACTGTGTGACCCCCTTTTTCTGATCAGAGAACATTCAGAAAAAGTCCTGCCATTCAAATCAGACGAAAATGCACTTATGTGTTAATTAGGAAATACATTATTGAAGGCATTAAGCCATTAATGAAATTAAAAAAC
>JAYDZG010000029.1:10617993-10629142 GCA_034509265.1 Microcambeva bendego | reverse complement strand
GGACTGGAGAATGTTTTAAATAACAAGATTTATACAGTTCAACAATAACAACAAAAATTACGTTAGACTAAAAGTTACAACTAGCAGAAACTCTATGGATAATCAGGAGTTCTTCAATATTCCTGAAATAGTCCTTTGTGAATGCTGGAAGTTCTTTGAGCAAACATTCATGTCTCCGTCTCATCTATCAGGAGCAGCAATAGTTGGCATGACATGTAAATGCTAAAGTTGTTTTTTTTATTATTGGTACAACATAGTTTTGTATTCCTTGAAAAAAAAAGGTATTAACTAAATTGCTGGACAAATACTTGATGTTGACACACATTCATTTCATTTTTTTTCTTCTTCATGGTATCAAGAATCATGGAATTTTAGTGGTATTGGTACCGACCTAAACATCTCTGGTATCTTGACATCCCTAGACAACATTCAAAAACATAAGAAAAAACACACTAGCACGGGCTATTTTTATGTTGTATAGTGCACTGGTTTAAGCATCCTAGTCTCTTGGTACCTATAGGACAAGTCTTTCCAATTTAAATGAACACCATTTAGAGCAATTGAGGCTTAAGGGCCTTGTTCAGGGGCCCAACAGTGCCAACTTGGTGGTAGCGGGGCTTGAGCCAGCGACCTCGTGATTACTAGTGCAGTAACCACTAAGCCATCACTGCCTCTGTTCAAAGTGTAGATATGTTCAGTAGATGTACACACAGTTTTTATTTTGAGTATTTTAGATGTTATTCATCTACATCTATCTAGATGATACATGCATGTAAACAGTTAGTTATGATTTCTGTGTGTGTGAGCACAGACCTGGACTAGACCCCAGTCTATCATAGTGCTTTGGCCATCCTTACTCAGACAAAGCCAATCATGTCTGTATCATGTCATTATCTGATGGCACTGCTTATGGTTTTAATCTTGAATATGAGCAGTAATTGAGTAGCACAGTTCACCACCGTTCTACTTCAGTGCCCTGCATACAATCTGTTTTATAAAATAAATGTTACACGTCCGTTACAAACTTTTGGAATAAATTGGAGCACAAACTGTGAGCTGACTTGACGGATCCTCTTTTAACTCAATATGCACAAATTCCCACAGACACACGAATGGTTCTGTAATGGAATGGTTAAGACGCTTATAGTCACATCATGCATCTTGTGTGCAGCTTTAGCATTTGCAGTGCACTTATTCCAGAGAGACGCTATCCTCACGGTTGTCAGGAGTCTGACTTGATTCAACAACTTATTAATCAATAGTAATAATTACACAAACATGCGCTGGGGAGACGCGGTGGTGAATTACGCCATCAGCAGATGGAGCGATTACATCCAGACGTGATTGGCAGTGTCTGAGCGAAGGTGGTCGAGACCCTTAATATATAGCATTTGTCCAGTGATTCTGGGGAAATCCAACACCCCGCCCGCGCCCCACGACCTTGACTGTAATGCAATTACACTACCTTGACTGAAATGAAGTTTTTGACCACATCCATCGGTACCCAAAATGAATCACATGCATAATAACACCTTAATAATTACCTTACAGCGGGAGTGGTTTTCAGTTCCCCGTTGCAGTTGTAAACCAGATGTTCGGGCCTAGAAAAGTTGCAGATTTATCATGACTCTCCTGTGACATGCCTTGTACCACCTGCCAGTGGGAGGCGCAAATGCAAACAGTGCCAGCGAAGAAGTGCACGGACATTTATGCCCACTGGCAATTAACTGGCAACCACGGTGTGCCAGCGAGTACACTGCTGTGCCACCTTTCATTCTATTTTGCATTTTACTTTATTTTTTTCTCAATTTAGCAAAGCTGGGGATTCCAGTGGTGCCAATCGAGGGGGTGCCTATACTTATTCACACTCCCGCTGAAAAAATAAATTAAAAGATTTGTCAACTACCAAAATCATTAGTTGCAGCTCTTTACAAATTATGGTGCACCTCCCTGACTCTGTATTTGTTGGAAATGCAAAGATTCAGGTTAAAAAAAAGAAGTTGTGAGGATTTACGTGACCCCATTTGGCATTTTATTAGGTACAGTTGATTTATTCTAAGCTACACCTAGTGTACAGATGAACAGAGCACAATGAGTGGTAATCTTCCTTTAGTCTTATATCAGTGCATATCAACATAACTGAGCATCAATGGGACCACCTCGATCGTTGTGTCAGCTCTTAGGGTCCCCGACCACACACCCACCAGCAGCTGTGGGATACACTGCAGTTAGCACGGCTCCAGATGCTTGTGACGACCTTCCAGACCGTATTTAGTCACATCCAGCCTGTTTAAGTGTTGTTACTCTGGATGTTGGCAGGTGGTCATAATAATGTAATTTGACAGTGGATGTAATTGCATTTCCCGTTTTTTGTAAACAGTGTCAAAGGCTCGGGCTTGTAAATCTGTAATAAAGTTCTTTAACAAAAAAATAATAAATTGTCACCGAGAAGCCTGAATGTGCAAATAAATACATGTGTTCACCTTCATAATAAATAAAATGTCAATAAAAATGTTTTAACATTTTAACAAAATTAGTTTTTTTTTCCCGGGCAGCACGGTGGCTTGCTGGGTAGCACCATGTCCTCACAGACGGGTGATCTAGGTACAATAGAATGAAAAAGAATAGCCTTTATTTGTCATTACACATATACAGTACAATAAAATTATTATTCCCAGCTTGTTTGGAAGCCGGAGTCAGAGTACTGGGTCAGCCATTGTACGACGCCCATGGATCAGACCGGGTTAAGGGTCTTGCTCAAGGACCCAACAGTGGCTGCAGAACCCAAAGCTCTACCCACTAGTCTACCACCATCCCCTTTCTGTGCTGAGTTTGCATGACTCCACTGGGTACTCCGGTTTCCTCACACAGTCCAAAAACTACCAGGTTGATTGGAGACACTGAATTGTCCTGTAAGTACCTGTGATGGACTGGCGCCCCATCCAGGATGTCACCATGTGCCTTGTGCTTGTTGAAGAGCTGAGATAAGCTCCAGCACCCCTCCCTGACCCTAATTAGGATAAGGGGTTAAAAAAAATGAACTAAACTGAACTTTTTTTCCCCTGCAATAATGCTTATGTAGGGATGTCACAATACCAGAAATGTATAAGTCGGTACCAATACCACTAAAATTCCACTAATTTAGATACCATGAAGAAGACTAAACAAAAAACCAACGAAACAAGCAAAATATTAAGCAAGCTAACATTAGCCATCACATTTCACAAACAATCCCGGTAACGTTTCAGGTTACAACCTTTCACAACAAACCTGTTGCTTCTCCTGCCGACGCCATTCCTCCTGGTGTTCTTGTTTTAGCTTTATCGGCTTATTAGCGTCATGGTGTCCACGTGTGGTCTGGGAGATCTGTGAATGCTTCTGTACGAGAACTTTGGTATCGACTTAGTACCGAAGTACCACTTGTAAAATCTCTAGAGCGCACTAGGTCTGTCGTTCATGACATGTTTCATTCTCGTGCAATTGGTTCATAACAAATGTGACGGCAGCTATCATGAAGGACAAATGCATGTTCACTACACAGACCAGGGATTTTCTTCCAGGTTTAAATGTCGTGTGATTAAATAGTGTTAAATATATATACATATACTTAGACACCAAACAGTAAACTGTGCTGCTGTGGCATTTGAAACCACACACCAAACAACACCGGGCGATACTGCTGCTGTGAACACACAGTGATGAGTGATCACTGATTAAAGGTAAAAGTGGATCCCGGTCGGAATATAGGGTGATGCTTCTGGGATGTTCGTCATCATTCATTGCTATTTGTAATGCACACCATGGCAGAGGAAGCCTCATATTCTTGGCCATAAGTTACAGCATGGAGTGAAAGTATGGTATTACTAATGCGCTACTTCGAAACCGCTGGGATCCAGTTGGACTCTCAGTCATGCAATCAATCGGCCCGACAGCCGTGAAGGTAAATGTGTAAATGACGGCAGGTGAAGAGATGTGGCACGGGTGATACTCAGCCATCCTCGACCAGTTCAGGATGGGAAAATCTCCCAGAGATTAGCGATTATCTCACAGTATCTGTCTCCTGTCCGTCCAACCTGATTAGTTTCTCTTTAGATTCTACTTTCTTTCTGGTGCTCTCCCTCAGCTACTCTGTTTTACTCTCGCTCTCTCTCTCTCTCCGTCTCGAAGGATTCCTCTTAATAATTAGTTTTGGTCTTGGTCTTCCCGTATCTTTTAGACGTACAACCCAACGCGAGCTGTCGTTTCTCTCACAGCCCGTCTATAAAACGGGCTCTCCCTTTTATTTTTTCCTCTCCGTTATTCTAGTGGGCGGCAGACAGAGCAGTGTTATCGGAGAGCGCTCGAGCAGAGATAAAATGAAAGGCTGTAATAAAATCTCTTTATTTAAGATGGAAAACAGAAATGAGTCAAGCCCGGCCGCTAAATACCGGCCACCCTGATTGTATACCATTATAGCCATTATAAACCAGCACAAAGGGTGCTGTTAGAGGCACATCCCCTCTCACGGCAATTAAAGGGCTTTTCGCGCAGTTCATTACAGCTGGGCATCCTCACGCACAACACACACACACACACACACACACACATGCACGGCCGGTGATGAAGTGCTGATGGGGCCAGATAAAACCCGGTTAGAGCATTGATGGCTAATAGATTGATATAGCAGTGGGGCTGTTTTAATGTCTATCATACCCATAGGAGAGAGAGGCTCAATTTCCTCTATTGATTATTGATAATCATCCTCCCACACACTCTGCCCTCTCCGAAACACTTCAGCGCTAGATGGGCACTTTTATTGCACAGCTGCGCTAATGGGAATACGAGCGGGCGCAGGCGCAGCATGTTCGGTGTCGAAGTCAGATGCTTCTGGACGAAAGAATACTGGAAATTACTGTCAAGGATACCTAATGCATGTAAGAGTATCCTAACTTCTCTTCTCGCTCACCCACTCCATCTCCTTCACACCCACTTAGCATTTTAATATTAGATCTCATCGTCGCTGCAGCGTTCACAAGGAGATTCCCATATCGACACGCACGACCTGATCCTCTGGTCCTGAAATATAGAGGTTAACCCCAACATTTGGTAGGTTTATCAGGTGGCTGCTTCAAACGACAAGAGGGTTTAAAAGAAATGCACACATGGAGCTATTTCTTTACTCCTGCCAGTCTCAGACAGCTGATCATCCTCTGTAGCCTGCAGAGGTCAGATTTGCAGCAACAAAGAGAACAAGTTCTTCAGTCAGTCCTTCTCCACTCTGTGTACATCCTTGTCTGTCAAATGAGCAACAAACCCAGAAGAGGAACCTCTTCGACCACCTTCAGTAGAAAATCCAGATTCTGATCCATCTGAGAATAATCAGGAAAGAACTTTCAGTCTCACAGACCGTCCGTCATGTTTTGCAGCCTGAAGAAGTCACATTTGAAGCAGCGAAGAGAACCCTTGTGTACACTCCCTCCCTCAGACACTCACAGCGGTGCCTGTTGAACAGCAGTTACTGAGATTTTAGAGATAGTAGATTAGGCCGATTGTCCACTGTGCAACTCAAGGAGCCCTGTAAGTATTCCCGTATTATTTCATTTTCATCATTCTGGCTTTTATCCCTGTTACCCTGTCATGGTCATTGGAGGTCCGGTTTACCTGGAACCACTGGACACAAGGAAGGATACCACGGATAACATGGTTTCGGCCATTCCTCCATTATGTCAGAGACCCACCCACCCAGTATTCCCAGCAGGGGTGGGCTACATATTAATAAACTTCTGATTCATCCAAACATTCCGAATTCTTTTAATTTTACATTCAAATGTTGAATGTTCTCGAAAGGTTTTACACATATTTTCTTTGCTTAGTACTTTGAGAACCTCATCATTTGCTGAGTTTTTCATCAAACGAAGAACAGCTGGGATATAATTGTCCATAAAATGATTAAAAACCACAGGGGTGAACAGTCAGTTTTAAAATGAAGATGGTTCATCATTCTTCCTGCATCCCTTCTGGGCCAGCACGGCAGCTCGGTGGGCAGCCTTGTCGCCTCACAGCAAGAAGGTCCTAAGGGGGTAACCTGGGTCCTTTCTGTGTGGAGTTCCTCCGTGTTCTCGTCCGGGAAGCTCCGGTTTCCACTCACAGTCCAAAGACATGCAAGCAAGCGAATTGCAGGTACAAAATTGTCCATGATTGTGTTTGATACAACTAATGAATCTTGTGTTCAGAGTAACCATCCATGTCATGGATGTCTCTAAAGTGTAGAACATGATAATACAATCGAAATTGTAAATACTTCAATAATGGTGACTCCTTTGTGTTTTATATTGATTGAACTTTATTCAAAGTTTTAAAAAGTCATTTCGAGCATGCTTTTATTTTAAGTGACTCACACTATGACCGAATGCACTGAAGTGCAATAATTAAGAGTTAATGGCCTTGCTCAGAGGCCCCACAGCTTGAGGGGCTTGAGCAACTTGGTTGCGCTGGGTCTCAAACCAGCAACCTCATCTAACGTTTCCCCTAGAATGATTTATGTTCTGCTTTGGAGTCGGAACTAGGCTATGAGAACGTGAGCACTGAGAGTATGTTATCCCTGCCACTAGACCAACCAGGCAGTACCAGAACTAATGAGTTAAACCACGCTGTATCAGGCCTGGCCGTGAACATGTGTGAACCATGCAGGTCAAAAGTTAATGGACTCATCTGTGAAGCTTAAAAAAATGGTGACAGCTGGATACTGGATTTCCACTTTGGATGTGCAGTGCGCTCTCAGTTCTCTAGTAATGCATTCATTTCATTTCATCAACTACTCATGGCAGCAGTGGGTTCATTTCTCCTGGGAAACACTATCCTGGACAGGATGCCAATACATTGCAGGATTTAAACATTACCCATAAGTGTTTGAGCGAAATAAGCAGCGTTGTTTTATTCTGTCTAATTCTTACTGTATTTTATAGAATAAAACAACACAGCTTGTTCCGGTCAAACACCCACCCAAAAATTCTAAAAATAAAAAAGGTTTTTTCGCAGCTGGATCCAATAATAAAAAGAATTGCTTTATCCTGGTCCTTGTCTGGCCCAGTTGCACAAAACTGTAGGTTCAAGTCTGTAACCACTCTGGACACATCTCCACATCTATCTCAAGGTTCTTTCTCAGACACCCCGGAATCATGTCTCTGTTAAGGCTCGTTTATGCTCAACGGTACATACGGGTACAAACGGAGCCTTCAGTCCTTACTCGGCATTCATTTCATATGTGATTTGCACGTTTTCTGGAAGCTTACGGATGCGGACAGGACAGAGCAATACCACGGGAGAAGATATGGACACGACGGAGAAGAAATGGCCGAACGAGGTTGTGCGTCACGCAGTATTTAATGGCCTCACGGACCCCCGCCGTCTAGAACACTGTCTATATCATCATATATGAATTAAAAACAACTGATTTTTACTCCAAACTGCCCTACTGGATGTGTCACTCAACAACCACGTCAACGGACCCGACGCAATAAAGTACGTGTGCAGTGACGATTAGATCATGTGAAGCACACGCATACATTTTCGAGGGAGTTTAAAGCAGCCGTTAGTGCCTTTCAGATCCTTGAATCTAGTCTACACCAGTGCCTGACTGAAATGAGATATTTTTACATCTTTGCAATGCAAAATGGGCTCTAACCATTCATGCGTTTAGACCCTTACACATATCGGTGTGGCCCTACTTAATTCAGTTTCCCGTGTAATATCCCAACTCCCAACCAATTCTGTGAATGCAGAAGAGGATGGTGGTGTCAGGTGGTCAGCAGCCCTCAGTTGCAGACCGTATACTGTACATATATACTGTATATAAAGGTGTCTGCTAAATGCTGAAAATGGAAATGAAAATGGCCTCCAATCATGGATGAGAATATTCACTAATAACTAATGTGTTTTGTAGCTTTAATTTATTCGGTCATATACTTTTTCTCGAATTTTTAGTGTATCCAATTTGTACCTGTTATGAATGGGTCAAAAAACAAAATGCTCAGACACAAATATGCTGAACAAGGTTTTTTTATTTAAACAGATTAAAACAAAAACAGTAGTATGAATGGAACCGAGGACAGCTCTGTCGTGGAGCGGAACTTCCTTCCATGCCTCGGCCACAAGAGGGCGCTTGAAGACTGCCGGTGGGAGATGATGTCGGCTGGAAGGCTAAAGCGATCGCAGCTGTGCGGTCCTAGCACCACTGGTAGTGGAAGAGACGAGTCGCAAAGCCATCGATGCGGTCCTCGGATGTCGGGTGCCGAACTGGGTCTGTCCTTACTCCAAACCATGCTGCTACCTCCGGCCTTCCAGCCGTACCCCAACGAACCCCTTTGGGCCGGATCTCGATCTGACCCTAACCAGGATACCTGCATGTGGGTGAGACATGAGTGTCGACGTGAGAAGTAGCGACAACGGACTGAATGCCACGCCTGGCTTTATAGTGGATCGCCAGGTGCAAGCAGCCCAGTTAGGGCTGCCCACCACTTAAACCCTCATGGTTGGGCGATCTGTAATGCCACTGTGGTTTAACAGCATGGTCGGTACCGTAACAGTACCCAGTTGTGTTATTCTTCCTTTCTACAGAAACATACTCTCTTTACGGAAGCCCTATACAGCTTGTCCTATTCTTTGAATAACAGCCAATCGGATGGCAGACCTGAGATTCGACAATATGTATTCAAAATCTCAGCTCTGGTGTGCTATTGTGCTTTAATAATGCACCGTCTGATGCAGCTATCATTTAATTTAATGACTGTCCTAAAATTTGCCACTTTTCTTTTAAAAAATCTGTGATTTTTGTAAAACCAGGTCGAGAAATGACCAACATACATATTGCCCTACATACAGGTAAACGTTTAGGCTGTAATGCAAAACCGGGTGTCTTGGAACTAGGGACCAACCCCATCGGGACTTCTTCCTGCCCCCATTCCTACAGCTTCATTATCTCAAGGACGGCTAAAGCCAATCCCTTAATTAAGGGGTGTGCTTGATCCCAATCACTCAACACGAAAACCAAGCTAATTCAATTAGAACACAAACAATACATGAACGAACCAAATCAATATGTTACATGAACATTCATTAAAAACGTATCGACCGCATTTCGACACGTACCTATTCACGTCAAGTTAAATACGTTCTAGGGCCTGAAACACCTGACGGACTCATGTGTCACTGTCCTGTCAGAAATCAATACGTTATTTTCCCAGGCATGACTGCCCTGGGGAGGTGTGTACGTGTGAGTGTGTTCATGTAAAAATGCTCAGCTGCTCACACTACCACCTGTGAGCCAGACCTCAGGGCCTCGGAAGTGTCCGTTGTCTATTCTGATGTCAGTGTCTCTTCTAACAGGTATATGAAATCAATTCCGGAAAACACATGACATCTTTTCAAGTTTACTCACAAATGAAGTTTGGGGGAAAAAGGCTCTGTGAGCTCTGGCCTTAAACCCTTTGTTCAAAGATTGTAATTCACTGTCAATGTCTATTCTTAGAAATGCTCTTTTGACTGAATGAACATGAATTCTGACAGACACGTGCTTAAATCTGAAGTCCACGAAGGACAGCTGGTTTTAAATATAGATGCCCAACAAGGACTTGAATTTGTTAAAATTGTATTCATTACATCGCATGAGTATTCAATCTTGTGTTCTGCCCTTGGGTGGGTCACGAACCAAAACCAAACGGCTCACAGAGAACAGTCATGACAATTAAATCACTAAAAGGCACATGGAAATATTCGTTCACAAACGGCTTTATATCTCGTAATCCACAGTGGGACCAGATTGCCATGATTTTTATGAATGAAGTATTTTTCATTCTGTGTTTTGTTTTAATACGATCTCTGCAAAGATAATAAATGGCGAAAAGAACTTAAATAAACCCTGTAAACCAATGTTAAGATCTCGCCACAGATGTTTCCTGCATTAAAGATCAATACATACGTCACTGCATTCACCATAAGCGACCAAAGGTCTCCGTGTACTTTATACAAAGACGGCGAACGATGTAATGCAATCACGGAGACAGTGAACAACCACAGATGTCGCGCACCATGCCGTAGACATGAAAGAGGGGTGAACTCGGCAGCCGAAGCCACTCCGCGACTACGCCTCTGGTTCTTAAAAAAGAAGCGTGTCGTGAAAACAAATGGTGATCTCCTTTAGGATTGTGATCTCCTCGCATGTTCATTCATGTCTTCATTTTTATATGCGTCCTATACCTTGCATATCGCCATCACTGTGATCATCGTTTTTCTCTAGTGAGCTGCAACCTGGCAGTGAACTTTCAATTGATAATCCTGTACCCAAAGTCTACAGACTAGACTACAACTGCTATTCATTGGTTAAAGACAATATTACTAGTGATGCATCGATCCAAACATCAAACAATCCGACGCATCGATGTGATCCGTTTGAACTTTTTTCCTCTTTGTCCGCTACACTCCTCTTAAGATGTAAAAAGAATCATGGTACTACCTTGAATATCTTCAGGCATGTCCATAGTCCTCGGGCGAACCACCTCTTCTGTTTAAAAGAGCATTCTTCATGTCCTGTCTCTTCTGTCAAACAGAAACAAGAACAAAATGGCGTGAAGTGTTGTAATAAAACAACAATTAACATATTTGTGTCGCAGGGAGTGTAAAGTCATTCAATATCCAAGCACTTATGTAGGTTTCACGAGAGCATTTATTTAACATCACACACACTGTCAAGGTGGCTTAGTGGGTAGCACTGTCACCTCTCAGTAAGGTCATGGTTCGATCCCTGGGTGGGGCGATTTAGGTCCTTTCTGTGTGGAGTTTGCATGTTCTCAAAGATATGATACCAGGTTGATCGGAGACACTGCATGAATTGTCGTGTAGGTACCTGTGATAGGCACCCCATCCAAGGTGTTACCGTGTGCCTTGTGCCCATTGAAGAGCTGGGATAGGCTCCAGCACCCCTCCAAGACCCTAATTAGGATAAGGCGTTAAAGACAATGAACTGAACTGAACACTGTCGATTCTGATCTCTTCCCTGCACTCACTTTCTCTGTAACAGGGTACATTTAACATTCGTAAAGGGCCAGATAAGATATCTGTAATTCACATTACATAAAACGGAGAACTTGGGACTTACTTTTGTCTTTGTCGTATC
>JAYDZG010000029.1:10601288-10611810 GCA_034509265.1 Microcambeva bendego | reverse complement strand
TGTGTATTGGCTAAATTGAACACATGAACACAGTAGCTGCTGTTAATGTAGTGGTTCCAGGTACCAAAGGACACCTTCAGGTGTCTTGTGAAACTCATGTCAGGAATCAAAGCTGTTTTGGATCTTAGTCGAGCAATCTTTACGCTTTGGCTTATCAGGATAAATAGGACAAAAGGGTTCAGATCTCTGCTCTGGTCAGTGTGCGGTCACTTTGCTCTTTGAAGGACTTATTTTACTTACAATAAATAAGAAAAAGAAAGGAAGAAGAAAGCTGTCCATGTATATATTTAGTGTTTTGTTTGGTGTTGCAGAGTATTTAGTTTATGTTTTAGATTTTAGATTAGAATACTCTTCATCACTGTGCAGTGATATTGTCCTACGCATTTTAACCAATACGTACACATACACACTAGTGAACACTAGGGGGCGGTGAGCACACATGCCCGGAGCGGTGGGAAGCCCCAGCCACGGCGCCCTAGGAGCGGTTAGAGGTTAGGTGCCTTGCTCAAGGGCACTTCAGTAGTGACCTGTCATGTCTGGGAAACCTTCTGATCGCAAGCCCAGTTCTCTAACCACCAGGCCACTGCGAAATATTTAGTTTATTCTTAAGAACGTTTAATGTTTATTGCTGCACCTTGGGTCTGAGAGTAAAACGTAATCCTCTGTATGTCCTGTTCATATTGTATTGTTGACATAAGGAGACTAAGACTTAACACTGATTTGTACTTACTCAAAAAAAACATTAAAAAGGAGAGGGTTTAACTATTAAAAAGGAGAGAGTATGGTAATGTGTACTATAAAAGCACTTCTGTAATGTAAATTATTTTGAATCTATAAACTGACTGAATAACAAGTGAGCATCCAATTCAACACAGTCTGAGCAATTGAGGGCTAAGGGCCTTGTTCAAGGGCCCAACAGAGGCAACTTGGCAGTTGTTGGGGTTCCTAGTCAGTTTGAATGTAATTCCTCAGTGATCTCTCTTTAGAGGAGTTGGGTCAGTGGTCTGTACAGCTGAACTTTATCACTGACTATTAGATTTTTCAATGACTGGGTCTCAGGCAATCTAGAAAACGAACAGTAGAGACACTGGTTCAATTTGTTATAGTTTTATTGATTGGGTTTAGAACCGAGAGATGGGCTACGGTAACCTTATGTTACATTTTAAGTGTTGATTCCATACAGCACTAGCTTTTCAGGCTCGTGTATCCCAACCCTGTATGAGTGAAGAAAAGAGTGAAGAATATCTTTATTCATTCTTCTGTGCAGGGGGGCAGGATTAGTAATCTGAATGTCGCCGGTTCAAACCTCACCACTACCAGGTTGGTCCAAGGCCCTTAACCCTGCTCAGACTGTATACTGTAACCGTAAGTCACTTTGGATAAAGGTAATAAACTCCCGGAATATTCCAGTTCCAGAATATTGGTCCCGGGGGTTTACCGGAGTTTCCCTTTCAGACATGTAACGATCATCATTCACTGCTGTGACTGAGCCTGGAACATTTACTAGGGTGCTAGGATGATAGAGTATCATTTCACACAAACAGCTCCTCTGGAAAATAACATTCATGTATTAAAGTGGCATGAATGTACATTGATTTAGAATATTTTTTTATTTTTGTGGGCATTATGATTGGGCATTATTTTAATTTCTGCTCTGGCATTATTTCACTATAGAAAAAAAAATATTTACAGTTCTTTAAAATGGGAATACGGGGGACCAGGGAAAGGTTGAAATACATTTGACTTGTGATGCGTGTTCTGAATGACACATGAGTTGGCTGTTCGTATGCAGATGTCGGAGCAGATTTAGTGAACGGCGATCAGACGAGGCAGACGAGAGTGACGAAGGCCAGAGATGGCGTCCGACAGAGCTCAAAATGCCGATCGGTGCCGCTCTGCGTTCATCAAAGTCTGGATCAATATCCACTAATCTATCCGTGATTTCCTCTCACTAGTACAACACATCATGCTCAGTCCTGCTAAAATACCTGAAACTCTTAAGGTCCAACGCACTCGGCTGGACTTCAAAGCCCTTCAAAGTCAAGATCCAGATTTGAATCTTATCGCTGCTATTAACCGGTCAGCGTCTGCACAGACACGATCGACTATGTCTGTCGTGCCGGAAGACTTACAATAAATGAATGTCTGTCCCTGATGAGAAAGAAAAATGTGAAGGACTCTTTAAGGTGGACAGAAACCTTACAATACAAGTCTAATCACATTTGGTTTGGAGTAGAAGCTAGAGAAGACAATTTCCCAGGTCTGGTAGAGAGGGAAAGAAAGCAGGAATGATGGATGCAAAGTAAAGAAGATTCTGAGTGCCAGAGCTTTGGCAGGACCTTCAGACTTTTCATCGTCTGGAAATGCAGCCAGTGTTTAGCATATCCATTACATCAGTGGAAGAATTCATCATCTACAACCTTAACCGGCTTAATAGTTTGAAAGTTTGCACTCTTGGTGAGCCCACACGAGGGCTGCATTTTATTATTTTGCTTTAATAAAGAGCAAAAATAAATATACGAGATTCAATAAGACGTCTCTTAAAACCAACTATATTTTCTATATATAGCACAGTTTAAAGAGAATATTTATAAATGACAAACGCAGATACAATAATAATTTATTTATAACCTTTAAACCTTTAACCTTTAAAATCATCTTGTTGTTCTGTCGATTCTCCTCTGTCATTATCGCTCTGTTTTCATTTTGCGGTCCGCACTGTGAGACCTCGGTTCCGTCCTAAATCACACTTTCTTACCGAACAGTAGGAGGAAGCAGTGAATACTACTCATCGAACTGTGCGTGAAAAGGTCTTTGGTTTAAGTGTTGTTTCGGGATGCGATTTGGGACACAGCCCTCTGCTTTTTAGCCACTCCCGCCAAAGCAGTAGCCCAGAAGTAAAACGAATCCGTGAAGAACGACGAGCTTTAAGTTGCAGGGACGAAACGTTTCCTCTAGGCAAAATATTTGAATTACTCGAGTTACTCAAGGAATCATTTCAGCCCTAATACCAACTAATATTCCGAGTAACCCCAAATATCGATATATTCAATAGTATTTCTAACGCGATTTTGAAAATATAACGACTATGACGAGGATACACTGGTTTCCATGGGTGTGTCGAAATCCTAGGCGAGCTCCCGAGAAGGACGCTGTTCCAAATCCTAGATGCCTTATAATCCTCCTACTAGATCACATTCAAATATAAATTATGTATTCAGCGGTGAACGAGTCAGCGTTAGATACTCACTCAGGAAGAACGTAAATAAAAAAGACATGGCGGCAGATGCGGGGCGAAAAACGGAGTTGCTTTCACATGTTAATAAATTATTTTTGGATGTTTAATGGGACTAAAAGGCTCACGAGTGTCTTTACTTGCAAGTTCAGGCTCGTCAGTAAAGATTAAGCGCTTTCAGTAGACGTTATTTGAGCTGCTACCGCTTGTGTCACCTCGTCCCATTGTTTTAAATGGCACGATGCTAATGCTAATTAAACGTGATCTGATTCCGCTATTTAGATAGATCGTTCGAATGATTAAACAATAGAACATGTGACGGAGTGTTATCGTGAAAAACTTCACACATAAACGCCATAACAGCATAAACGGAGAGGGAGCAGTGACCTGGTGGTTAGAGAACTGAGCTTGTGATCAGAAGTGTCCTTGAGCAAGGCACCCAACCTCTAACTCCTCCTAGGGCTGCCCACCTCTCCGCTTCACTCCTACACGTACACAGCGGAGTAATACAGTTGGTGTGGAAAAGCCGTGCTGTGATCACAAATATCAGCACGGCTGAAATGCTTCTCAACCAATCAGATTATAAAGTCAGACCTACCTGTTGTATAACCTGACTTATAAGTTGATGACTGAATAGAAGCCTCACTAGGAGCAAGGCAGCTTCCTTGGTTTCGAACACATTGATTATTTATTTCTGTTATTTGTTATTTATTTTTTAATATGGCCTACACATGTATCTATGTTTGAAGAAACTTACATTACAAGATGAACTTACAACAACATGTCTTCATTGTCTGCAGCAAATATTTCTTAGACATACAGTTTGAGCATTTTATTTGGTGCTACAAATAAACACTAATACGTTGGAATTATATTTGTTATGGTTTTCATAATATCACAATATCGTATCGTATTTCACCATTTCTTTCAGGCATATTGAGATCTGAGTTTTTTTGGTTCAAATCGCCCTGCCTTAGCTAGGAGTCACTCAAGAAGGTCCGTGTAGGGTGTCACAGATATCTGGAGCCATGCTGACACCACAGATCAAACATGACAAGTTTGGAGTGTCACAGATAAGCGTTGAATACCTCTGGAAAGAAATGATTTCATTCTTATCTTCATCTCGGCTTGATTAAGTATGGATTGATGGTATAAGAGCAGTGTACAAAAGCCATGAGGTTTTTTCCGAACTGCCCTCTCCCTAAAATAAATCTTCATTTCTGGCTGCAGAATCCGTAGCTATTTGAGTGGAAAATGAACAAACATTGATGAATGAATGAATGAATAACCCCAGGAATAAATAAAGTATGAATTATTAAATGGGTGGATTGATGTATGTGCAGAACAAATGATGTCTAGATTGTACATGGATGGACTGAACTGATAAAGGAACAGATCAATGAATTTATTATTTGTTGAATATATGGACTGGATGGACAGTAATAAAATCAATAAAATAATTAATGGTACAATTATTGAATTATTGAATAAATAAAAAGGATTATTATATGACATGTCTAGCTTATGGGTGGCACTGTCACTTTACAGTAACAAGCTCCTTGGTTTCATCCTTTCTGTGTGGAGTTTGCATGTTCTCCACATGTCTGTCTGAGCGTCCTTCAGTGAATTGAACATACAAGCAGTTGGGACATACACTGGAAATCAAAAACCTGACATTTATGGAAAACATCAATCATGGAAGTAGAGCATTTATAATAGAAGCATGCAATGGAGATTTCCTCATCTCAAACTTTCTTGAAACAAAAGCCAACAACAGTGTGTTTACCCATAGCAAAAATGTATTTGTGTTCGTGTTCTGTCGGACAACATTGCTGACTTCATGTTTTAATCCTCCATCATTACAAACTTTGTCCAACTGTTGCCACAGAATCAGAAGCAGATCATTTCTTATCTTTTATGAATGTCATACACAGGCACTCGGGTTCTGTCGAGCTAAATCACTCAACCCTATTACAGCTGCAATCCAGGGTTCAATTCCCCAGCCGTGTTACCGGCAATCATTTGCATACGTACATCAGCTGAAGGTGGCAGAGACACTACGATGAATTGGCACCCTGTATAGGACGTGTTACTGCATAGTGCCAAGTCATTTCAGCAAAGACAGACCACCGCTTTATATTGTTCAAACGATGAACATGAATTGATGAAGGGGTGGGTGGGGTAATATGGGTATTTGTTCATACCATTAAGTATTTCAGACCCCAACTCATTTGAATAATATTAATAGGATTTAGTCCAAAAAAACTAATCCTCTTAGAGATGCAATTAATTCTCATTGTATGTGAAGCTATAAATAAAGCAGACACTAAATTCACTAAATATAATTGTGTAAATACATTTCTATTTCAGGAAGATCAAAGTGTTTCCCAAATCAAATGAGTTCAAATATTGAAATATATTAGAAGCAGTTTCTTCTTGTTCGTTTTTTGTTGTTGTCTTACTTCATTTATTACTTGATTCTGGTCAGGGTTACAGGCAATGGGCAGAAAAATCCTTGACTGTGTGCTAATCCAGTGTATCACTTAATGCAAGGTCATATGCTGGGCTTGTCGAAAGCTCCGCTCAGATTCGAATCCCCCTGCCTCGTTTCCCACTTTCTCTTTTTAATGTAGCACAGCCACGGGACCCCGATGGTGTCTGAAGAGGATATATTCACCGGCACACACTCCCTCTGAAGAAATGACCAGTCGCCGTACTCGGGTCGACGTGTGTGTGCTACTTTTTAGTCTTTTCCTTCCCAGGGACTAGACTAGTAGCCAATTTTTCTACTGCAATTTTTTTCTATTTTGCAATACCCTCTTTTCTCCCAATCCTAGCTTAGTCAATCTGCTACCGGGGACCCTTATTGGTGCCAAAGGAAGGGGTAGCTTGACTGACACTTTACCAGTTTTGCTCGCTTAAGGGCGCCCAACATGTATCAATGGAATTTTTTTAGGAAGAAGGGTCTTTCCCAACTACCCTTAAGATTTTTCTTCATTTCTCTGGAATTTAAGGACCAACTTTGGACTGTGTGAAATAGACCCGTTATCCCTCGTCCACCATAATTTACAGTTATCACTTTGCTCCATAATCTAGGCTTGGTTGATGGTGTGTATTTAGCCAAACGATGAGCGTCTCCAGAATTATCTCGATAATTATCATGTGATAAAATAAGCAGCCTGGACATTGAGGTGCTTTTATATTGAATGCACTTGATAATTGGCCAGTTGTAGCTTAGTAGTTAAGGTACTGGACAAACCCCACCACTGCCAGGTTGCTGATGTTGGGTCCTTGAGCAAGGCCCGTAACCCTCAATTGCTCAGACTGTAACTGTACTGTAAGTCGCTTTGGATAAAGGCGTCTGCTAAATGCTGTAAATTTAAAACGTCATTTTTAATTATTGTGATATTCGGTAATATTGTTAATTGGCGCAAGTCTACAACATGCTGATTTTTTTTTACTGGTTTTGTAAAACCGTATTTTCCTGTCAGGCTGCCAGCATGGATACACACGTCCAACCCAGCACTGACAAACTCCGAGGAAAATCAACACAACGTGGAGCTCCAGCCCGCCATTGTGTGGCTAAAGCAAGGCTGAGCGATTAAAAGCTGTCGATTTTCTCAGCTCTTTCATTCCGATGCAGTCCAAACAAATCGCTCTCACACGAGAAATCCCTGGTCTCGGAAATGAGGTTTGCTTGGATGTTTTTTTCTATTTGTGATGAACCCACACAAAGGCACAGAAAGAGGAATTGAATTTTGGATAGATGATATTCTTTCACAGCAGGAACAAAACACACAGTCCGAGCTGTTTTTCACTCTGTACATCATCTTCAGCGATTCACTAAGAAGAGACTGACGTGAGGTTGTTCTGCTCCTCATGATGATTAACACACACACCAAGCAAAAGTATCTGGACACGCCTTTTGGTTTTTTTCGTGTTGACGTGTTTTCTGCCACGACCATTGCAAAAAAAAGTGTGTGAGAATGTAACGTGCTGCAGTCGCGAGGCATGATTCGAATTGATATTCACTTTACACTGCAGAGGGCGCTGCTGCTGTTCACTATTCACAATTCAAAATCGATTTGTTTGACTATGCTACCTCAAAAATAAAAGTGCATTCATTATGTAGACAAATAAAAGATCGTTACAAACACAGTCATTTATTTTGAAGAGAAATAAATAAATACAAAGGAAATAAAAATAAAACAAATGGAGAATAAATTATATCATGAACACAGTATCGTGAATCGTATTGCATCGTGGGTAAAGTGTATCGTTACATCCCTACTACAGTGAAATTTTTTTTTTGACTTATTACAGATTTTTCATGGTTTTGCACATTTGTCAAACCCAAATGTGAATATCAGACAGAGAAAACCTGACTAAATACTAAAAGCAGTTTTTAAATGATGATTTTATTCATTACGGCAAAAAAGCCATCCCAAACAACCTGACCCTATGTGAAAAAGTAATCATCCCCCAAGAATTCACTGAGATTAACCACAATTTTGGGAAAGCCTGGTTCATTTTCAGTCTTAGACTTTCAAAACCCATAATCTAAGCTATTGAGGGTTTAGGACCTTGCTCAGGAGCTCAGAACCTCCAACCTGGAGCTTGAACCAGTGACCTTTTAATTACTAGTCAGGCCGAAGCGAAAATGAGTTCAGAAGATCAAACTCTTCTCACCATTTGGTTGGTGTTATTATAAAATCTAATTTAAATCTAATTTAGTTTGTTAATTAACTTCCTTTATGTGGTGAATAACGTTGATTTCAATGTACTTAAATCACTTTAAATCCTTTTAAGAACGATTCTCTGACCAACATCTGCTCGGTTTAGTTTATTCAGTGGAGCTGATGCAGCTGTAGCACCTCAACCAACTAAACATCAAGCTGAGAAATACATTCCAGGGTTTTGGAGAAGCAATGCAGGAACATACGACTCTGCAGATTCACCTTGTATCTTAATAACTGATCCGTCCCAGATTTCAGTTCCTCCTCTTGGTGTTGTGGGGGGCACTGTCGCCTCACTGCGAGAAGGTCCTGGGTTCGATCCCAAGGCGAGGCAATCTGGGTCCTTTCTGTGTTGAGTTTGCATGTTCTCACCGTGTCCACGTGGGTTTCGTCCGGGTACTCTGGTTTCCTCCCACAGTCCAAAGACATGCTACCAGGTTGATTGGAGACACTGAATCGTACCTGTGATGGACTGGCGCACCATCCAGAGTGTTACCATGTGCCTTGCGCCCATTGAAGAGCTGGGGTAGGCTCCAGCACCCCTCCACGACCCTAATTAGGATAAGCGGTTAACGAAAATGAACTGAACTGAACCCTTGGCATTGTGGTTCCCATAGTAATGTCATATGCTTGTCCATTTGCTTTGTGTCATTGGATCTGGTTTAAAACCTAGTGAGTCGCCTTGCTGCTCATTGCCTACCTAGGCAGTTGCCTGTGCAGAGGGGTTCAGATTTAGATTTAGAATGCTCTTTTCATCACTGTCGTATCGGTACCCACGATACATTTTCTGGTATCGTGACATCCCTAGTGTGTAGGTCTGTGTGGAGAGCTCACTCGGTTTTCATGAACAATTGAACACGGGACACTTGTGCACCTTTAAACTACGTCTTAACTTATTTAAGGACTCAACAAAACAAACTTTGGACATTTTGTCATTTCTCATTTATATATGTTTCTATATGTTGCTTTATTTTTTTATTCATTGTACAGAACATGGTACCATTTTAATGTATTTTTACTGGTACGAATGTGTGATTGTGTGTTTTTTTATTTTTTATTTGTGTCCACTTCAAGCGTCTGTCCAACTAAAGGCAAATTCATTGTATGTGTGAGCGTACCTGGCCAATAAAGTCTGATTCTGATTCTGAATCTCCGTAATTTAACCCCAAGCGCGTCTTCGTTCTTTGTGAATGCGTCACCGAGACGTTGCTCCAGTATCTGTTTATTCACACTTTCTCTTTAAAAGGTTTTCCAGCGCTTACCTTTTTCTGCTATTTCATATTCTGATTCTGAATTCTCCATTCTATGGATGTTAATTAGGATTCTGGGATGTATCCCAAGAAAATGCTTGCTTGAGAAATCACCCATCCGCTTTGCCTCGCCAGACTTCACAATAGCACGTTCACCATTCAGAGCTGGATCGTTACAACTCTTCACACAGATCACGGGTTTAACAGTCAATCAACCAGAACAGAAGAGTTATTTTCCCTTGAGATTTTCATCATCTTGTCCAGTTTCATCAAGAAATCCTGGAATTCCTTCCAGCCTGGAACACTTCCAGTCTCTCTGTGGCTCTGTTGCAACCTGCTGATGACACTCGTTGACACTCTTAGTGGAGATTGACCGATGTGTTTTTTTACAGGTGCCGATGTTTAGCAGTCAGGGTCAGCCGATGGCTGAGTTATTTGCATGCTATAATGTCACACTAATAATAACAAGTGGATGCATTACGCGTCAGTTTATTACGCTAATGCATCACAGTTAATGGAAACACGCATACGCACGGTCTTCTTTTTCTTCTGCAGATATTTCGTAAACGCAGGTTACACTTCATGCAAGTTTGAATGGAAACCTGGTTATTAAGTTCTGATAGAAAGGGGTCAGGATACTCAGCACATCTGCGCAATATTATAGTCATAACGTTATGCTTGATCTTTGTATATTAGAAGAAGTAGACAAAATAATATAAAAATACATGAGACTTTGTAAAGGAGAATCAATTAGCAGTGAAGGTCAGTTCGCCGGAATAGGATTTAAACAATTTGCTAAATACTAAAAGCATTGTTTAAATGCATTCCGGAGTCTATTTGACCACAGTGCATATAAAGAATGAAGGATTGTGTAATCTCATTAGCATGGTAAGAGTGTAGAGTCCCAGGAGGCCAGTTTACACGTAACGATCTACTCTTGATGCACAGAGCAGAGCACTTAGACCGGAAAAGGCCACCGAGCTTTAACGGCCGGTCTGTCTGACTCTATATCGTCAGCATCAGGAAGCATTTTGCACAAAGGTGTTTCATATTATTTCTGAAAGCTTTATTCATTTCATTTTTTAAAACCATCGTTACCTGGTCGTGACCACGGTGTGACCGTTTCCAAAAGGAATCATTGAGCCGAACCCCGAACGGGATGCCGGTCCATCCGAGGACCATCGGGTCTGTGTAGGCGCTCGGCCCGCTTCTAGCCGGACTGATGTAATAGGCCCCCACGGCACCCGAGCTCCATCAGTTAAAAACGGCATTTAATTTGATTTCCAACACCTGCCGCTTCA
>JAYDZG010000029.1:10540992-10553117 GCA_034509265.1 Microcambeva bendego | reverse complement strand
GTGGCTTTTTACCAAACCATTTTACAGCTGAGCCACATTACAAAGAGCTTACTGGATGTGATAAGCTGTTTGCATTTTTGCTTACCACAGAGTTTCAAACTGTCACATGATCCATGTAAAACTGAATAAGATGTCTAAAATAAAAAAAAAACTTTGAATCAATGACCACAAGCGATTTCATGATTAGGACACTCGCTATCTAAAATGCAAAGCCAAGCTCCACATTTCAGTTTACTAGTCGCCATGTTGAATTTCTGTCTGATGATATTATCTTAATACATTTTATCAAACACTGAGAATCAGTCTGCTTCTGTCTGCGTCATACAAACAACCTGTCTCACTGATTGTGGTAAGGAAGCCGCAAACTGGGTCAAAGTTCAGCGAAACAAGACTCCAGTAGAAGCTGAGCATCAAAGTGGCAGATCTCAATACCAGACACTCACTGCAAGGAACACAGCACCGCCTCACACAGAAATGTTTTTGTCACTTATCATGTGAACACAGCCTGACAAGGATTGACAGAACGCTTGTATAATCCTCCTCTTCATGCCTGATAATGGACATAAATCCATTTTCATTGTAGGATTTATATTTATAGAAGATTCTCCAAGGCTTCTTGACACATCATGCTACTCATTTAAAAACAAGTTCATTCAAGTTCCGTCAGATTTCTTGTCATTTTGTTCCTTGTACTTGGTGTTTTTCAGGGGGCAGGATGCACGGCGCTGGTTGTTGCCGTGGTAGCAAGAAAGCTGGAGCTGACCAAGGCCGAGAAGCATGTACACAACTTCATGATGGACACTCAGCTCACCAAACGGGTACAGAGTAGATCACGATCGTTGTTTTATTCCTTCCTTCGAAGACAAGAAATACAACTTTTGGTCAACTGCAAAAGTATTTGCCCCCCTGGTATAGATCGGTTGAACAACTTTTATCTGTGTGTGTCCAGTATGTCTAAAAATGCACTGAAGTGCAGCATAAAAGGAAAAATAAATGATTTAAGAGGATTTGGCAACATGACCTGCTGGTATTGTCTGTACATAAGTGATGCAGCATTAGTACCTTTGTAACAAAACTTTTTTTTCCCTCTCAAATCAATGTACTAACAAATTTCAGGTTACAAACCGACGCAAACAAAATTCCTGATGTCATGAAGTGTGCGAACCTAGTGCACTACCTAGACATGAGTTATTATTTTTTCCAAAAGCAGGTACAGGGTCTGCACCACTTGTTCAGTGATTAATTCTTTTGTTGGATTCCGAACGCAAAGCAAAAACCCTCAGGTACCAAAATCTATGATCTAAGTATATATTTTGCCACCATTAAACCAGTAATGTTCCAAAATGTGATTCTTTATAATTGTGATTCATATGATTCTTTATAATTGTTCCTGTTGACTGAGTTGGAAAGATGTCCTATTTCTACCGCCTGTACAGATAAGTGTTGGGCCAGTCTGTTCAAGCAAACAAAATAGGCTGAGTAAAGGCTTCCTTCCAATATCTCGAGGAAGCAAGTGTTAGTCACTGGGCCATATTGGTAGTTCTGGTACAATAGTGGATAAACATGTTGGAAGATAAACCTGGATAAACAGGTTGAAACTGCTAACAAGTAAGATGAACAATTATTTTTGTGTTTGTGTACAAATTGAATGTCAGGGATTTCCCCTAATTGTTCTCCCAATTTAGTCAAATCTGAGTTCCTGATTGCATTATGCCCCCTTCTCTACTGCTGCTCACGTCCAACCCTAACGCAACTAACGCAATCCCCCTCCAACATGTGTGCACTAGCCAACTGCTTTTTTCTCTCTCAATTTTTCTCCTTAATCTAATAATGTCCAATTGTCCCAGTTACATCCTCCACTGATTTCAACTCTCCACTGCGGACTGAGAACATTTCTCAAATGACACAGCACTCAACTCTTGCTTAACCCATCCCGAACAACAGCCAATCGTCTTTCGTGCGGCCGCCCAGAGTCGAGTTTCGATACTACGTATTCAGAAACCCGACTAGTGTATTTTGGCTCAGATCCCATGAACCCTCGTCTCTCTGCAGTCTAAATCAGTCAGTCAGCAGAGGTCGTAATTTCATCAGTTATGAGGAATTCTCTCCGGCACCCTCACCTTGAACGAGCCAGTCATTGCAGGCACCCAGCCGGCCAGTAGCAGAGCTGAGATTTCGGCAGCTCTGGTGTGCGAGCGTGTTTTACTGCTGTGCCACCTGAACATTAGAACAGTGGATCAATGGATCATCTGCATCAGCAAAGTGGAACAGGTGTTGGAAGTCGAAGATGTCGTTAGGGCTGGCGGAAGTGGCATGGATGAGTGGATGAATTATTTGTCAATTCCTTTCAACTAACAGTCGACTGCACCTCATTGGGTATTAATTCACTTCAGGTGGAATAGTTTATTTTTATCACCTTTTTTTCTTTACGAATTTGTCATCCTTCCCTGTTAGCAGCCTGTTTTCTCTTGGAGCCGTGATTCTGGACTTGATTTGGTCCAGTTTTGTGCCTACTCAGGCTCTGGCATCCTTACATTTTTGCTGGGAATCTGGCCAGTGTCACAGCATTCTTTGGCCATCATGATGGAACAACCCTGAATGAGTAAGCTGCCCCAGACAGCAGGGTGACAGCCCAATCTTAAGTAGTTGGATCCACGTTGGGTGCTGGCTGCGCTAATTGGGGTGCTATATTATAATATAAATATATTGTCAGTGCCCTGTGCCATGTAAAGTGGATATGTATTCATCTTAAATGAATCACCGATTCACATCGTACCCCAAGTGAATCGATTCTTAACAGTCTAATGGTGAATTGTTACCACTGTACTTTTACCACTATGTGTTGGGTCGGGTTATAAAAATAAGATGAATTGGACTAGCACCTGATTTGTGATCCCCACAGTTGTGTGTATGATGCTCGAAAATGATGATCTTCACCAGAATGCATTAACTATTTTATTAGAAAGATGAAATTAAAATTAAAACAATACCAGGACCTAGCAGTCAAAACCTCTGAATCTTTAAAATGACCATTAAGATTTGAAAACTGTTTGTATTTGTTAGTCTCATATGATTTATGAGCTTATTTTTCCACTCCGACTGGTTTTCTGATAGATGTCTGGTAGTGTGGGCTGGTTTCTGTCGAACTCCTTAATGAGGCGAATGATTGATGTTCTTCATTGTTACGCATGCTTGTACAAAGTCTTTAATTTAGTATTGATGATAAATGACTGCTTCATCCAGTAGTGCTCGTCGTAATAGGGTAGGCCTTTATGTTCTTTGGGTTGTTAAGCTATTCTACAATAATAATTCACTGTACATTCCAGTAACATTGTTAGTTGTGTGATAAACCAGGATAATTTTTTTTTGAATTCACCCCTGTGCTGTACAACAAAGTCCGTGCAGTGAAACACACAAATACAAGCCCGGAGCGGTGGGCAGACCCAGCCTTGGTGCTCAGGGTGCAGTTAGAGGTTAGGTGCCTTGCTCTGGGGCACTTCAGTCGGGACCTGTCAGCTCTGAGAATCCAACCACCAATCTTCTGATCTCTAACCACCAGGCTACAGCTGCCTCATAGAGTACTGACCTTAACAACATTTGGTAAGAATTGGAATGGCAGCTGCGAGTCAGGCAATCCAATCCACACAGATTCCCCAAAACACACTCTGAAGTATTCCAGATTGACCGTCTTAGTCCCAAACAGACTACAAATCCTAGGAGCTGTCATTCTGATAAGTCCTAATGTATTGTATCTGATTCCAGGGGTATTTAAGAAAACCCTGGAGAGTAATTGTTGGTAAGGTAGTCAGTTGGTTCGCATTCTCCTGGCTAATTTTGGAATTAATACTCTTCCAGCTTTGTACTTCTAGCCTGTTGTAGAAAGTTATTTTGCTTTTTTTGGAATCACAATCTTATGGCTAATTCAGTTTGGCAAACTCTGATTCTTGAGTGGCTTTTCTTTAACAATTAAAAAATATAAATTCCTTTTGAAGGGAAGCATTAAGGCTTTGAAAGGTACTAGTAGACTGGTGGATTGAGTAGCTGGTGAGCTGGCCATGGCCACTGTTACATTAGTGCTCTCTCCCCTTAGCAAAATGGAACTAGGCAAGAGTAATTCAGTGTAACTGTGTCTGCTGCAGTTAAAATACTTAATAATTAGAGTGCTGAAACTTTTCAAACAACACACTGATTCTGTCCAGGCCTTGCAGTTGGGACCGGAATCAGTCTGGTGGTGGAACTGCTGTCATCTCATTTCTTCAGCCAACTGAAAACAATCTTCGGCCAAACAAATCATGAAATTAAAAAAAGAATGTTGATAGTAATTGATCATCATGTTTTGTTTTGTTTTTTAAAGAGAGAGTTGCATGAGTGAAGTACCCACAGTGAAGTATGGCAGTGGGAGTATCATGATGTGGGTCTGCTTCTTTGCTAACAGGACTGATGCATGACACATCGCTGGAGTAAACATGCATAATGCAGGATTATCAACATAAGTGCGGGGAACTGTTGTGAAAAAATAAAGTGAAATGATTACAGTGTACTGGATAGTAGAATCATTGTCAGGGTTGCCAGATTGCAACAGTTGTTTCCAGCAAAAAAAAATAGCCAAAACGCATGTAAACGCACCCCAATCAACACAGGATAAGCAGTTGATGTTTAGCCTTTCACACATACTGAACCAGTTATACCAGCGTGACCAATAAATTAAAATCTAAGCTCTTAAGGAAGCAGTTATTTGTTTCAGTCTAGCAACACTGACGATCATGGTTTCTGGGATGGGAACAGAAGTCTTGGTCTGTTTGGCCTAAAATGTCTGGTAAGATTAAACAAGACAAGCTCTAAGCAGAAACTAAGGAAATCTTGTCGAGAAATCAATCAATGAAAAAATACAGCCAAAGTAGTGCTTTAGTTTGGTTATGATTTGGTTGAGTGCTAAAGTTCAGCTTCCTGTTACTTGTGCACCAATGGTGTTTTGCTACAGGTTCTGGAACCACATCTAAGCTGGATTAGTGGCTTGAGTGGCTTAGCAGTGTATCATTCTTCACCCATCACCTCTGAGATCTGGGTTAGAATCTTAGTAGGGCTTAGAATCCACTAGGATGCATAAGCCAGCATTGTATTTCTTGTCCCAAGCCTGGATAAATAGGGAGGGGTGTTTCAGGGGGCTATCTTAATGTTTACAATAGGCAGAAAACTTAGTTAAAATGACATTTCCATATAAATCAGGTCATTCGAATGCTTTCTAAGCTAATACAGTTAGCACCATGCATTTCAAACCAATGACCACTAATATTGTCTGCATTTGTTACTGTTTTATCGGGGCAATATATAATTGTATTAATAAATTTAACTCATTTTACTCTACTATATCAAATAAAACACGCTTGCATGAATGACATTACTTAAATACCGGGGTAACATCAGTACAGTGAAACGAGCAGGTCTGTGGAAAGTGATTTAATAATGTAACAGAAAGTGTTATTAGCTGAAAAGAAAACCAAAGAGAAGACGCGGTTTTACCTTTTACAAAACTGCTTGATTAACAGAAGAATCTGTTTGCATGAACACAGAGCTTGAATGTTTCAACAACACACAGTTTCAATGCATCTCAATACTAAACACAACTTTTTAAGTGCCTCTGAGTGTATGAACTGCTACAGTTCCCGCCCCCGCCCTTGAATCAGCCACTCTGATTTGTCGTTGAGACAGCTGCCGCTCCATAAGCACTGTGATTGGATTGTTGCTGCCCTGCCAAACAAGTGGAACAATGGTTTATTTACTTATTCGAGGTGTTTAAACTATCAAAATACACACTTATAGGTATTTTTTACCTCGTTCAAAAGTTTTTCATGATTCACAAGTGCTCTTGGAATTTAACCTCCGCAAAAGTCGTGGGGTTTGCTGGATATCTTCTGCATCTCACATGTGGACATTCAGTCCTACAGAAGCATTCCCTGTAAAATGTGGCGTAGACAACAGCCAGCGTTTCGGCTACATCAGAGCATTGCGTAAGAGCCGTTAGAACTCTCACCCTCTCTCCAAACACCCTTCATTCTCTCCATCTCTCTTTTCTCACCCTCATTCCCTTCATTCCTCCCTTCAGGTCGTGTTTAATTTTTCATCTAGTTGAAAGTCCCACGCTTCAGAAATAGCTCTCACGATCAAATATGTAGGTTTCATCTCGGCCCGTTCAAATGAGGAGAGCCGGCGATCAGTAATCATCTTGGGGATGAAAAATAGACAGGGAACACGTCACCCGGCGACTGGGAAAGCTAAACACCCCGACCAGACAGAAAGGCAGACACACAGCGAGACGGCACAAGGCGAGAGCCAGAGCGTGGGAAACTCTCCCGTTTTTCGTAAAAGTTCATTATTTAACCGTAACTGGTTTAACATTTTGGCTGGACCAAATGTTTGGTGAATTAATACCACAAGAGTCTGAGGTCAACAGATGCCGAAGCATCTATGTTCCTGAAAAATGTCTCCATGCGCCGAGTCAGCGCTACTATGGTTACAGGTACAGCTACTGTTTAAAGAAAGAAAAAAAGATGACCAGAACTTTGAATAAAGCGTATGATTACATCACAGTGCAGTTGCCCGGGAGATGATGTTTACCTTGAACTGGATGAGAAAATAGTGGGCGTTTCCTTCCATTCCTATCTTCCCGATTACCATCTAGCACATTTAAAAGCAATTAGCAAGGCGGCCTAGCTTTAGATAACAGCCCACACACACACACATGGATTACACACTCACACACACACATACATACATTGTTGAGTCACATCATTATGACCACCAGCTAATATCATGGGGAATATTGGAAGGTCTTGGGATTTTTGTGGGTCTTGGTCTTGATCAAGGTCTTCTAACCAATGTGATATGTTGCATTGTCATGCTGGAAGATATTCTCATCAGGAAAGACAATAGGTAAGTATGGGTGTATGTGATCTTCAAGGGTAGATTCATAGCCAATTCGGTTGAGAGTGCCTTCCATATATATGCCACAAAAATAAAAATGGAACAAAAATGTAGGTGAAAAATAAATGTTCCCGGTTCACATGCTGGCATCCTTTGACCATAATCAAAGAACCACACTGGAGGGGAACACTGACTTTTAATCAGAGTCTCTCTAGCAGATCAACACTGGACACCGGCTATTCTTTGTAACCGAAGCTCAGTTTATAGTGAGCACCTTTCTCTTTTATTTATTTCTTTAAAAAAGAAAGGTGTCATCTTGCACCAATCTAACGTGTAACTAGTCCTGTGATAACACAGTTTTCACCTCTGTTCTAATTACTTTCTGCTTTCCTGTGTGGTTGCACATTTTACTGAGGGTGTGGATCTGTTGTCCCGGTGGAGGTGAGCGCATGGTCACTTTAGTTTTCTGATTTCTTTTCTGGCCAGGCGTATAGGGTGTAATTCCCTTCGCGGTCTTGGAGGTACAGGGTACAATGACGAGGAGTGGCCTACCTCATTACAGTGAAACACACACTCATCTGCTACATGCAAGGTAGAGTAGCAGTTCTAGTCTAGAGGTTAAGGTACAGGACTAGTAAGCAAAGGGTCACTTTTTAAACACCACCAGTGCTGCGTGGGCACAGTTGGGCCCTTAAGCAATGCCCTTAACCCACAATTGCTTAGATTGTCTACTCTTAGTCTCTTTGCATACATAAAAGCATCTGCTACATGCCAAAATTAAGTAAATGAGTAGCCAGAGTTTTGGTTTGGGGTGTGTGAGTTAGGAACAAAACAGCTGTGCCATAGTTTTTTTTTTCTTTTCATCAGTTGTACATTTTGAAATGTGAACATCCAGGATGAACAGGGCTTAACGAAATTCAAGGGAAAAATGATGTCCGTGTTTAGAATTGCGTCATGCTTCCTCTCCTTTTACACCGACCTCCATTCTGATTGAGGAGAACTATGCTAACATATCCCTTTTCCGACATGTGGCCAGCATCCATATGCATTTTGTCACCTACACTAGACGAGTACATAATCGGATCAGTTCATAATCCCCACCTGCGTACAGACATCATCAACCAGAGAGGTCGTAGTTGCATCAGCTATGAGGAGTCACTATCTGGCTTAATACCCTACTATGAACTACAGACCAGTGATTGTTCATGTCCAGCCAGATGGCAGAGCTGATATTCGATATGATGTATATGAAGCACCAATGTGTGTTTTACTGCTGCATCATCTGAGCAGCTTACTGCCTTGTTCTTTTGAGGTGCCGGACAGACTACAGTGATGATCACTTGTGTAGAGAAGCACACTTTTTCACTGATTAGGGAATCCTTAATGCACTGAATGAGAATGCACTGCACCGCAGAATCATTCAGTTCATTTTCTTAAACCGCTTATCCTAATCAGGGTCGGGTGGGGTGCTGAAGCCTATCCCAGCTCTTCAATGGGCGCAAGGCACACAGTAACACCCTGGATGAGCGCCAGTCCATTGCAGGTACCTACAGGACAATTTAGTGTCTCCAGTCAGTCTGGAGGCATGTCTTTGGACTGTGGGAGGAAACCGGAGTACCCGGAGGAAACCCATGTGTACATGAGAACATGCAAACTCTGTGAGGCAACAGTGCTACCTACTAAGCTACCTTAATTTACTGTTTTGGGTGTTCTTTGTGCCCAGTCTTACGTGGTGCTGGACCATTAACAGTTGAAGTAGTTAGTAACAATGAGAAATTCTTTCTTGTTTCACAAGCTACACAAGTGATAAAAAACATTAAGGAGTCCCTCAGCACAAACACTTTCCTCCAAAACTAATATATGTTCATGTGTTCAGCTTTTTTTCTAAATGTTTATTTAGAACATGTGAAACTTTAATCCATGCCAATAACCCAGGGAGGTTCCCACATCCTACTCAGAAACCAGCAGGGTGCCTACAAGTGTGATGCCAGACATACACCTAACCCCGGCACTCTGACTAGGAAACCAAGTTCTCAAGAGCACACGCAGAGAGAGAGTGAACCTAGGTAAAAATAGAAGAGCTTAAAGTAAACAGAACAAATGGAAAAGGAAATAATACTAAGACGACACTTCTCACAGCAGGTAAAATCCGTGAGTGCAGTCCCAGCTTTAATTAAAAGAAAAAAAAGATTTAGATTTTTACTTTCAATAGTGAATACAATCATCAAAACATTCTGAGATTTTAAAACCATCCAGATTGTTTAAAGTGTAAAAGCCGGGGTCACGATGGTGGGTTATATAAGTGCCCTGCATGGATAACTGGCATTTTGATGGTTACTGTGTTAGCCATTTAAAACTTCACTGGGAGAAAAAGAAGCCTCACGTTAACCATGTCCATAAGCTGCGTTGACTTCTCTGGGCTCTGAGGCATCTAGGATGGACCATCGAACAGTGGAAACGTGTCTGTGTTTTTGGTAAAGGGCATTTACACGTTTGTGATGCTGCATTAATGCAGAAAATAACATTGAGATCTTAGATCAACATCTGCTGGGTTCAAGACGTCATCTTTTTCAGAGACGTCCAGGCTTATTTCAACTGCACACATTACAAATGCTGTAGAAGAAGGTACAAGTATGGGACTGGCCTGCAGTCCTGACCGGTCCTCAACAGAGAATGTGTAAAAAAATATTTCAATAAAATGTGAGAACAGCTACTCCATCCTGTTCCACTCTTAAGACTTGTTAGCTGGAAGAATGGGATGAAATAAAAGCTGAAGTGGGGAGAAAAGACATGACAAATTGGTAAACGCTTTACTGTCCCAACTTTTTTTTAATGTGTTGTGGGACTTAAATACAGGAATGGATGTTTATTAATAAAAGAAATTAAGCTAAACAGACAAAACATGAAATATCTCAATGTCTGCAATCAAATTAAAGTCAAAATAAGCATTAGAAACACTGCATTGTTTCTGATTTGGGTTGTAAGCATGCAGGTGATTGACTGATTCACTATACATTATTAAGTGCAAAATACAATAACAAAGGCCCAGTAGAGGCAACAATGTCCAGCATTTGATGCATATAATAATAAAAAGTATTATTTTATTATTTGACCAAATGTCAACAGTAGATTTTACAGTAAACTTAACAAACAGTCCCCCTTAATTCATATATATGTCAAGAATGTTTGGGATAGTTCGGAAGCCATTAACGATGGTACAGCAGTGCAGTACATCCATATATCATCCACACAGCAGTGCCATTATGTGCATTCCAATTATTCTCTACATGATGCAGCCAGCAGGAGTTAATACAATTGCCTTCACCTCCTGCCAAATAAAAACACTGTTGTTGTTATATCTAGTTTTTATTTATGCCATTAAACTGGAAACCTTATTTTGAAGTCACCCTACTCCTCTCCTAACTACTTTAGACTGCTTGCCCGATTCCAAAATCTAATCTAGTCTTAGTCTAAATAAATATTAAACGTGTAGTGGATTCAGAAAATGCTTTTGCACACTTTATTGTGTCATAGGTTATTGGGCGGCACCGTGGGTTAGTAGGACTGTCACCTCACAGCAAGAAGAACCTGGGTTTGATCCCCACGCTGGGCAGTCCATAATGTTTCGGTGTAGAGTTTGCATGTTCTCTATGTGGCTGTGTGAGTTTCCTCCCACAGTCCAAAAACATGCAGCCAGGTTAATATAGGTATCTTGCCACTAGGCTGCACAAACCAGTGCATTGCAATGCTAAATAGGGAGGGTTATTTCTTTCTTTCTTTCTTGTGGTCAGGTACATACTTCAATAGATACTTAATTGATCAGGACAAGGATATAAGACCAAATATAAGGGTTTGAGTATACCCATAATTTGGAATTGACAGAAGCCTAACACAATCCTGAACCTTCGTAAAGCTGTCTTTCCTGAATGGCGCCTATGCAATAAGGCTTAGGGGTCAAGGAGGGTTTTTAAAAAGGAAGTACAAAAGCCTTACAGTTGGGTTTTCAAATACTTTTGACCAGATTTCATTTGTGTGTGTTGTTGTTGTTTATGATAATTTATTTATGTCTTATTGTGAGAAAATATGGCCCTGTAGCTTCTGACAATAAAGCATGTTCTGAATCATTTATTTGATTTTTAATTTACTCCCAAAGAATGCAGAGTCTGTAAGAATAAAGCTGGCTGGCACCGATAATGCAGCATGCAAATAGTTTATTTTTCATCCGCCGTCATGTAATAATTTCCTGTCAGTTTGACTCCGCTAGAAGAATGGCACACCCCTGCTGGAAGCCAATTTAGGCAAGGAGCTTTGTGGTACATTTGATTTGCATGGCACTCTCTTTAAATAACATGGGGTTGGAAAAAAAGCACACCGCTCAAGAGACTTTGATTGAAATGATATGTTGCATTCGGCTCTGACAGCAGCGTTGCAGTGTAACTAACTGGAACATAAAGCCGGTGCGTCTAATAGACTCTGAAGTTAAATAGCATTGTGATTAAAAGAGAATCTGACAGCAGGGCTATGCCGTTCCAGCTGACAGACGAACATAATCAAGTCATGCTAATTTACCAAAATTACAAAAAAGATGCATTCTTTGCTTACGAATCATTTGATGAACGTTCGGAGATGTTTGTAAGCTCTAAATTGCCATGTGGGTCTAATTTGTAAAGGACTTTGCAATTTTTGTTTGATATGAAAGAGCAGTCTTTTAAATTAGAATATGTTAGTCGCATTGGGCATTGCTTGGCACAGCGGTAAATTACTCTAGCCCACGACTACTGGGATCCTGGGTTTCCGAATTGAATGCAATTATGGCAAGTTGCCTAAACCCTGATGTAGCAAAGCATCCCCTGACTTTCTTTACAAGAAGATATCCGTTATTTGTCATAAAAACATCTACACGTGTACAGTACAGTGAAATTCTAGGGTCACTCTTGGAGCTGACAGGGTCAAGGACCCAACAGTGGTAGCATTTGAAATGCCAATCTTCTAGTTGATAGCTCAAAGCTCTAATTACTAGGCTACCACTGTCAGTACAATGAATACGTTAAACTGTATGATGTTCTAACTGTAGAATGTTGTGTTAGCTTTACACTACATGTAACAGGATCAAGTCGTTTGTACCTACCTCAGAAGTACAGTATTTATATACAGTTCTCAGCATAAATAAGTACACACTAACAGTTTTTACACACTAAACTGAA
>JAYDZG010000029.1:10461963-10486445 GCA_034509265.1 Microcambeva bendego | reverse complement strand
GTGCAATTTAGTGACGTATCCACACACATAAGCACATAACTAAAAGGCAGGTACTAATCTGGTACCTATTGCATACAGCTATTGCAGCCTAAAGAACTGCCTGAAAGTTAAAGACAAACACATTATTATTAACTGCAGATTATACCATTGTCTGATGTGCCTCGTTTGCTTAAATGGTCTGACCACAATATTTCTAATATTTCTCAGATGTCCAGTCCTGATGTGCTCATTGTAGGTGCTTCCAATAGTGGACATGGACACTTTAACTGATCTAACACATTCACCACCAGTATTAAAATGATCAGCAATTTGAGCCTCAGGATCTCTGTCACACGCCATAGTCTTCATGTCATTCTTGTATCAGTGTGTCTTGGCCGGTCATCCATCCATCCCTCATTGGACCGCATCCATTCATATGCACCCTTTGCAATTTGCCAGGCCATAATGATTTTGCTGTATCAAAGTAATTCAGGTCCTTATTCTATTCATATCTGCTACATTTAATACATAAACTTCGAGCAACTACCATCAGCCTAATTCAGCTGCATCATTAAATACTCTGACTACAGGTAAACTTGATACATTTACCATAAATAACTGCTTAATCATCTATGTTTATCTTCCTGCAGTCCTTCTATGCTCTGGCTCGTGACATTTTGTTGAAATCAAGCACAAAGCAGGTGAGTCTGTGTAATTGTGTCTGTGTAATCTGTCCAACTTGTCATGTGATATCGAATCATCTGAAATATTTATGTCTTTACACCTGTGAGTAAAAGATTTTGACAAATCAAAACAACAGATATTTGGTAGAACAATTTAGATATACAGCCAATACCACTTGTACACTATCCTAATTGGCCAAGCCAGGCTTTAAGCCAAAACATACCTCCTTCAATATGTTGGAAGTCTTGGATTTGAGATAAGTCTTTGGTATTACTGTAGAGTTTGTTTGTTTCTTTATTAGAATTGTAATGTCATGGTATTACACATTTCATCAGTTCACAAGGTGTTACATCAATTATGTTGCATCAACTCATGTTTTTTGTGGGACTGTGGGAGGAAATCTGACCATCCGGAATAAACCCACGCAGACACGAGATCATGCAAACTCCACAAAGAAAGAACATGGACAGCCCTACCTGTTGTTAGGGCTCTACTCGATTCACAGGAAAATGTAATAAATTTCACGTATTTCATTTTTCAAATTTGGCTTTCAATGGAAAGCTAAATATCCCTATCCCATCTATAGTAGAAGCATGCAATGGAGATTTCCTCATCTTAAAGAAAATACTGAAACAAAAGCCAACAACAGTGTGTTTACCCCAACAAAAATGTCTAAAAAAAACTTGTCACGTGCCCTTGAGCATCAATTACAGCTGGACGACGTCTCATGATGTTCACAAGTCGACTGATCGTGCTGAGACATGGCGTCCGACTCTTCTTCATAGAGGTTCTGGGGTACAGAGTTACTAGCCTCTACTCGGTGATTCAGCTGATCTTACAGGTTTTCTATAGGACTCCGGTATAGAGAAAGTTCAGGCCACTCAGTTTGAGGTACCGCAGTCTCCAGCAGCCGTTCACTAATGATGCGACCTCGATGAGCTGCAGCAGTGTCGTCCATGAAGATGAAATTAGATCTGTGTTGATCATGCAGAGGCACAATGACTGGATTAATGATGTTATTAAAGTAGTCTGGGCTTGTCACTGTACCATTCACAAAGTGTAGTGCAGTTCTGTTTTGACTAGACCCACCAGCCCACCACCATCATGAATATTTTTCCCATTATCCTTTTTTCATCTATTAAACATTTTGCTACAACATTTATAGAATTTCAAATTGTGAAGTTAGTACAGTAACTTGAAAAGAATCCCGAGCTAAATGTATGGTTTTTACCCCCACCACAACTCTTCCGACAGCATAAATCTGATTTATTTGTTAAATCTGATTTATGGAAACACACAACACTCGCCTATAACAAATAATGGCTGGTGGTTGAAAGGAAAATAATGTAATAAAAATCAACGAGTGCACAAAATGAGTTTTTCCTTTCACAACTAGGACATTTATCTGATTTATAGTGAATGGCCATCTGTGTAAACTCTTTTGCAAGAATTCTGTGAATATCTGGATACAACTAGGGTTTCATAGGGTTTGAGTTATTATGTCCACTGCAGTATTTATACGCATTATTATTATCATCATAATTATTTCTTTTTTATTTTTCAAAGCTGTAAAGGAAATGGGAATAGGGCTATTACTGAGACCTTAAATTTGAATAACAGGTGTGCTAATAACATGCCTGTCTGTCAAACGAGGATAAATTAATGTTCCTGAATGAGGCAATTTGACTTGGTTGGGTAAACTGCACCAGTAGTGATGCATTAACTGAGTGTGTAATTTTCGAGTGTTTGAGATGCCATGCTGGAAAAAAAAACTACTGTAATGATGCACCACAAGACTAAGATGCAAAAATCATGATTCAAATGTAAATTGAACTATTTACTTTAAACAGCAAAGGGCGGGCGGTACGGTGGCTTAGTGGATAAGCAAGAAGGTCTTGGGTTCGATCCCCGGGTGTGGTGTAGAGTTTGCATGTCCGTGTGGCTTTCCTCCCGGTTCCTCCCACAGTCCAAAGACATGCTACCAGGTTGATTGGAGACGCTGAATTGTCCTGTAGGTACCTGTGATGGACTGGCACCCCATCCAGGATGTTACCATGTGCCCGTTGAAGCTGGGATAGGCTCCAGCACCCTTCCCCGACCCTAATTAGGATAAGAATTCAAAGAACTGAAACAGCAAAGGGCACTGCTGCTGTACTCCTCGTCGGGCTGACGTCAGTGGCGCTACAAGTCTGGTTGCCAAATTCAGGGTTTTCAAGCCAAATTCGGCTTCTTTCAGAATTGTTTTGTGTAGTTATCAAGTATATCGTTACATATCTACATGTTGTGTATGCTTCTCAGTTGCTCTACAAAAATCCAAAAGATTAAGGTTTTCATGAATATTGTTTTATTTTCACAGGGCTCTTCTGGCCGGGAGGTCAAAGTCACCAGCAGCAGCACGGACAAAAAGTCTTCCAAGTGTCTTCTTCTGTAAACTCCAGCCTTAACGCACTCATTCACACCTCTACAGTGCAGCAGTATCACACACAGGGTCTCCAAAAATCATTTTGTACTATATTAGTAAAACCTTGCCAGTGTGGTTTGATCTCCTCTAGGTCTTAATCCAGTCTGTTAAACCCGTCATTTCATTGTACGACCTTTCGATCATCACCCCAAACCACCTGGCTTCTCTTGTGTGGCCTAAGCTACATTTATCCAGTTCATTACTGTAATTAAGGGATCTTCAAAAAGTTTTTGCACATTCATTTTGGTTGGAAATGTTATGGGTGGGAGTTGTAGTAACTGGTCATGTCTGAGAGAGCTTATTTTTCTTACTTTGCTCTGTCTGCTTTCCTCAAAGAAGCTTTAAGGGGAAGAAGATTATCATGTGGTGCATCAGTGGCTACACGCTCAACCAGAAATATTTTGTGATAATGGCATTAAAATGATACAACGCTGGGAAAAATGCCTCACGAAGGAAGATGACTAGAAAAGTGATGTCAGTTATTTTTGAGGTTCTTAAAAGTAGATCTAAAAAAGTGTGGAAACTTTTTGAGTAACTCTCGTACGTCTGTATCTTAAAGAATCATGATAAGCTGCAGTTCGTACATTTCACAGAGGTGATAGTTTTATTTCTATAATTTCTGCCAGATTCAAAATGAACGAATGAATTAATGATTAATGAAAACAATGAAAAAAACTGAGCTTATGCTACATTCTTCTCTTTTTCTAAAGAACTAATTAGAGCAGTCGGATTTTCCACTTCACGAAACATGCATGATACACAAAGCAGTGCATTGTCCCAAGCCTGAATAAAGGGAGGAAAGGCATCCAGCATAAAAATCCGCTGTGGTGAACCTTAACAAAAGCAAACGAAAGGATTCACTTTTTTAATAACTAGTATTATTTGTTTATTATTACAGTATTATAATAATGTTTCTTGGTTTGCACAGATTTTCACAATGGTGAGGAGGAATCTTGTACCATTCACAACCAGTTTAAACATGAACAGTCATTTCATGTCATAGGTTATATCGGTGCGTATCAACTGCATTAAGGTCTGGACGGTGACTTGGATTTGCCGTTCTCGAGGCCCATCCTCTGACTTCTTGAAAGCTACCTTGACATTCCACTGCCCTTCTGTCCAATTTTGAATTAATCATTCCATCATGGATTGCAGACTCTTTAAGCCCTAAGCAGCCTGAACGAGGCTTCTTTACCATGTGTTTTTGGACAATGGTTTTATACGCTTATTTTTCAGATTCTGATTACAATGTAGTCATATCCAATTCCCCTGTGTGTATTTCCATTTTTACTACTGCATAACTTGTGTGGGAGTCATAACTTCTTTTCACCTGCATGAGATGGGTTCATACCGAACTCCTTTGTCCCCCAACTCATTCTACAGGCCCCAAAGGGCCAGTCCGTTTGTACAGGCGCTCGGTCAGCCATTAGCAGTGCTGGGATTCAAACCCACAAGCCTAACACTGCGCCACCTGAGTGTGTTACTCGTTAATGAAGTGCAGTGACTGACGGACATACATAATTACTTTTTCTTTTTTTTCTTACATTCCAACTTTCTCATTTTACTATGTGGTCAAATGTACCAAAAGTATGTGGCCACTCCCCCTAATTATTTGCCATTGTGTGTGAACGATCACTTCTACAAAAAAGCGTGGAGGAATTCCACTGGCCTACACATATGTACTCAATCACTATGAACATTTTTGAGATGAATTGGAGGTCAGTGGTGAACCAGGCCTTCACATCCAACATCAGTGCTTTGCTTCTAGTGAGTCGGACACCAGGCCCACCATGTACATCTGCGGCTTACTGAATTCAGTTTAAGCCATTGAGGATTCAGGACGTTGCTTATGAGGTTTAAAAGTCACGTTTTGTCAGTGGCAACCTTATGATTACCAGTCCAGTGTCACTGCTACTGTACCATGACTGGTAAGGATCGTGTCATCTGCTCACATACAAGACTTGTGTTATGTCATCTAATGTCACAAGTGTTCAGTTTGTTTCTTGCTTGCTCCTTGAATTAGTATTAGATGGACCCTAAAGATCCTGACCTGAAAAAGGTTTGGGATATACCATCAATGAGGGGCTTACTTGCTTACTACTCTCTTCTCTTGGATGGGCTTCCTGAGCTTTACAATTTATGCCAGTAGATGGAGTGTTTTCTCCACAATGCTCCTTTGTGTGTTTAGTGCCAAAAGAATTGTGACCCACAAATAATTTTGACCTAAATTCGATATAACACCTTTAGAATGAAACGTGGCTGTTGATTCAAGCAAGGCTGTTCCAGTGTCACTCCAGAATTTTTGATGGAGTGCTTTTTACGGGGTTCTGGGTGCTAAGCCCATGTAAGCTTGTTTTTAACAAGCTAGTTAGATGTCCACAGACTTTTGGTCACACCATTGTTTGGAGGATTTACTAGAAAAGTATGTGTATGTGATTTGATGGTGATTGAGAAAGTAGTTAGAGTTAGTCAGTTTGCCCACAGTTGGCATCATGCCTTAAATGGCCAAACATGTCTGGACACACCTCCTATTAATCAAGGTCACTTGTTTCTGCTTACAGATGCATAAAATCACATATAATAAAAATACCTGCATACAACACTTGGCGGAATAGATTGTTGAAGGTGTCCCACCGTGATGGTTCCTGTGGCTTGGTAAGTCCAGTGGCCTGCAGAGACCTAAAACACATTTATTTCGAATTAACTGGGAGGTTGATTCTAAACCACGTCTTTTTGTTCATCACTAAACGTACAAATGTCACGTGGTATGTGGCTCTTTGTAGCTCTAGCTTCACAGCAAGAAGGTCCTGGGTTAATTAAGAGATTAAAAATTGTCTGCAAGTGTGTTTACTATTAAAAACTTTACTGGTGTATCCAGTAAGTACTTATTTTGTCATTATTTCAACCAAGTATAAATCATGTACAAATGCTAATAAGTAAATAAGGATAGAAATTACAGCCAGGTGTCCAAATACTTTTGGCCATAATGTTTAAGGCATTTTAAATGTAGCAAATTGGGTGTATTGCTATCAGTTTTGATGTCCTGGTAATATTGTTTGATATATTGGTTGTTATATTGGCTGTACAGATTGTTTTACAGAAAGTTTGATGAGAAAGAGTTCCAGAAGCTCTTTGGAACGTGTTATGTTTTCTTATGAATTGTCCAAATTTGGGAATGTCCCTTATACTCTGGCACCCCCTGCTTTGACCACACAGCAGAAGTCGCTGTTACAGTATTGAGAAAAAGACTCCAGATTCACATTCCTTTTGTCTGGGCAGCCGGCCAGTCCCAAGGCACTGCTGAGATCTGAACTCTGCATTAAACTGCTGCACAACCTGATTCACCCCCTGTATAACTCGGCAATGCTGTCCCACCTTTAAGGTCCCACTTTTCTCATGTTTCCTCACAGAATGTCCTCGCGATGTATTGTCAGCTGCTTCGAATAAACAGTAAAATGAACACATTTTGGAATGACTTTTTCTACATGGGGTTCTACATTTCTCTGGGGTATTGAGTTTATTATTGTTCATGTTTCAAGGTGCAATGGTCCTAATCTTAAGTATTTTAGTGGTTTTAGAAAGTGGCATGAATTTTACACACTTTACTCTGTTGTAGAGTTACACCTAAAGTGATTAATTTCTTTAAAATAATAATAATAATAATAAAACTATTCAAAGACACTTTGACAGCAAGTACAATATGCAAGAATTATTTTGTACACCATGTATGCGTTGTCACCTTGTCTCATTGGTTTGAATGGCATGATGCTAACTGTCTTAGTTTAGTAAGAATCAAATGTTCAAGGTTCCAACGACCTGATTTATAAGGATTTTTTTATTAGAATCCTCTTCACTTAGATAATTCTGTATGTAAGCACTAAGACAACAGGGCAGCTCACTAGGTTTTCAAACACAACCCATACATTGAGCGTGCATTTGGAGAACGGACTGGAGTATCTGCTGTTTTATTGAAATATTGTAAAGTTCAATATCAAAATAGCCCGATAGAAAGTGCAGATGAAGTACAGTGGTGAGGAAATTAAAGCAAGGAAATATATTATGGTCCTCTGCTGTTTATTATGATTTATTACAATGATGTCTTTTAGGGCAGGATGATGGCTAAGTTGGTAGCACTGTCATCTCACAGCAAGCAGGTCCTGGGTTCAATCCCCAGGTGGGGCGGTCCGGGTCCTTTCTGTGTGGAGTGTGCATGTTCTCCATTGTCTGCGTGAGTTTTACTCCTGGTGCTCCGGTTTCCTCCCACAGTCCAAAAACATGCCAGTGAGGTGAATTGGACACAAAAAATTGCCCATGACTGTAATGAATTTATCGAAGTGTAAAACACTCGTGTATGTTCTATTATTTAAGATTTAAGAAGAAATCATTTATTTAAGAATTTAGGACATTACAAAGGTTAAGTAAGGTGTTTGGGAGGTCTAACACAGATTAGTTCTCTGTACATTATTTCGTATGTATATATTTCTCATGAACATACAAACATTTTAAGAACAGTCCTTCAGAACCAATTAAATTCATAAGTCAAGGGTCTACTGTGCAGCAGTTTAAATACATGTTTTATTCAGGATTCATCCTGTATTTTGGCTATATTTATTCGTCCCTCAATCTCTATGCCAATCTTTAACCATGGGATGATACTTCCACCACCATGTTTTACTGTATGATCGGCTATGGGCAGGGCTCATATTTCACTCTGTTTTAACTCTCTGTTCACTCATATTTCACTCTGTTCAGAAAGGCTGTGTCTTTTTATGCAATTGTGTTTTGAATTGTGGAGAAGTTTTACCTATCCTGTTGAGTTCTACACACCTCAATTATAACTTGTTGACAGTGATAAACATCATACTTCTGACCATGATTTGAAGTGCCACGTCAAGGATCTGAAGAATGTGAGCTATGTGAATAAGAATTTGAGTGACATTTAGGTGGCTTGTGACCTGTCAGATTCCCAAAGCATGCAAGTCAAGGGGTCTGAACACGTTCAAAATCCATTGTATGATGTCATCAACTCTCCAAAAATAAATCTTTATGCTTTAATGGCGAGACCGAAGCTGGTCCGTGTCCAGCATGTGCAGTAGGGAATCACCCCACAACTGCTCGAGTAATGCATCATGGATGCGCCCTGCCTCGCGAGTGCCGATCCCCTTTCCCTATTGGCTACCGACCAGAAGCGCGTCGCTAAGCAACCGCCCTCGTGCAGCATCAGCACCTGAGCGAGCCGAGTGCCGCATTAAGCTGTCGCGCTCGCTCTGACGTGCCCCTGTTCCAATCATTTATGCAGGCAGAAAGAAAACACTTTAGATGAACTCTGAGCCGGACCGAGGATGAGTGAGGAGAAGAAGATTGTTATGAAGAGGGTGAAGAAAGTGGAAAAATAAAGCGTCAGTGACAGGACGAAGTCTGCATGGTGGTGATGACGTAGCGCGCCGCTAATGCCCACGACCCGGATCCGGACAGGGACAGAAGTGTGTGGACTGCTGGACATTTTTTTCATACACGAAACAACATTTTAACCTGCATTCTTTGTTTATTTTAAAGAATGAATACATCCTACACGGAGCTGAAGTGTTTTGGAGCCGAGTTGGTGTTGCTGTTTGTGTCGGACATCTCTTACTGCCGAGCATCTTCTGGCTTTTTGACTAGATGTGGATAAGACGACGATCGCGGGAACGGGTGCTGAAACAATCCGGCCTGGCAGAAGCAGGGGTGCGAGCACAGCTGCACAGGTGCGAGCATCTGGATCCGAGAGGCCCGATCAACTCCGCCGCGGCCTGCTGACGCTCCGCTACCGCAATGCTGCACGCAGGCAGGGGCAGTGATGGGCGCTAATGGCCCGCTGTACTTTTCTCCATCTTATAGCTAAAAAAATATTTAAGGCTGGTTTTACCCACGTCATTGTACAATCGGAATGTACTTGCGACTGAATAAGACATTATGAGTCCGTGAATTTGTAAAGGTTTTTGTGTTGGGGATTTAAAAGTCACTTTCAGCAAAGGTGCGGATTTACAACATGAAAGTCCAGGTGCACATAGTGTGGATTTAAATTTACACAAGATTCACTTAATCAAATTAAATAGTTTGTTGAATGCACACTAAATTATCCAAATCGATGTTTATTGATAATTCATTTAACCAGAATGCACAGATTTGGTTGAATTCACCTGAATGCAAACATTCACATTTGAAAGTTTACATTATTATAATTCAATTGTAAAAAAAAAATCCATAATGTTTAAACCTGGAAAAGTCTTCCATCCAAACCTGGAAAAAATCCATCAATTTGTTGCATTCAGATTTGAAGATTTTCTTACTAATATTTTTAATTGAGTTTATTTAGAATATTTCCTGCATCCTTCACATCTGGAAGTCTGGTTACACACCATGCAAGCTTCTTTACCATCTTTATTAATACATATCATTAGTAGATCGCTTTTTCAACTAATAAAAAAAGAATAATCACCAGCGTTTGATACAGGAGTATGCGGAAGCTGCCTGACATGAATGCCCAAAAGCTTTTAATTTCTAAGTCACTTCCATTAGCAGAAACCTTTCATGGTTAGTGCAGCTGATGCCTATGTTGTCAACGCCCACTTCAAAAAATTAGCCGGCTATCCGAAAAGCAAATGTATTGCCCACCCATCATTCCAGGAATTGGACCAGATCTTCTACTCCAGAGTTCCACCTTCAGATTAACTCACTACCTAATTCATATCCACATCAAAATGAATTTGTGAACAAATACCTCACTCACATGAGTCTGAAGAAGTGTTCAATTTCATTCCAAGCATGGACAATTGCCTTTAGATGGCCACAGCAACTTAGACATCAAATTTTATGTAAGAAATAAATAAAGAAATAAAAACCAACTGAAACAAACAGACAATGCCGTCTCCGTCGGACACCAGCAGTGCGGGGTCACTGTCTGGTTCTCGAGCCTTTTCAGGCAGCCGAAGGAGTGCTTCCGCCAGGGCAAGAGCAAGTGCAAGAGTGCTTCTGTACCTAGGAGTGTGTCAACTCGCCCTTGGAGTTATGGTACTGGCCTTCAGCTTCAGTAGCCTCACTCTGAGCTCCTCAGCACGAGTCCGTCAGTCCTGTCCTCTGTGGGCCGGCTTTTTTGTAAGTACCTCTCTTTACTACATGTTTATTTATCTTGAACTTATTTAAAACTATTTTTAATGTGTCACATAATTGAGCGAGCCATCAAGGCCATAAGTAGACAGAGGCCACAGTAGAACTATTGGAGAACCAAAATTATTCATGTTAGAAGGCACTCCTGCCAAATATTGCAGTACAGTTTGTTCCTTCCTGTACTGCCAGGAGTAAAGCAAGCGTATAAGTCTTTGATTCACACATGTGTGGCCTATATACACACATCTACAGTTTGTGTGTATGTTGGTTTCTGCATGAATTACTTTAGCTGGTGTCATATTTATGTAAGTCATAATCAAACACATTCGATCTAAACAACAAACACAACTGCACGTCCTGCAGATACTGTGTGGTGCACAGCTTAAGTGATTCATCAGGGCTTGATTGTTGCTGTTGTGGTTTTAAATGGATGGGTGGATTGTATTCTTGTTCTCTCCCCGACATCTTGTACCCATTGCTGGGTGGTCTTCAAAACGACCATAACACTAATCAGAATACATACTAAATCCTCATCGGTTCTATCAGTCAGCTAAACATCTATGTACAGACATTTTAGCTATGTCTAAGGGCCCTGTGAGGGTTTGGTCTCCTGTCTTGGGTGTGTTTAGCAAAACAAGTCATTTTAAAGAATGTTTCATATGAATTATAGAATATTCTAAGGACACTAACAAGTAAAAATAAAAAGTGCATTGTCAAAGCATTGTAAAATGACATCTTGCACCAGTGATTTGCAAGCATGTTTCTCCACGTTGCACTGTAGGTAGTGGTGTCAGGAATAGTAGGGGTCATATCTTGGAGAAGACCCTTCACCCTCGTGGTATGTATCAGAAAAACCTTCAAGCTTGTTGGTGTGATTGGAAGTGCTGCTGGGAATAAATAACGTGTTTTTATGCAGGTGTCACTGTTTATGCTGCTGTCTGCAGTGTGTGTGATTCTCAGTCTGGCTGGGTCTATGCTGTCCTGTCAAAATGCACAAATAGTGAAGTCGTACCTCACATGCCAGGTAAAGTGACCTCATTTATACTCTTCCCTTGCCAATCGTTATTATTAGGTGTACTCGTTCTTTTTTTCATTCTTGTGATCTATTTCCCCAATTACTCTGGTGAACTCTACCTGTTATCTATTTGCTAGCAGAAGAGGCTGCAGGCTAGCACACATCGTCAAGTGTTGAGCTTCTAGCCAGGGATGTCTAAACTTTTCAGGGCTACAGGCCCTGGTATTTTTGTAATAACCAAATAAAAATATAATTGACCTACACTGTTACACAATTACATTTCATTTTTGTCTTTGAGAGTGTTGTGTAAGTCAAATTTTGCAAATTCTCACTCCCCAGTTTAGAATCTGAACAGGAATAGTTATTTAAATAAAACGTACCAACCTCCCTCTGAAAAATTTCCTTCTTTGGAGCAGCAATGTTTATCCAAAACTCCGGGGGCATTCATGTAGGTGTAACAATAATGTTCTAGTTGGGGGGGAAGAGAATATAGAGAGAGTTTTAGAATTGTTGATGGTGACATCCAGAGTTCAAACATCAAGCTTTTTTTTATGTGTTTAAAAGCGGACCAACTTTAATATTATAAATAATTATAATTAATAATAGTTTTTATTAGTAGTTCACTGGTGTAGCTGGTGCATCACACCGTCCGATTTTACAGACAATTGTCAAAACATGCTATTTTAAAATATTGGAGAAATGAGCACACATTGGCTTATGTGTAGCACTGTCCAAAAGTGGTTACAATAGTTTGCTTAATTGTGCTGAACTTTGCAAGTATACTGAAGCTGCATATTGTATAGGACTTTCCTTTCCATTTTCTCTGCTCTTACTCGATGAGTTACAGGTGGAAAGAAGTCGATGTTTATGTTGTGACCCGAAACATACATGCAATTTGGAGGAGGAGGAAACTTTAGAACTCTACCTCCATGCTGACTGCCATTCAGTACGTCATCAGCTCAAGGTAAATTCATTTACTCATCATTTCTTGTTTCACTGTGCTTGTGTGAAATGTGATGGCAGTAGCATTACATACAATAGCGATAGGATTGTTTTGCTGACAGTAGAACCAGTAATTTACAGAGAGTAGCTGGACAATAGAGGAAGCCCCAAACCCCCTTCCAAGGTGTGAAATATTTGATAAAATGGTATTGAAATGGTATCAAAATGGTATATTTCAATAAAAAGTACATCTTTAACAATTCCTGAAGTCAACCATTTTGAGAATATGTAGACAGTACTCTGTCCCAGCATATTTTATTTCTATTTTTATAAATAATATATAATAATTGTCAAACAAGTAATATTTCTGACAAAATATGCAGCCAGCTATGGATTTCTTTGAGAATTACCACCATATGTCACTCCAAAACATATAGACATCATTTAGCATTATAATACTTCTATAGACATACAATACACAAATGTTATGGGTACTAATAAACCCCTAACCCCGTACAATGGCAGACACTGCAGTTTGAACTTTTTCTGTAGCCTGGAGAAAAATTATAATTTTGAATCCATCCAGATTCTTTAAAATATGTGTGTGAGTATGTGTGTGTATTTGTGTAGGACCTGCTGTTTAGTGCCTGTGGGCTTAGCATACTCTCCACTATTATCTGCACTCTGTCAACTGTCACCTGTAGCATCCACATATTTTCTCTGGACCTGCTACATCTGGTGAGTGTTAAGCTACCATAAAGTCAGTTGTTTACATACACTTAGAAATTCCATGTGTCTTGGGATTTCTTTTTATTTGTCTAAAATTTGATCATTATTCTTTGTAATGACTTTTAATATAAAAAATCGTTTTTTACTATCAAATCTGTATGCTGTCTACTGATTAGTGATTTACTGTAGGGTAACAGGCCTGCACCTTTAGAAAGTACATGAAACAGTGGTCTGTTGTCTTGGTAGGGAAAAACCCAAACTATCAGCTTATATTTGAAAGAAAATTGACCAATTGACCAATTATTTGTTGCTTGTGTGGTAGCCGAGGAGCGCCACAGGTTAACGCCACCTGTGTTCTCACGGAAAGCCGTGACAAATTTAAAGTCATTATGTTACTATGCACTACGTCATGCCTTCATTATTCAGACATAATGACTAAAAAAACCTTACAAGCTGCCCTTCCAAAGTCATCACCAGTTCTCTCTGCAGGGTGCTTGTCCAGGTTGGTAGCCCTAGTTTAATTCACTTATCCATGACCATAAGCTACTCTGAAAGACTACTTCGCCACCCCAGCACCTTGGCACAAATGTATTTCATCGGCCCATTATCAATTTTATATACTACCACTGTGGATTGGCTGATTGTTGTGATTATTACATCTCTGTTCCTCCACAGCTGGCACCTCACCGCACACGCTCAGTTAACCCAGAATGCAACACTCCTCAGGATGCCTTTCTCACTAATATGATGGACTTTGAAGAGTTTGTCCCGCCTATTCCTCCACCTCCATACTACCCTCCTGAATATACCTGCAGCTCAGAGACTGATGCTCAGAGGTAAGCACCCCACACACATTGTTTTTTCTGGTGAAAAAAACACACACACTTCTTCAAACTTACTAATTAATTAATTAAAACCAGTTGTCAGTATTTTAACCAGTATTTAAAATGATATATACCTCTAATGCTATTATACAAGTTTAGTGCTTGCACTCTCTGATTTAATTTAAAATTTTTAGCATTTAGCAGACATCTTTATCCAAAGCGACTTACATTACGTTTAAAGTATACAGTCGGAGCAATGAGGGTTAAGTGCCTTAAGTCAAGGGCCCAACAGCAGCAACATAGCAGTGGTGGGGCTTGAACCAGCATCCTTCGTATTACTAGTCATGTACCCTATACCCTAATCAATAGGCTATGGTTGGCCTCCTCCGATGACACAACCATTATGTTGTTACGTCCAGATTGTTTTCAAATATGTTCAACGTTCCTGTAGCATTAATGGTGTTAGTCACCCATGAAATAATCATATAATATACTCCTAACCCTATACTGTAATAGAATAGAACAGAATGGATGCTAGACCAAAGCTCTACCTACTAGGCTACCCCTGTCGTTAGGCATTAGCTTGTGAATTGTATTATTTCCATAAAGAGATGATAGGTTGATTTTTCCAGATCCAATTTTCATCAAGACTTTATTTGATGCCCTTAGTCCATTACATTAAATGATAGTGTTACATCAATATCAAATGACTTTAAAAAGCTAATTTTACAGTAACAAGTGCACCCTATGAATTCCTAATCATTTTCTTTTATTCCCAAATGAATAAAGATCTAGTTCACAATGATGAAGTTTAATGACCTGCACAGTGAAGTCAACTTTTTATGCTCCCCCAACAACCAGTTTTAAGTGTTATTGATTATTCATGAGAGTCTGTTTTACCACAAACAGTTCATATAATAAAACTGACCTATTTTATGCCTAAAAGCATTGTAAGCAATCTGGGAAAATGGCGAACCAATCCAGATGGCACTAGCACGAGTTAATTTGAGAAAAAATGTGCTATTTTATACTCCACATCCGCTTCTGTGGTTTCAAATCATGTTTGTATGTATCTGCAGTATTACATATAATGGCTCAATGGAAAGTCCAGTACCACTCTATCCTACAGACTGTCCCCCTCCATATGAAGCAGTGATGGGACAGAGGGCTTCCAGCCAGGTACGTTAAAATTATCAGTAAACCCAATAGTAGTTCAAAACCCTATAGGCTGGGCGTCAACACTGGCGGCTAAGATGCACAAACCAGTGCATTGTAGTGATGATCCCAAGCCTAAAAAAATTGGAGACTGGTTTCAGGAATGGCATCTGGTGTAAAATGATGCAGACCACAATCTACTGTGGCGACCCCTAGGAGCAGTTCTCGGATTGCTTAGTTTATTTGGCGGTTAAAATTATTAAAGCACTGATTCTCACAGTCTGATCAACATGTGGTCAGAATGTTAAAAACTTAACCAGGTGTCCACAGGCCCTTGATTGCTAACTCACTCTGTTAACCACCTATCCAATCAGGAGCCTGTCCAAGCTTTTCAATGGACACAAGGCACACAGAAACATCCTGGACAGGTCACCTGGGTAGACACACACACACACACACACACACACACACATATTAACCTCCTCCAATTAACCTGGCTACAAACTGTTGTTGACTGTGGGAGGAAACGGGAGCATCTGGAGGAAACACATGCAGACACAGGTAGAACATGCAAACTTCTCACAGATAGAACCCAGAGCATCTAAGGATCGAACCCTGGACCTCTTGCTGTGAGGTGACCATGTTACCCACTTAGCCACTGTACCCACGGACTCTCGTATATATACTGTATTATGTATCATAGTGTATTAAATTGTACTACAATTGCCTGTGATATTTTCTGTCTACAGGCTACAGTTTTCGATGCTCAGACTGGCGAGCCTTCTGCTGAGAGAGGAACCTCCGTGGGTTTCAGCGCAGAAGGTAGATCAAATGTTCAATTACTGCACAACTTCAATGACTTTTAATTGAATGATTATTCAATATCTAACTTTCATTATCCTCAGTTTCGTGCGACAGTGGCTCACTGATGATGTCAGAGATCGTGGATATTCCAGATGACAGTTCTCCATCAGAGGACTCATGCGTCCTGGAGGTGGCGTTTGCAGCGCGGGCACGGTCAAGGGGTGTCAGTGAAGGAGCAGATTTGGGTGACTACACCATTCCACAAGCTGCTGTGACTCGCCGCTGCTTCAGAGGTGAAAGATCCAACTCCTGTTCTTCTCCCAGCACCTACAATACCTCCAGCTTCAGGTAAGGGGATGTTGATGGTCAAATTTAACATCACAAAAATTTCATTTGACAAAAACTGGGCATTAAGGATTGGTGGGTAGCACGAGGGCTCTGGTTTCCTTCCACAGTCCAAAGACATGCAGTCAGGCCAAATGCAGTGTGTTTGTGTGTGTGTTTTTGCTATGTGATGGACTGGCAACCAAACTAAAAACAGTGCATCCAGAAGTTTTCAGAGCACTTCACTTTTCACACATTTTGTTGGAGCCCATTATTGTCCAGGTTTGAAGGAGTAGTGTACATTGGTGAATTAATTTCTACCTCAGTGGAACTTTGCTTTGAACAGTTATGCAATACTGTGATTGTGATAAAAAATGTGTAGTCGGCCAGCCATAGCCTAGTGGTTAGAGTACATGAAGGTTGCCAGTTCAAACCGCACCACTGCCAGGTTGCTGCTGTTGGGCCCTTGGGGCTTTAACCCTCATTGCTCAGATGGTATACTGTACTGCAATTTGCTTTGGATAAAAGCGTCTGCTCAATGCTGAAAATGTAAAATGTAGTCAGATGGCATTTTGGTCCAGGTTGGTAAAGCTGGAAATTCCACTAGTACATCAGTGAGATTATAAAGTGCCTACGTTTGCTCTGCTAATGGTCGTCCAGGAAGGCTTTCCCAGCAGCAGAATGTGGTCAGGATTTAGCAGCAGAAGATTTATTGGTTTCACTAAAATATGCTTACACATTTGCCTTTCATAGGATTCAAACAGTAGCAGTAGTATTAAAAAATAAATTAAAAAAACCTGATTATACTGCTTATTTTTTCCCATTTTACCTGTAGGTCTCCAGTTATGAGACGTCAGGCTCTGTTTGCCAGTAGCTGTTCTCAGTTAGAGATGCTGGGTGGTGCTGCTTCCATCCGTTCCTCAATCCCGGAAATTGTGGTGTGTCCGTGTACTTCTTCCCGGCGAGGCTCTTTCTCCGACGCCACCAACGCACGATCTCTGGCTTCTTCAGCTGTCAATCAAGATCACCAGGGCAACACGATGACACCCGGGCTCCACCCTGGACCGTGTGTTTATCGGCGAGCTGGAAAGGACAGAAGAGACAGTGAAGCCCTGTACCTGGTGAGGTCACACAGTGATCCAGGATTAAGTTCTTCCAATGATACTGGTGAGTTAGTATTTAACAGACAAAAACATAAATGAAAATGGAAGAATTCACATGGTCAAGAACTCAGGAACTGGGGCCGAGTTTTGGGACTATTAGATACATATTTAAATAAAGAAATGTTTATAAAGAATTAGAAATTCCAGGTAAGATGGAAAAATGATACAAAATCCCTTCTGGCATAAATGATAGATGAATGTAGATAGCTTAGCAATGTTCTTCGTTCTCCGAGTTTGAATCTCAGTTTGTCTACAGCTTATCTGGGCAGCCCCTAGCAGGCACAATTGGCTGTAATCTGTCTGCTGTGTGGGAAAAGACCTAAAATGGGGTTGGGTTTTTGACGTAGTTTAGATGCGATGTACAAATTCTCCAAAGTATGGGCAAATAAGAAGGGATTGTGTGCATGCATGGGAGGGACCCTGTGTCAGGCAAATATTGTCTTCTTTATGCAATTGGGGTCCACAGTAGTGGATGATTAACTGACTAAGCTAAATGAAGGTGAAAAAGGGAGAATATGCTTTAAAAAAAAAACCAAAAGGAAAGAAAATATAGGATACGAGTTGTCATGTTTAGTTAAGTGTTTTATTCGGCGAGTGTGAAAATCAGTTTGGATTGCATCTTCAAAATTGTGTTTTTCGTTTTTGGTTATTTGAAGGACAGAACAAGGAAACTGCAGAGCATTACGTGTGTCTAAAACAAAACACATGTCTCAGATGGATGGCCGGTGCACCTCTGCTAACTAAGTTGCATTTATAGAAATGGTATACCTCATGGTTTTGAGGCCGCTAGTAAACATGTACCGAATGTACTAACAACCTACTCAAGATAATATAATAAAGTAATGGAGATGGAAAACTGCACTCAAACCATGACTGTGCTAGTCAGTATCATGTCATGATTACAATCCCCTTCTGCATACCTTTAATGCAAATGACATCTACCCAGCATGTAAACTGAGATTTTAATGAGATTATATGATTATTGTGCTAACAGTTCAATCAAAACCTTTCATCAAATTCAACCTGTCAATGATGTTTTCTTTTCAGGTGATTTAAGTGGATCGGTTGGCACCAAAGTAATGGGTGATTGTGGCTCTAATACCTCATCAGACACAGGTAAGTTCTCAGGCAGATGTAACGAAGGAATATATTTGCTAAATTATAAAATGCTATAGATTTTATATAAATCAAGAAATACTGCAAATAATATAAGATGCTATAATACAAAAGTATTACTAAAAATAGCAACACACATTGCTTTTCCTCATCAGACATCTGTTCCAGGGTGAAAAGACATGTTGCATGATTTTTCCAGCATCATTCCAAAAATGCAGCCTTCTTTGATGCACTTATGTTTCTACAGGTCGATCATCAGCTTGCTTGCTGATGCAGCGCTCTCCTCTCGTGTCTGCTGGTTCATTGCCCAGAAAGGGAAGTCTGAAAGCTGGTACACTGCAGCTTCCCTTCAAACAGCCAGTGGCAAGTTCTCTGCACGCCAACAAAAACTGCACTCGGTCTTTGGGAGACCTCAAGGTTAGTAAGACTCTCAAGAAGTATTCAAACCAACTCTGTATTCTTAAAGAGAGGGAGAGGGAGGGGTTCATTTGGTTGTTTAGAAAAAGAAGGGTAATCAGCCAAATACCTTAAATATATTCTAACAGGATTGCATGTATAGACACAAAGAGAATTATTGTTGAACTGTAGTATTAGTGCCACTAGTAGTAGGCCAAGGTGAATGTGATGCCCAGTGAACTCAAGATCAGCTGTCTACATTCTTTTGGCCATGTAGTCTACATTGAATAACAAAATCAAATGTATTTAAATGCCACTGTAAGAAATATCCTTATTTCATGCTATCTGAAATTCCTCATCTTCTTCAGGTGACTAGAGTGTTGGTGCAACGCTTACTACAAAGATCCAAGCGAAATCTCACCCCTGCCTCAGATCATGCAAGTGCAAATGTTAATCAGGGGTCAAAAAGGAGAGCAAAAGGGGATGGACTGACAGTCGATCAGGTGAGATTGTAACAGCAGTTCTATCTTTATTATAACATGTACGCCATACAGCCTATAGTTAGCTTTATTATCTGTAATATTGCTTCTGTATTTCTGTAATATATGTTTTTCTACAAGATAACTTAATTAGCTAAGAAGCTATTACAACTATTATTGAATGCGGAGAATATTCCAAAATATGACATTCAGCTGATGTACTATAAGCCTTGCTCAAACATTATGATCAACAATAATCAAATCCAAACTATGACCTGTTAGCTAAGTAAATAATTTAAACATGTCATTACGACAAAGATAGAATTTCTCGATACTATTAAAATTAATTTGGATTGAAAGTTTCACTTCAGATGTACAGAAGAGATCACTTACCAGGTCAAAAACCAGTACCAAAATGGTGAACAAAAATCCCAGTGAAAAAGATAACCCTAGCAGAATTAATAATAATAATAATAATAATGATGATAATAAGAATTGCTCTGGAAGAAGTCAAAATGACCATGTGCAAGGTCGTTGGCCTGGCCTCAACTAGGGTTCAACTACAATTAACATATAAACATAGGTTATATAGTGAGAACAGCTTTTAACAAGAAACTAAAAAAGTTAGTTGAGGCAGTTACTTTGATACAGTTTATGGCACAATTAAATATTTTTGGTTCAGTTGAATCATAGTAAGTCATAAGTTCTCCTTTTTACAGTGCAGATGCATGACAACACTGATACTTTTGTAAAGTATCAAGATGAAAGCCACAATCTTTCTGAACGATCTGTGTAGCTTAACAGATTCAATAAATTGATCTTTTGCTAACAGATGTTTAGTATAAGATCATTCAAACTGTGTTTTATTGATGTCACAGTGTATATAAAAAAACGCATTAAAATGTGTGCAGGTCTTGCGCAGCTCCTGGGGTGCCAGCAGGGGACAGCAGTACCAGCAGCGTCTTCACCAGCACCATCGGCGAGGGCACTCCCACAGCGACAGTCACTACGGTCGCAGGAATCCTGACCCCGCTAGGGAAGAGGGCATTCACCTTCGAAGCTGTGGTGACTTGAGCTCGCCAGCTTTTTCGACGCACAGGCTTCACCCCACTTCCCATGCGTCGTCTGGAGCATTGCACTTCGACGCCACCATTTGAACAAAACATGGAAGAAAGAAAAAAAAGAACATGAGGACTATTAGGATGTTACCCAACTACCAGTCAGAAACTCTTAGCTTGGGCAAAGGGTACATGACAAGGGCACTTGACATTCTAGATACATTATCTTGACTATATATTTATTATAAATATTAATTCTCCATATAGGAGAACTTATGCACCCGATACTCCTGAATTGTACTGGAAAATCATCTGGAAAATGCTGAGAAATCCACTTATCTCAGCTACCTGGAAATGAAGTCAAGTATGGCTATTTCAAAGTCTAATCTTTATTTTGAGTGGAGCATTCTACGTTGTTTTGAGAGCTCCACTGAGCTTCTATTAGTTATTTGTAAGATTTTACATACACAATGTTGTAAAGTGTCTCAAACAGTCAGCAACAACACTGAGAATTCTGAAATACAGAAATGGACTGAGAAATCATCTGCAAAATATTACAAATCCAACGAGGTTTTGTTCCAACAATTGAGCTTGCCAATATGTAAGATTTCCCAGAATGAATGATCTACTCTTATGCCCTGATTGTTAAAGAATGTAGATTTCTGGAAATAACTGAGAAATCCACTGGGAAATCAATTGAGAAATAATGAGCTGGCATTCCACATTTAGAAGGCTTCACAAACGATTTGTTCCTGTCCTCACTGATGCTGTAAAATAATAATAAGTCTAAAAAACATTGTGAAACACTGAGAAATCCACTAAGCTTTTTTTGAGGTTTTACAGCCCTATGCACCAAGCATTTTGAAACAGCAATTGAGAATTCTTTAAATGACTGGGAAATCATTTGAGAAATGCAGAGAAAACCACAGAGCTTACCTTCCACATTATATCAGGTCTGTCAGATGGAATGCTGCATCCCTTGGCCCTTTGTATTATGTTGTTAGGAGATTCAGTGAAGTACTGACAAATCCATTAAAAATGAATGAGAAAACCCTTTAACATATGCTTCTGGACTTCAGATTCATGGCTACCTGTGCCTGAATAACACGCTGGTGCTGTGACTGCCTTCCCAAGGCTATTGCTTTTCCTTTCTAGCTTTTGCTCCGTTTGAAGCCTTCCTTTATTATTCTTTATTTACTGTGACTCTTCTGACACTTTTCACGCAGTGCTTCCATTCAATACTGAAAAATATCTTCCGTCACAAATATGAAGCTGCAACTGGGATGATTATGCACATATGGACATGATACTCATTCATTTATTGTAGTAAATGCACCAATGCATCATTTTTCCAGGTTGTAAAACAAGATACAGACTTGCAGATGCTGCATTTTCAAAAGGGCCACCACACCATATGGAACAATGTCTTAAAAGTCATATCGTCATAAAGTCATAAAGAATTTTAACCTGAAAAAAATCATTTGCTTTCTTATAATTGTTAATATTAGAGGGATAACGATACAGAAATGTCACAATTTGAATGCTTTTTTTGAGCCAGGATATTTTGATTCTGTGGTGAAGTGAAGAACAATGGCAAGAGAATATAGGGGTTTGTTCTGTATAATTAGCGTTGTGCTAAGACTTGGTGCCCAGTAGAAGCAGCAGGGTGTACTACTAGCATACAATCGCCTGGGAATTTCGGCCCTGTCAATTGTCTGGGCACCATCTAGCAGTCACAATCTACAGTGCCTGCAGCAAACAAAATATGCCACAGTGTCTGCTGGGTGGGATGACCGGACTGTGGGGTTATTTTCCTCATGAAGATCAATTAAGTCTTATCTTAAATGCTAAGAAAAAGGAAGGAAATGCATTATAATTAGCAGGAAAGTGGCAATTAAATATGTTGTACTAAGCTAATGAACTGAGCTATTAATATGATCAGGTTCTAATCAGTCAACATTATATTGGCGGATTTGCATGCAGCTATGTTTACAATCAACCAACTTTTACCATACACAGGTTGTCACCATGTCATACTGTGCAACATAAATCCACACAGGAGAAGGCACTCTCTCAAAATGCACTTACACCCTACAGGTGATTGTAGTGCATGTTTGTGTTTAAATCTAAAATGTGTTTTTGTGTCTCATTTTTGCACAGCCAGCTGTAATATTCAATGCATTCCTGTAAACCGGGGTCCCAAATTCCCACATCTGGTACATGGTGTATTTAGAATCCTTACACAGATATTAAATTCAATTGAAATATAATTATGTGTATCGTTATTCCTCTAATCAATGTTAATTATATTGTAGAGTCTTGACTTTTGTTTCTGTATTTAAAACACACTTATCAATGCAGTAAAGCAGCAAAAACAACAGACTGCACACCAACAATCACACTATATTCCCGAATACATGTGTACAGTTGAGCATGAGTTCCTTCCTCTGTGAAGCAGTTACAGTCTTAACAATCACAAAACTACTGGAGTGTATGTGTTACTTTGGGCCCATTTTATCAAAATATTCTTTTTAGTTCAGGCACTAAAATTTGTCAAAAAAGCCAAACTTATACTCATCTGATGTTCTAATTCTGAGGTTTGGCAGCCTACTGAATTCCTCAATACCAGCCTTTTAAACTTGTACACAAGACTCTTCCCATTAGGTTGGTAAAAAGATAATTTCCCTCCTAACATTATAACCTAACATCTAAACTAAATCTAGATATTGGCCAATCCTTTTGGATGAATTCCATCCTGTAAAGTCATCTTTGTCTTTGATATCACTAAATAAGAAATGTTAATTAGCTAATCTAAACCTTTAGTTCTGTTTCTTACAGGCATTCAGACATGAACTTGCATTTGTATTTTGAATCAATGCTCTGCTGCTAACCCAATCACACCTCAGTTTCAGGTTACAAACAGATGACTTTACATTCCCTTCAGGAATGTTGTTATAGAGAGTCAAATTCACCATTCATTCAATAACAGCAAGTTTGCCATGTCCTGATGCAACCCCCATGGCCTTTTTGATGACTGGTGAAATGTTCTTTAAACGAAATGCTGTATGCACTTGTAGTACAAAAAGTGTTGCATGTTTTGCAAATCAGCTAAGCACTAATGTTTCATTTGATTTGTTGTATCCTTCATGCTGTTGTACAATAAATCTGATTTTGGTTTAGTTGTTTTTATATTGTGAACTCCGACCTTAGCTGCTGTTGGTGACATTTTGTTTTTGTATTGTGGCAGCTGACCTTTTTTAGTTCAGGAGACATTGTCAGTTCTTCGTTTTTTTTGCTGGGATCTTTGACAAATTACTGGATGAATTTTACCCATGAACACATTTTATGACTGGCTGTTTATCTTAGCTGTTTTTTTCTTGAGCAAGTCTATACATACATGGGTTGATGTGCAGTCTGAACAAACCTTTTAAAATGATTAAGATATAAATTGTGTGACACCTGACACCTGCCTTGCCTGCAATCCTTACATCAACTCCTGATTCTAAAATGCTCTTTTGCATAAATGGACACAAAGTGAAACACTAACAGATAATAAAAAACCTTCCCAAAAGAGTAGGGACTGTTTTTTTAACACAACATTGGTACACATTAAAGAAAGCAATTGTTTTTTTGATTCTTTGTTGAATAATTATTTTTGTTATACATTGTTAGGTGTACACATATCTTTGGTCAGTTAGTGTTCAGCAAATGTAAATTAAAATGCACTGGCTCTGTTTGTGCAAGTGCATGTTTTTTTCTCTAATTCAGACTAGCCTTTTGTAATAAAAGCAATAATTTTCATGTATTTATGTCTTAATTTAAATTTTATTTTAAAACTGTGTTGCATTAGCCCCAAAAAACTCTTTGCATGTAACAAGGTGACTTTCTCTGTATTTTGCTGATGGAGGCCATCAGCCATCTTTGACACCTGCAATAAATGCACACAAATTCAGTGCACTGCATAGCTAAGCAAAAAAAATATATTAGATGTTGTTTTTTAACTTTCAGTATAGTCTTTTTTTCTTCAAGCTTTTATTCAAAACAATGTTGTTGTACATCTGGAAATTTAATTCAAGTGTATTTGTGTAGTACTTTTTATTGTTGACATTGTCTCAAAGCTAAACTTCCAGTTGACAAGTTGAGGGCAACAATGGTAAAGAGTAACTGTAAATATTGTAAATATTACAAGTTTAAATAATTGAGCATG
>JAYDZG010000029.1:10439064-10450401 GCA_034509265.1 Microcambeva bendego | reverse complement strand
CGATCGACACTTTTTGCTTGTATTTGATGTACTATTATTTGATGGAAAAGGTGTCAGTTACCCCTATTATCAATGTTATAATGATATAGGGAGACTCAGAATTATATAATGTCATAATTGTTAATATAGAATAGAATATATAGCATTGTGCTTCAAAAAGAATCTTATGTTGACCAGATTGTTAGTCAATCATTTACAAGTCAATATAGCCTATAAAGACATAAAAAAATAAAAAAGGGAACCTGTAAAACTGTGGTGTTAAATTATGTGTGGTCGAAAAGTTTGTGTGAGGAATATTAGAGTGACATACTCTTTACCAGGTAATAACAACAACAACAATAATAATAATAATAATAATAACAACAATAATAAAAACTACTATAGAATTTCTGCTGCTTGTCATAGGGTGGAACAGTGATACGCCTCATAGAAAAAAGATTCTGGGCTTGATCCCCAGATGTGGCGCTCTGGGTCCTTTGTAGTACCAGCCCCAAGCTCAGATAAATAGGGATGATTGCATCAGGAAGGGCATTTGGCATAAAAACAATGCCAGATCAGTAATGTAGATCACGATTCGCTGTGGTGACCCCTAACAGGAGCAGTTGAAAGTAGTAGTAGTGGTAATAGTAAATATTTACAAAATATATTTTGTTTAGACTAATTCTTTTCTCTGATTATGTGTACTTGCTGGAAATAGCTTTAATTTTGGTTTCGTTTTTGTGTCTTTAGCTTTAGGCCTGGGATAGATGAGCTTTCTCTAAAAAATGACAAGGTGGACCTTGGTCCTCGATTTGAGCGACAGACGATATTCAAAGGAAAAACTTTTGTATTTCTCAACGCTAAACAGGTAAGGGTTTTACCTGTTATGTTCCTTATTTAGGCCTAGTTCATATACAGTAAAATGATATTTAGGGATTACCATGAAGTCATGTACTCTGGTTTTAAGTTTTTGAACTGCTAAGATTTTGCCAAACATTTATATATGACTCAGTTTACTAATGTAAATATTCTTTCAAAGCACTAAAATATTAAAAATCATCAAAATATACAAAAAAGAAATTTAAACAATGACGATTATGAAAGGCTGGTTGATTTAACAATCAATACAACCATGAGTTCTGCTCTCTACCTGGAAATCCTTAAAGAAACCACCTGTTGTATTGATTGTCAAATCGGCCAGCCTTTCATTCCAGTACTTTTATATATTCTGAAACCTCATTTAAGTGTAAGTACATTTATTGATGGTGTTTGACATTGCTTTCGATACTTAACTGCAAGAGCAATGTTCCCTAAATGCATGTGTGTTTCAGATGAAACGTCTGAGTCAGGCCATCAGTTGTGGAGGTGGAAGCAGCCAGCTCTTGGAGGAGGGCGCACTGCCTTCATCACTTCTAGACTCCAAAGGAACTTGTGTTGTTGATGTGCTTACAGGATCCTCCCAAACTCTTGTACCCCCGGTCACCAAGAAGTGGGCAGACTCTGTTGGTCAGATACTCTACAGGTATTTGTTCACCCTGACTAGTATTGAGTATTTTGATCTTACAATAACGGCTGCCTCTGAAATCGCATACTTACCCAGTACATACTAAATTTGAGGTAGTAACTCTTGACAACGGTCATCTTACCATGATGTCACATCGCCACGGTTAATGCCTTACTTTGGATTAGAATCTGACTGAATTAATTCTGTCACTCTCCACAAAGTTAATCAGAACATTATTAAATCATAGATTTTCTTTTAATTAACAGCCGACTCTCACCTTGCCCCCATCATTCTTTTCCCACTTCGAATGCCATGACAGGTCCAGGTGAATTATGGGCTAAATTGAATATTCAGTAAGTGAAATGCTGCATTTCATTGCTGTCCGATTTAAAACAAACAAAAATAATAATCCAAAACAAAATCTCCAATAACCCACCTTTTTAGGAGAAGTTTAAAATATATATATATTTATTTGTAATAAAACACATGACAACTGGTTGCACATATTGCGACAGTCTAGATTATTTTACTGTAAGATTCATTCTGTTTTATTAACCACACAAAATTAAAACTCAAACTTAAAACTTGTAAATAATATAAATGAGGCATAAACATATTTAAACATACAATATGCTCTGTGCTAGCTAATCTTAATGTAAATATGTACCGTAATTAGAACCACCCATATGAATGCGAGCTCAACTTGTTTGTAGCTTTATTGACGTGACAAAATCTGGACATTTGCATTGTCAAAGCTTAGGAAATACAAGTACAAAAATACTGAGGTTGTGATGGACAGGTCTAGCAGCCAAAGATATACTGGTTAAAAAGATTGTGTGTTTTTTATCTGTTCATTCGTCATTTTGGACTGAGATTTAAACTCTCAATCAACAAATGTGAATACCGCTAAAAGTAGAAATATGTGTTTTTCATTGGACAGTGACGATATATAAAATATAGGGTATTTTTGTACCAGGTTACATTAAAGCTTAAAATGTTTAACAGCTGGTTTTGTGTTTTATTTAGTGTAAACCAAAGCTGTAGTGAATTGATCCACCTCTACCCCTCAGTTATTTTCTTTTGTAAAGCTATTGGCTACCCACAGTGATATATGATTGACGATTGACCAGTATAACATAAAGCTGGCTGTTCTTCTCAAATAAACGAGCTTAGTCATGGGAACATGAATGACTACACAAAGCCATCAGTTCAGCAGCTCTGCCTGATTCAGCAAATCTATTTATTGTTTCTTCTCTTGTGTAATTAGAAATGGTTTGCGCTTCATCACTGAATCTGAGATCGGATTGGCTGCCATCCATGTTAATAATCAGACCTACTGCAATCCCTGTGCCTCTTTGGACTCCGGTAAGTTTAAACACTGTCACAACATACCTACCAACACACCTTCCATCTCTTTATAAGAGTTTATAACTACCCTGGACACCTTTTATGATTTAAAAAAATGTATAACCATGATTAAATCGTTAATCATTACATTGTGGCTGCGAGAAAACTTGAGTTGTACAATAAACCCAAGGCTTTATTATCTTTGGATTGTATTCGAATCAATATCTTAATAAAACAAATTACAGCTACTTCTATTTTGTGGATTAACAGGGATAACAAAATGATTCATCCAAGCACTTAAAAATCAGTGCAAGGTTTGCCACATCATCATTCAAGATCATCAAACTAAATTTAAGACACCGAATCAACCAATCATTTCTTCAAATGGTTAAAGAAAACAACACAGTTCCAGTTCCAAACTAATCGTCACTTAAATAGGATACATCGGAATGTGTCAATAGTTAAAAGGTCTCAGCATGCAGCACATTGCTTCACCTGAAAGAAAATCAAAAAGAGAAAAGAAATGATGCTATTGTAATATATCAGTGAGAAAACTTGTCTTGTGGAGGGTGGCTGTGCCCAGAGCTGCTAGCATTTTTGAAGTTTGCCTCATCAGGCTCTCAAATTTTTGCCCTTATAGTGTTTAAAGTTCACCTGATTAAACTTTGACACAGTTTAAGCACCCCAATGAGCAGTTTGGTATGATATTGTACATGTGACTCAGGTAGTATGAACAACACTTGGTGTGAAAGCTTAATTGACTTGTAATAAAACAATATTCGATTAATGTCAGTTAAAATCAGGAGAACTATAACCGGTACAATATTGTACATTTTGTATATTAAGCCACGATAAACATTTTTAGACATTTTTTATACACCTGAGCTGTAACACAAGTTTAAAAATGAAACCACCACACATTAAGTAATATACATCTAAACCCAGATTCAGGGTGGTATTGCCTCACAGCAAGAAGTTCTAGGCTTCTTTCTGTGTGGAGTTTGCATGTTCTCTCTGTGTCCGTGTGGGTTTACTCCGGGCGTTCCAGTTTCCCCCAAAGTCCAAAAACATACAAGCGAGTTGAACTGGAGTTACAAAATTTTCCATGACTGTGTTTGATATAAACTTGTGCATTGATGAAACTTGTAATGTAATGAATAACCGTTACCTGTCATGAATGTAACCAAAAAGTGTAAAACATGACGTTAAAACCTCAATAAACAAACATTCAGGGTGGTTTTGATGCTTATTTCACAAACATGCTTATTCGTGTCATTGGGGACTGATGACATTTTCCTCATTATACTGAGAAATGGGACAAGAAGCACAAAACACTTCTTCTCTGATATTTCAGGCTTGTCCGTTACCCTTTAGTTGTATTTCAAAAGGAGGCGGGTTCACAATGGAATTGTTGGGCTGAAGCAACAAGGACAATCCCCTCTTTACTCACTCTCTCAGACTGCCAATCACATCTTTGTAAATGCCCACAAGTCAATAGGAGAGCTGAGATTAATACTTTTAAGAGCTAGAGATCTTGGCAGTGGTGGGCTTACAAGAGTACCGCTGTGCCACCATGCACCCTGACTTGTCTATTTTGTTTCTCTTCTTTTTTAACCAACAACACAGTGAACCTAAGCTAAATATAAATGTGAAGATGCTTTTGTTTAGTTTTTCCTTAAAAATAAGGGTGCCAATAAAAGATTGTTTTTTTTTTCTTGTCACTTTCAACCATGTCACTTTCTTGTCACCATTTTAACCATGCAAACCAAAAATCAATGTTGGTAAATGGTAAAGCATGAAGCTTTATTCTCTTCTAGAATCTGTACAAATAAGTCCAGTCATCGCTGGTGAAACACTTACCCAGAATGCAGCAGTGGATGAGACTGTTCTTCCTCCCGCCTCCCTTAACATCACTGCATACGCAGCCAACACGGAGCAATCGCAGAACAGTAGCAGGTAGTATATTTCACTCTCTTTGTTGGCTCATTTCTTTACTGCTTATAGTGGCATTTTTGTGAAGGTACTTGTTGGAAGTGATGTGTGTTAGGTTGGCTCTCGTAGGGCAGGAGTGGAGGATGTGAAATGAGATTGCGAGGAGCTTGGCGGGGAAAAGCATTGGAAGAAAAACCTTTTTCAAGACAATATGAGCTACTCTAGATTACCGATAGGAATCGTACATGCCTTATTTGTGTTCAGCGACCATGGCTAATAAAGTTTGTAGGTGCTTTAGCATCCTTGTGAGTCAAAACTCCCCAAGAAATTTCCAATTGACTGTAGATGACCAATTAGCCGACATCATCGCTGAGGATTTATAGTAATAGGTAGCATAATTTACTGCTTTGCCACTAATTATTTTTAATTAATTAACTAATAAGTAGACCAGTGGGCCTTATTTCAAAAAATATATATAAGCGAAACAATAATAAAATCAAAAGTTCTCACAGCTCAGCTTTTTAAATAAGAAATTCTGAATAAATCCAGGCATGAATGGGTTAAATCCATATATATATATATATATATATATATATATATAATATCACACTGGTCTGTGGTGCAAACAAGAAAGACCTCTGAACTAGAAGACACAGATTTATCTGGAAGTCAAATAAAATTATAAATCCACATTTTGATTTTTTTCACCTCCTGTCCAGGTCACAGAATGTATAGACATAAGTAGTGTATATTCCATTTTCCTCTACAGGATGGATATGTGTGGCCCCACAGCCGTGGGCGAGACCCCAGAAAAGCAGTCCTCAAATCCACTGGGGTCAACAAGACGATCAGCGATGATTAGAAAAGAGGCAATGGTCCCAGGGCCACTAACCAGCTCTAGGTCTGTAAAGTCCTCTGTGAACATCAGCAAGGAAGAACAAGAGAAGACAGAATCTGGCGTTAAGAGATTTGCAGGTCCTTCAAGCAACAGTGCCATGATTAAAAAATCTCCTCAGAAACAGGCGTCACTCGCTAGCTACTTCCAACCCATCAGCAAGAAGAGGCAAGTCATTTTTACTTTTAATTTTTACTTTCATCTAATTGTTTTATTGTTTTAAGCAGATATTGTATAGGATATTGTATGCCCTTGTTTTATCTTGGTTGGGGAGCACCACTGTGGCACACTGACAAGTTCACTTTTTAGTGACGAGGATGAACAACTTCATTTTGTTTTGCACAGTTAATCCAATTCAGAGGATCCACCAAGCGCCTCTGCTTTGTTCCAATTGGGGAGGGAAATCAAAGCTGTAAGGTGACTGTGGTGCCCAGGAAGACTTATTATGATTAACATTTACCATTTTCAGCATTTACATTACAGTTACAGTAAACAGTCTTGAGCAATGAGGGTTATATATACATATATATATAACCCATAATATATTATGAGCTATATATATATATATTTAGAAATTGTTTTGTGTCTTTTCTCTAGACTGCGTGAAGGTGCTGGCGACTCTGAACTTTACGAGGCTAAACACTCCAGACTAGAAACTGAAGCTAAAGAAATCGAGGAGTCCAAGAACTCTGATTTGTCTGTTTCCCTGATAACAGCTGCTAACCAAACCAGCTCACACACCACTCAAAACCTGCATGGTGTCAATTCACGCTCCGGATTCAGTGCCAGTCTTGGTTCGGGCTCTGGTATTGTTATGAGCTCAGGTGAGAGGAGGCACACTCAGAACTGTGACTCCAGTCTAAACTCGGGCAGTAAGAAGAGAAAAGAACCAGACCAGCACCCTGAAATACCTCCTGATTTAAACCTGTCCCTTGAAGAGCTGGAATCGATCATGTCTGAGGATATGGATGAACCTGTGCAGCCAGCCCCTGTTAAGAAGCAGTGTTTGGAGCGAGGGGACAGGTGCTCAAGCAGGAACGGTCAGGATTGGAAATCTAATTCGACGACCAGCGTTCAGCCTAAAGAACTGAAACAGCAAAGTTTAAACGATGTTAGCTTAATGACTGAGAAGGACAAGCCCAGTTCTCGTACTGGCAATCTGGACTCACAGATGAGGGCACAGAGATCGACCAGTAACACGGACGATTTGAAAAAAGATGATTGCAGGTCCAAGTATGAAAAGAGTAGCCAGGGATCTTCAAACGTGAAAGAAGAGGAGGTTTCATTTGTTGTGGTTAGTAGATCCTTTTCTTTGTTCAAATTAGTTGACTTTAGTTCTCTATCTGCCCACTGGGGATCAAGACACCTTAAATGTTTTTCCAAGGATTTCAAAAGTACGGCCCACTGAGCTTTTGTGGTTCATAACCTTTTCTAAACCGGACCATGTGGTATTTTAATGTTTAAATGAAAGTTAGCCCACGGGCCTCTAAAATGTCATTCCGAGTTTGACCTATCATATATAATCAGTTTAAAATGCTCCACATTTACTTTTCTTAAAACGACGGTGCTACACTACATATACGTGCATCTTTCGTTCTTTTCATAACCAATTGAGAAACCAAAATCAGAATCAAATCAAAATATATATTTTTTATAGGTCTGATTTTTCTCCTCGAATCCAAAATAGAAAAAGAAAAAAGGTCCAAGGATTGATCCCGATTTTATATTTAAATTTATCAGCTGGATAACCCGGATGTTATGTTTTATTAGCAGAGTTGCCAAGTTCGCTTTTTATAAGCGACTGGGGTTTTATTATTATTATCTATTTTTATTATTAATCTGTCTTAATACAGCAAAACTGCTTTTTAATATCCATTTCTTTCTCACACGTATTAAAACAAATCAAAACCCAGTCTCTCCTAAAAGAAGCTTTATGAATGCAGTATGCGACATTAAAAAAACAATTAAACTTTAACAACTATCCATCAGAAGTAATATATATAGTCTTGATGACATTCTACAAAGAAAAAACAATGTCTCACACTTTATTTTTCAAGATAGAACATTTTGTCAAGCCCCGTTAATAGCCATAGAAATTGAACAAACCATTTGAGTCTCTTCAGGTTTATACCGGTTTTACACCACCTACAAGCCAGTAGTTGGATCCGGGCTTTTGATTAACAATGTGAGATTTCTAAACTTTTGTCATATTGGTAATTCCATTCCCTTTTAATCTAGCTATGAAATTATTTACTAATGTTGTAGGTTTCATTCTGCTTAAATCTAACTAAAACATTTGTCTCTTTTAATGTATAGGCCACTAAGGCCCCAAATGCTTCTGACCCACCCAGCAACATTACGGCAGTCAAGAAGGAACCTAAGGTAGGAAGGCAAACTACTTTTCATGGTTGCTATTTTTTTCACAATTGTTTCAGATACTCAACTCATAATTATCTTTTGGCTAGAGCCAACTTCCAAACTGGGACCAGGTGTAACGTTATGAGCACTTACTGCTAATGAATTATACTGACTATCTCTTCATCACAGCACCTGTTAGTGAGTAGTATATATTATGCAGCACGTATTAGCCTCAAGTTGATGTTAGAAGCAGGAAAAATGATCACGCGTAAGGAGTTGAGCGAGTTTGACAAGGGCCAATCTGGTCAGTGGATCTCCAAAACGGCAGCTCTTGGGGTGTGGGGTGTTCCTGGTCTGCAGTGGTTAGTATCTTTAAAGGTGGTCCAAGGAAGGAACAGTGGTAAGCCGGTGGCTGGGTCATGGGTGGCCAAAGCCATATTAAGAAGGTGGTCATAATAGTGTTCATATTTACTCAGTATCATGTACTGGCTAAGCTCTTTTAAAATGTACAGTATACTAAAATGTCCAAGAAAGCAGTCAGTGTATAGATATTTTTTCATGCACTGTACAAAATTAATTAAGAAGTCATTTAACTGCTGCTTTTAGGGCTCAGAGTCCGGTACTGAGAATGACCCAGAGCTTCCTAGGAAACTGGTGCAGGTCCAGTTCATGTCCCTCAGAGTGACCGCCCCTTGCAAGCCGAGACCTGAGCCCCTACATAGCCGAGATTCCAACGGCAAGAACTTCAAGTGCTTCCGCAAGGTCAGAGTTCATGTTAAGGTACTTCATGTACTTCATTTAGGTGTATCTGGTCTCATCTCATTTTACTTTGTGCACACTAGGTACTTGTTCCAGGACTTCAGGGGCTGCCTAAAATAATCGGTGGCTCCGATCTGGTGGCTCATTCTCGAAGCACAAACTCCGAACTGGAGGAGTGGCTGAGAGATGCTGCAGAGGTGAGATTGATCTAATAAAAACCCTGTCTGGCTTCCAGTTAAAACAAGAGGTGCAGATTCATTTGGAATCAATAATGGATAAATGTGGATTTTGAAAGGAAGGTTTAAAGAAATCGTGTCTTGCATTTTCTAAATATGCTGATATACACTGTCAAGTCACATCATTTTTTACCACTTTCTATTTTATATGTTCTCCACATAAGGTGTTGTGTCCCTAATTCGAGAATGAATCCATCCTGGCAGATTACATACACTCAGTCAGCAAGGCTCCAGAAATAACTGAGACAACCTACCAGAAGCCAACTAAGTCGCTCCCAGCTTATCTAGCTGCTGTTTGTGATGCACCCTGGACATTATGTGACTCGGCAGTTTATTAAAAATATGCTTCATAATTTGAATAGTTTAGCTATTTGGGCTGCCACAAATCTATCGATCAATCATTCGATTATTCTAATGACTTTTAACATTGAATATAATTATATGACACAAAACTAAATGTAAACAGAATTATTGTCCATATTAATAAATTCTCATGTGATGTATTTTAAATGAAGTGCAACACGAAGGGTTTATGGCATTCTGGACACAAATTAATCTGCTTAAACTTAGCAGAAATATAACAGACGTAGCGATGCCAAATTGATTCCAGATTCTAACCTACACGCTCACTCTACAACTTACTTCAGATTCTAAATGATGTAAACAAAGAGGTAAGCGTTTAACATTTGAAGCTTTTTGCTTTGTTTGCTGTGGCCGGCACTAAATTCACACTCACCACTGCAAAGTGCTTGGCAGACTAAAAAAAAAACAGCTGAGAAATGTATTCCAGGATCTCTAAGATTAAGCAGCTTAATAAAATTAATTAATTAGAATTAATAAAATCAAAACTTTGCAGTGTTCAAACCAGCTTTTTTTTACTTTAAGCTTCGCTCGCTGCAGAAAGAAATTGTTAAAATAGTGGCTCATGAACACACACAATAGTGAAAATCAAATGAACACTTATTTGAATTGAAATGTAGAAATAATAAAGGATAATTTATAAGTAAGGATTAGCGATTAAGAATGTGGGGAACGATTCGATGATTCGGTGATTCATTTAAGATGAATCGATATTCCCTTTAAACAGCAGAGAGCGTTGGCGCTATATTATAATGGTTTACCTCAGAAATGAAAGGTCATTTATTGTTTAGATAAATAAAAAAATAGGCTGCCATTTATTTGATCTCCTATGTACCGTTTTTTTCTGATAAACGTGTGAGATGAAGGATCTAGTCGAAATTTATTCCCACATTCACATTACTTTGTTTCAGGAGGAGAAGCAGCAAGAGCGAGAAGACTCTCTGGGAAACGACCTTTTCAGGTATGTCACTTCTGAACTGGTTCTTTTTGAGTCACACAGGCTAACCAACATACTGACGTCACTGGCTGCCCTTTAACTGCCGCAAATCAAAGTGGGGTCAGTGAGAGACAATTAGCTCTCTGCTAGTGAAAGATGTTAAAATTATGAGACATTTCGCTTGGTGGTGTAGACCAGGGATGCTTCATCGAAAAAAAATATAAATATATATTATAAAGGAATTTGAAATGCCACATAACCATGAAATGAACCTGTCCATGCATGTCCCCATGTCAGGCTTTACGGTACAGTGTGATCAGATGACTACCATTTTTATTAATTAAGTATATTTCGTTTTGTGTTTTGTTTTGATGCCTGGGTAAATATTACGGACAAAATCTGGGTCTCTTTAAAAAAAAAAAAAAGGTTTAAAAACCTGGGAGTGGACAGTTCGGTTTTTATACAGCTCTTAATGTCGTCATTGTCCCTTGGCTTACTAAATTTATATTAGAAATGATGACTTTTCTATGACTTTTTTGTCAGCATAGAAAAGATTCAGGAGGGTTGCTCAGGTTGCTCACGGCTCTGCCTGTCGGCTGTGCTGAGTGACCACGTGAACGATAATCGGCCTGTTGTTTATATAGGGTGGGGTTGAAAAAGCCTCTGGTCTAAAGTCTGGTGCTCATCATGTGGGCAAAGAAAAAGCAGGACACACAGTTTGTCTACAGATGATATTTAATAAGATTGCTTGTATTAAACTCCTCCTCTTGACAGTTTAGCAGAGCATTATAGAGTCTACTTTTGTCATCCTCATATAAACAATAGAGGACCCTTGATTTACGTGTTTAATTTGTTCTTAAGGGTTGTTAAAGGTAAATAGAATTAATCCGGGCCCGACCTTTCAACCATCCACATCTACCTAACCTTTCTAACATCCTAAATGCGCTTATTTTCTATAAATATGTTAATTAATGAAGTTTAATAATAGTTTTTAGTAATGCAGTGTACATAAAAACACTGTACTCTTACC
>JAYDZG010000029.1:10356639-10376198 GCA_034509265.1 Microcambeva bendego | reverse complement strand
AATAAAATAATTATTTTGACTATAAATTTAAAAATATTATTATTAATAATAATATTTTTGCAAGGTAATATGATTTTTAAAAAAAAAAAAAAAAAAAAAAAAACAAATAAATTAAACTGTAAAATGTTTCAGTAGACGTTCGTATGTAAAGTTGCAAAGAATAGCCACTAGATCGTGCCAAAGAGTGAGCTAAAGAAGGACTGAAGCTCCAAAACAAGTTAAAACAAACATGAAACACGGTGATGGCATGGGCATGGCCCATCCGTTTATCCGTTTAATGACATTTAAGTGGTCTCCAAAACAATGAGGACCAACTCCTAACTTCTAACTAGCTATGTTTATCTCCTGGCTGTTTGCAAACGGTATCTAAATGTGATCATTGTACACATGTTGGCTAAGTGTTTGGCCTCACAACTTGAATGTCCTAGGTTTGATAACCACGTTGTAGAGTTTGTATGTTCTCCCCGTATCTGCATGGGTTTCCTCTGGGGGCTTCAGTGTCCTAGCACAGTTCAAAGACATGCAGGTGAGGTGAATTGGAGAGATTAAATTGTCAATGAATGATTGACATAAAACTGATCAGTATGTAATGTAAAGTAAAACACTTTGTTCCATGTAAAATAAAATCCCAGGAAATAAGTAAATAAAGACATTAAAAGATCTAAGAACTCCCCAGGAGTGTCAATTTCAGGCCATATGTAGCGGTTTGTCTTGATAGTCAGAAGTAATCAAAGAACCACTTAAAAGTTCTCAGAACAATCAAAGAGCCACTAACAGCTTAACAATCAGACAGGCTTTACATCTGCAGCAAATCTGTGCTTCACGGTTGGTCCTTGACTCATGTTTGTGGCATTAAGCCACATTAAGCAGAAGTATGTTTAAAAATTAAAGGTGAGACATTTAAACTTGTCCCCATACAGTGCAAACTACTGGAGTTCCTTTACACTTAACTATACAAACCTGGATTTTGTGCCCTGGAAGGGACATAAGGATTGTTTTTATTTAATAAAGTTGTTAGTAATGTATGTGGGTTGAATTCTTACTAAATAAGAAGGTTGTCCACATTCATTTTGCAAGAGGGTGTATTTTTATTGTGGTCAATATTGAACAGGTCTGGTTAAGTCGTGATTGGATAATTGATGCTTGTCACTGTTCATTTTTGCCTGTGTAAATCTTAGTCTCAAAGGACTTGGCACAGATGTTTTCAGGCTCTGTTATTTGTTTGTAATGAGGGTACATACATTTTTGGATACACATGCAAAATAAGCTGAGAAGCACCAAGGTATATAGTGAAGCTTTTTTATCATCTAATAATAAACTGCAATTATGTGGATTTGGGTGATGTTTACAAGTCATGCTACAGCTGTTGCAGATGGTTTTAGAATTGGTTACTGAGCCATTGAAAAGGAATTAAGACTAGAAAGAATTACCAGTGAGGAAGAATCAGTTCAACCTTTCATCAACACAATACATGGTCATTACTTGTACAGTATAAACATCTGCAAACCAAAATACACTTATACAGCTGCCAAAAGTTGCATGTCAGGAACTGTCCTGTAGGCCCGTTGCTGTTCTTGCCATCCAACTTTTTCATGTCAAGAGCTACACACACTTTCTAATGATACAAAGCGGCTCTACCTGTCAGACGGGAGGGGCAATCCTGATCAACATCACAATAATCATACAGGAAAACAACAAATACATGTCTAAACATGTCTTGTCAGATTAGCAGTGTTCCTTCCTGTAGGGACAAAATGAGAGGCAGGGAGTCTTTGTTGTCATTTCAGATACATACAAGTACATTTTGAAACAAAACAACATTTCCCTGTTTTTCACAAGATTTTAGGTTTGTCAGGTAAATAAGAAGGCTGAGCTTATGATCGATTTCCCAATTCATCCCCAAGGTGTTGAGGTCAGGGCTCTGTGCCTACTTATATGTTGTGGTTATGGATCTTTTGCTAAGAGCCTTCCCCAAACAGTGGCCACCAATGTGAAAGCCATATTATTTATTTTACACTATAAAAACATATAAAGTTTTTCCGTTGCAGCAACTGCTAAGAGGAACAAAAATAATTTATTTAAACAAAAGAAATTCAAGACACTGACTGTTAGAGCTGGCCAATGCCCTTAACCCCTAACTGTTCAGGTCAGTTCATTTTCTTTAATGTATTATTCTCATTATGCTGTAGCATATCCCAGCCTACAGGACAATTCAGAGTCTCCTATCAACCTGGTAGCATATCTTTGGATTGTGGGAGGAAACCGGAGTACCTGGAGGAAACCTACACGGACATGGGGAGAACATGCAAACTCCACACAGAAAGGACCCAGATCGTCCCTCCCTAAAATTTGAACCCAGGACCTTCTTGCTGTGAGGCGCCAGAGCTACCCACTAAGCTTTTTGGTAGGTTTGAATAATCATCTTCTTGATATTTTTTTTCTGAACATAAGGTTAGCATTGGACTTTCTTCTTGTCCTTGGCTAGAGGCCATTGTTTAATGCAGTTTATAGGATGTGCAATCTAATTACCACTTATAATATTGCCATGGCGAACTCGTTCTATCAAATATGGTTATTAATACATAATACTAAAATATTTGACAAAAAACAGTGATAAATACAGGCTAGCATATCAGTTTTGGCATATTGAACTCACAAGTTTGAATATTAGCTCTGATGAAACTACTACCTCTGTTGGATGATTATTTGTGCCCACACATTGTTTATTTGTTTGTTTTTTGGACATTTTAATGTCATATTTTGCACCATGGTTTTATTCAGGACTGGAAACAGATACTCACTGCACAAGATTAATCAACATTACATCAACAAAATACATCAAACACAGTCATGGGGATTTTTTTTCTCCAATTCACCTCACTTGCATATTTTCTGACTGTGGGAGGAAATCTGCACATCCAGGGTAAACCCACACATACAAACTCTATTGGATACGACTAGATTGGGAAAATAAACAATGCAAAAAATGCATTATGTTTAATTTTATGTGTCTGGGTGGACAAATGCAATCAATAATATACAAAAAAAGTGAAAGTGTGACCACATGTACTTTTTAATATGTTTAGTCAAACTCGCCAGTTTACATGGGTGCAATATAAGTACTTTTATTTTTATTTCACATTCACACATGCAACACTTCATGCAATGATTTTAATGCTGAAATCATCAAATATTTTCTGAAATATACAAAGAAAACATGAAAACAAATCAGCCCTCTGTCAACTCATCACATTCTGTAAAGCCAGTTTGAGCCTCTCTGTGTGAAAACGTCTATTAAGATTCCGATGTCTCATCTGATGCAAAACAGCTGAGAGCCTTTTGACCTGATTTACGATCTAAAGTAAAAACAATGATTAATGCAGAAAGTAAGCAGAACGTCTTCCCATCTGTTGCAACCCAGAGCTGAATCATAGCCAGCCAAAAACAGAGTTGGGGTTATTAGAGTCCATTTAGATTTTATATTAGTGTTGTTATTGCACTTAAACTTCACAAAAATTAGGAATGTCATAAAAATTACATCAGTGTTTGTAAAATGATAACATTCATAATGGATTAAATACCATAAGGTGGACTTTTTGCATGAGTGCTGCATGAGAACTTCAGAAAAGCGGGAGTCTGTTTTAACCCTACAGGATTTGGGTTTTGACTTTTAGATGTCCTCCATACATTCAACCACTCATAGCAACAACTTTGTGCACATTCCATTCAACATATAATTGTTATTTTTTCCAGCATATTTTCCTATTTGTTAATTTAAAATGTGCTTAATGGTTTACACCCTTTAAATAACCTCAATAATTTAAACTAAATCCTTTATTAATAATGAATATGAATCGAGCTGAAGCTGAAGAAAGTAGGATTCACAGTTGGAATGAGATGCTTTTCCTCCCTAAGAGGAACATCAGATAGGCAACATTTGTAATGCTGATTATCTGCTTTGACATGTTTTTCAGTCTCTGTGACTCATCCTGTGATTACATCTCTTGCACTTTGCTGCAACTTTCTTTTTTCTTTCTTTTTTTTTTGTGCATCTGGATTGGGAAGTATCGCAAACTGAGAGCTAGAGCCTTTAACCTCATTCAGGCATTACATCAGCTTGGTAATTAAAAATGTTAACCCAAAAGAATAATACACTGTACATAATTATAGTGCTTATTAATATTGCTCCAAGCCATGGGGAAACATAAAAGACCACATCAAAAAGCGTTGTAACTTAAGGGTGTGATTACTCTATATAAAAACAGAATTTGTATATTCACCTGCCTATACTCCCTGTAATGCCCCTCAATCCTATACATTGGTGATATGTCTTCCTAACTCCTAACTTGACAATAATTACAACTGACCAATGCTGGTGATTTATTTGTGGCTGTTTGAATAGGACCATCTTCCTGCAAGATGCAGGTACAGCCTACAAAGGCCAGAGCTCAGGTATAAACTATTTGTAAATATAAAAAACTCAGTGCTACTTCATTCTTGCACTTGACTAGGGGTGATTTCCTTTGGTACGTTCCTTTTGAACTAGTGTACTAGGAACAACTGGGATTGGTATTGTTTTCATTTATATTCTATATTATTTATTTATTTTTCCTGAAATCTTTGAAAAAAGATTCCAAACGGACTTTAACACTTGGAGTGTTAACACTTATTAGCACTTTTTGCAGCAATCATTTTAAAACTTTGTTTTACATAACCATTTTTTTTTCTTTCCACTGCTCACATATTTTCTGGGATCATCACAGTGAATCTGATTCACATAACCAGACTTGGTACTGTTTTTCCTCTGGATGCTCTTCCTGACACAACCCTCCTATTGTTAAATTGTATTGGGACTGGCACTTAGAGCCTACTACAACACCAATAGCTAAGCTGTTTAAAATAAACTAAAATGGTTGAATGTTTTTTTTCCTTTTACTGTTTGTGTGTGAAAGAAGAAAGAGATTGAGAATTACATAATTTTATTCAGGGCATTACAGAGCTCATTTCAGAGTTCGTTAGTAATGGGGCAAGTACTGGGAAGATGCAGCGTCTTGTTGGATGTTATCTATTCAACAGCAGTAATCTGACCAGAATCTTGACTTACAAAGCTATGTTTTGTTTTGTTGAGATAATGGAGTCAAAGGGTAGGGTTGTGTGGTGTAAGAGACAAGTTGGAACAAGAAGCCAAAGGGCACTGACATGTAGAATATACATGTATTTGGAAAATAGAGACAGTGACACCCAAACTCCCAAAGATATACATATTACACAAAGACAATGAAAATTACATGTTTACACAAAAGACACTAAATAGCTGGACATATTAGGACATCTGAACTAGTTCTGTATCACATTTAAAACCAACGGGCTTCAATATGAAATTATTTCACAGTGCCAACTGTTTCCACTCTTCTGTCTTTCCTGCTTTCCATAATACTCTGTAGTTATTGTGGGGTTGACTGACCTGCCTAAAGTGCAGATGTGTCTCCTAATATAATGTATGACCCACCCTGAAGAGGAGGATAAATCTTTGGTTTTATCCAAAGCAAATTATGACCCATCAGTGCAAGCAACTGGGGGTAAAGTGCTCAACACTGGTAATTTGGCCTTGGTGGTATTCAAACCAGTGACCTTTTTATCTCTAGTCTTGAATCTTAACCACTAAAATACCATTGTCCTTGGGCTATAGAGTTGCCTGTTTTAGTTGCCAATACTGTTTAGTCTTGTATCAAGCAAACCTAGGCAGAAATTACACTGTCATCAGTTACAAGGAAAATTGTTTAATGGTTAATTTAACAATTACAAAATTACATTTGTACTTTAGTCAATTAAATAAAATTTAAAAAGACTTAACAGATAGATACACTGACCAGGCATAACATAAAGACCACTGACAGCTAATGTGAATAACACCGATTATTTCTTCATCACAGCACCTTTTAGTGGGTGGGATATATTAGGCAGCAAGTAAACATTTTATCCTCAAAGTTTATGGTAGAATCAGGGCAAGGGCCAGATTGTGATGATTAGGCAACAGGGTCAGAAACTTTGCAAAACTGCAGCTCTTGTGAGGTGTTCCCAGTATGTAGTGGTCAGTAACTATCAAAATATGTCTTGAAAAGAAACTGATAAACCAGCTAAGGCTCATCAATGGATGTGAAAGTTGGCCCATATACAGTAGTATGGTCTAAAAGAGAAGATACTGTTACTCGAATTGCTGAAGAAGTTAATGATGGTTCTTTTAAAAAGGCATCAAAATACACACGGCAGTTTGTTGCGTACATGTGGTCATAATGCTATGCCTGATAAGTGAACATAAATATCCAAACACATGTATAATTAAGTTCTAAACATTTGTTTGTTTACTCATTCCTACATTTGTGTTTTCATTCGTCCCAAACCAGAATGTTTGTTAAATTAACCTGCTACAAGTGGGACTCAAAATGCTTGTATGGTAAATTAAATCCAGTTAGAACAGAAACCATTTAGCAGTGGTTTTATACCTGGAAATAAACAGCTGACGTTGTTCATCACACGTGTTTATATGTTTGTAAATGAGGCTACATTAAAGTGTTTGTTTTGATTGTGAACGATCATAAGAACGATGGGCGATTTGTGTCAATGTTAATGAGGTCGATAATTTGGGGGGTGGGTGGGGGTAATCTGCAAAGGGTCTATTAAATGGCGCCAGCCTGATCGTCTGCATGATCATAAATAGGAAAAGAAGAATAAACATGCCAAATGTTACATTTAACTAAGCATAGTTTACACACATTAAAATCAGCACGTTTACAACAACGAATTTGTGAAATTATTTACATATAAAGTAAAATAAAAACTTGTGGAAGGCTGCAAAATACCTGGAATTATACTATAATTATAGTAAGTCTAGGTATGTATTGCTTTTGTTTTAGACCAACTGCTGTTCTAATCTATTCCTGTTTTCTGAAATGATGACGCAGCAATAAACAACAGCACATTGTTATTATTATTATTATTATTATTATTATTATTATTATTATTATTATTATTATAGTTGTTGTTTTTGTGGTTATTGCATTTATATTACAGTAATTACGCTCATACCCTAAACCACGTCTAATACATTTATTGCCCCATAAAGTTAACACGCTGTACCGGCTTTTTATTTATCTTTTTATTTTATTTTATTTTTTTTAAACGATTTTGTTTTAATTCATCTGAATTCATTAATGTACTTTTATACTGGTGTCAAAATCATGCCCAGATGTCCAATTTCCAAGTGTAAGCATATGATATATGTTTATCGAGATTGGGATTTATATTTTTTATTATTATTCTACTTCCTCATCAGCATCACAACAACAATCGATGTATGTGCACTGAACTAAATAACATGGTTGATATATTTTATATATTCTTCATTCTACCAGTTTAGGAGAAGTTATCTGTCGTGTACATCCATGCATTATACATAACAAAAGAAAATGACTGATGTTTGACAGCAATGCACTGATAATCGACAAAAAAAATCACACAACCCTAAGAATAAAAATATCATGAGCTTTGAAATTCAGCAGAAAAAACACGGAGTTGCGCAAAATGTTTGCAGCGGATCACGCTGCTGACTGTAACCAGCGCAGAACAAAAGGGTCACGTGACTATCAGCATCGAGCACGCGGCCGGGACTCGATAAAAGCGCGCTCCCTGCGCGCTCACCACACAGAGCAAATCAGACTCTCCTCAGGTGAGTATTTTCATCACAAATATTTATTTTTCAATTTTTAATTTAAGTCAGAATATTGGGTTAGATTTTTTTTCTGACCTGGATTTGCAGTTCACCTGATTTATTATTTTTTCATCTGCAGGTTTATTTTTTCAAGCAAAATGAGGGCTGTAGTAGTGGTTCTTGCTCTGGCAGTCATTTCTGGTAAGAATAAAACCCTATTTAATACATTTCTTTTTTGACCATAATGTATTGTTTATTGAAACAGACTACACAATAATGTAAAAGTTGGGGTTTTAATTAAACAAACTATATTTTGCAGAATAGTCCACTGTGTACTTTGATTAAGACTAAGTGAAAATGTTTAGGCTATATTTTGGGGGGTTTATGTGTTATTCCTATTATGTGCTATGATTTTAGCGAATAATAACTCAATAAATTGTGGATAGTCTCACATTATTGTGGAGAAAAGAAAGCTGAACCAATAATCTCAGAAGGACAACTTTTAGAAACTTTATAAGTATTAATTTACCACTTATAGATATCCTAGTTTATTCCACCAATATTTTTTTTTAGTGACCATACATTAGTGGTACGTTTTTATTGACTCTTTTTTCAACCGACAGGCTGCCATGCTCGCGCCTTCTACCAGGCTGACCAGGTTCAGGCCAAATGGGAAGAATCTGTCGACCAATTCTGGCAGTTCATCTCTGACCTCAACACTAATACCGATAGTGCAGTGGAAACCATGAAGAGCTCCCAGCTCGTCAGGGAACTTGAGTAAGTCAACACAAAGAATCATGAATTTTACAGAGTCTTTATATCCCAGATCACTGACAATATATGTTTACATATTTCTGTATCATGGTATTCTTTTTTAATTTTTCACTACAGCACTCTGATCCAAGACACCATGGCAGAGCTGCTTTCCTACAGGGAGGGTCTCGAGAGCAAGCTGGGTCCCTATGCTACAGATGCCACAGGTCAGCTGAAACAGGACATAGATCTTTTAACCAGCAAGCTGCAGAATGACATGGTTGATGCAAGAGAGCGTTCCACACAGTACCTCAGAGAGCTCAAGACCATGATGGAGCAGAACGCTGATGATGTTAAGACCCGTCTGAATTCCTACACCCGCAAGCTCAAGAAACGCCTAAGCAAGGACACTGAGGAGATCCGCAAGTAAGATAATTTGAGAGTAGGGTTGAATTTCAACGATCTACATTTCCATAATCTCAACTTCTAATTTACTTACCGTCTTGTTGATTGACAGAAATATCAGTGAAGCTGAATAATGGACCCAGCATTTAAAAGTATTTTTGTTGTTTTCCAGCACTATGACCACCTACATAAGCGAGCTGCAGTCCCGTGCCTCTCAGAATGCAGATACCGTGAGGGGCCACGTGGAACCCTTTGTAAAGCAGGCTCATGAGAGTGTTGGCCAGAAGTTTGGCACCATCACCGAAATGCTGCATAGCCAGACTCAGGGCATGGGCCAGCAGCTGGAGGACCAGGCCAAAGAACTGAAGGTGCAGTTAGAGCAGACTGCCGAGCAGCTGCGCACTTCCCTTGAGGGTCGCATCGAGGAGCTCACCAGTCTCCTTAATCCCTACACTCAGAAGATCCGTGAACAGCTGCAGACTGTTATGGAGAAGATCAAGGAGGCATCAGAAGCTCTTCCAGGACATATGTAATAATGTGAAAATGTTTGTTACTGATGCTTTATGCTGTGAGATGGAAGAATAGAAAGGTACCAACTAGACATAGCTGAACCAGTCTTTTAATTTCGGAAGGTAAAACACTGTGTAACCACAACATCAGCTCTTTCAGTATTAATCCACACAATATTGTTTCTGTCATAGTGCAATAGGCTAGATTCATAACCATATAGGCTTATCATAGCATCTGTCTCTGTGTTAAAGAACAGTTTTTAAATTTGAACAAAATCTCTTCTGCACCATGTCTTAAAACCACCATCGACCTCATGTTCATGATGTAGTCTATTAAGTCCTTCATTTTGAAAAAAAAAACCTGCAGACAAGTTTCCATTGATTTTGTGTATTGCTATGCACTGCGTTTTTTGACTGTTATGCAATAAATTTGCAACAGTTCACAAAGTGTTTTTGTCTTATTTATCTCCCTCTCATAAAGGATGTACAGCTTGGGTTTGTTTTAAAATACTCCTGTGTGATACTTGGGTTTAAACTTATTTCTGAGAAAGGTTTTAGACATTAGTAAACTGTAGTACAATTGTGGAAAAAAGAAGAAAAATACATTGTGTCACCAGTCACTAACAATTGGATGCAGAAAAACTTGCCGTGTCTGAATAATGGCCATTTAATTGTCAGGTACACTAACATTATACAATTAAATTATTATTATTATTATTATTTTTATTATTATTATTATTATTATTATTATTATTATTATTATTATATGCATTTCATAGCTTATATAACTACATCTCATACCTCATTTCTCCCTGATGTCTGTTTTATAAGATCATCCCCGATGATCTCTTTTCTTCGGAAAAGGTGGTTGAATGTTTACCCATACATTGAATCTGATTTTAACAAACATTTTATACAGTGAATTCTTAAATTAAAAACTCTTTTTTGTAAGTTATTTTTATGTCCCAGGGCAAAAACAGACACATTGATTTCGATTATTAATTTAGTTAGAAACTTACTTCAGACAAACACACAAACATTTAGGCATTTGAATATGCTTTTAGTTCAAACCAATTTACAGAATAAATTCCTCAGGATTCAATACAAGCAAAGAATTATATGATCTTTGTTCAAATGCACCAACAGTAACAAGAGTTATACTAATAGAGAACAGTAACTGGTACTCTATATAACCAAAAAGTTTGGACACCAGACCATCACATTGTTGGACATCCCATACTTAGAAAGATTGGTTTAAATAGCCACCTTTTGTTATTTTTGCAGCAATAACACCAGCTTCTGCTTGAAGAGGTCTTCTCAAATTACTTTGATGTATGACTATGGTTGGTCAGTAATGCTTCATCCCAAAGCTGTTTAGCAAGACTGAGATCAGGACTTTGTGCAAGATTCTCTTCCAAGTATTTCTTATGTATTTGACAGCAAATGACCTTCCCTAAATTGTTCCAGCAAAGTTAGTTGGAAGCATATAATTTTTATGGATTTATTACACATTTCAGCATTTGTTTTGCCTTAAATACATGAATTTAAATTTACAAGTGGTGTCCCAATATGTTTTCTGTGGATTTGCAGTTCAACTAACACAAATAGAACAATTTAAGCTTCACAAAATGCTTAAACACAGTTCCCAAGACCTACCATCATCTACCATGCCACCCTGTGATTCATGACTAAATGTCTGAAGAAAAATCATCGAGTCAATTCATATTTTTAAACCTTAAAAATATTAACCTACAGTAAAAATAATAGACAAAGCATGGTGGTGTGACCAGGCCTGGGGTTTATCTTGAATTTCTTTTGAATGTTGTCCTCATAGGTGTAAGTTAGTATGAACCATGTCCAGGGTGTATTTCTGGATATTCCCCAGTCTTGCCAGATTGCAATGTACCCACCCCAAGCCTGACCAGAATGAATGAATGAAAATGAGTACATGCCTAAACTAATCATAATAGAATAAATATAGCTAGTGTAAAGTTATTTCCATCAATAATCTATTCCTGTAAAGAATTCTGAATTGACTAAAATAAAGGAGCGATATTGTAATTTGTCCCTTTTCACAGAAAACAGCACTAAGCAAGCTTAAACGTGCAAGTTTATTTACTGAGTAACACAATAGATGAAGCCATTATATTTCTCCACTTTCATCACTTTAACCAATGAGGACTGAAGGTACATGTGATCAGCTTATGTAATGTACCTATCACGATAATGGTATGGAATCATTCCATTTCAGACACTCCCACCTTGCTTGAATGGTCCTTGTCACGCCACCTTTATACATATCCAGGTATTACATAATCAGACTTGTATGTGCAATAACACGTTTGGTCTAATCTCCTTCATGAACGTTTTCATAGACTATTATACTAGCCTTCAACAGTTCTAAACTGAGTCAGCCTCTTTTAAAGCTTTCTAATGGAGACTAGTCAAATATGCAAAGCAAAATCGATTAAATTAGTACATAAATTTGATTTTATTAAAATTACAATTTAGATCAAACTCTTTAACATAGCATGACCCTATTAATAACCAAATCTACAAGTTTGTGGTTGAAAATGTATAATACATGAGACGTGTAACATTCAATTAATTATTATCATTTTATATAGCACTTTTTCAAATGTTAAAGGTCTCAAAGCAACTTTTCAGAATCCACGACCAACACACTGCTGAACAAGCCAACCTCTTTGTTTTTTTATTTTTAATTTACACTCAATTGGAGGCAGCAACACAGTAATATGTATGACAGGTTAGGACAATCTGCCGAACATTTCCTTCTTGTGCTTGCACATGTAGAGGTTTAACAGTGCCAGGTGCCCGTTAATAAGATGACATGACAACAGACACAACCTCTTAAATCCATAATTTTCTCATACTCCTGCCAAAGACTGACAAGTTGATCATTTAATTATCAATGTTGTCATGTATTCAGTCATCTTAAAAATATTAGGATTGCCATGTGCCTTACCTTTAGTTTTACCGACATATTTTAATAATTTGGGTAATGGCATCACCAACTGTTGTAAAAGTGTTGTTAGATTGGTGAAGATCCCATGTGTTTAACTGTACCAGGTATAGTTTTTTATTTTTTATATTGATTTATTGATTACTTTGTCTTCTGCTACTGTGATCTCTGCCCGCATTCGAAAAGTGTATATGGCTTGTGCACATAATAGCGGACCCCTTTTTGCACATGCATTCCACTCAGGTGCCTCTATTGGTTGATCAGGGCTTTTGCACAGCGTTTGAGGACACCATTCACATTGTCTGGACATCCAGCCCTAACAGACATGGTGAACTTTTAGTGTATGATGTAGCCCCTGGCAATTATGCCTGCTACATGGCACCCAGCCAACAAATGGTTATTGTGGACTTGATGGAAAGGCTACTGTCCTTTTGGTCAGGCACATTTTGCAGTGCAACATAAATAATGACTTAGCCAAAAAGATTATTGGCTATGATATCCACCAAATATCACACAAAGGGAAATATTTATGGATTGCAGACATTCCTGTTGTCACCTTTTTTCACATTTTGTTTGTCTTTAAAATAAATATTATTGTAAAATGACAAATACTTACATACTTAATTATGAACTTAGGGACGGTGTACAGATGTTGTTATTCCTCCTTCGATGTAGCCAGATCTGACCTGCTGAGCCTTCCAACATAGCTGACAGCTGCAAATCTGGGAGATTGTGTGTAGGGGCACAGTTATGAGGAACTAGGGCATTAGTTCATGACCTTCTGGTTCTGATAGATTGCAAAAGTGAAATAAAGGTGATCTCACAGTCCACACTTGTGCATTATTTTATTATACCAATTGGTCCAAAGTACAGAAGTGCAGGTCACAAGTTTGAGAAGCCATGAAATAAAACGTAATAAATGATCACTCTGACAAAAAGGAAAGATGGTGTTAACAGTGCCAAACAAAAATATGCCTGACCTTCTATTTGTTTCCTTAATCCTTACACCCAATGCCCTTTGTTGCCCCAGTCTTCATAACACTTCCTGACACCACTTCTTGTGCTTGCATGTGTAGAGGTTTATCACTGCCAGGCGCCCATTAATGGGGTGACATGACAGCAGCCACCGCCCCTTGGATCATTTTCCCTCATACTCCTGCCAGGGACTGACAAGTTGAAAGTTGTTCATACATTCCTGCGAGCTGCCTGTATGTCTGCAGGGATAAAGGGACATTCTGTGCCTCTATTCATGTTCACCAGACCTTCTGTTGGACAATCTAATCCTTTTTATGGTAACACGAAAACACAGAAATGAGTGCCCACATCCCTGAGGGCACTCCCACTGGCAATACTGCAATGAAAAAGATATAAATCAAGTGTATGGCCAGGGGCAAACATATTTTACAACAATTCAGGTGTTTAAGCCCCATGTTTTAATAAATCTAACATTCTATCTTCAGGAAAAGTCAGACAGTTGAAAGGATTTAAGGTCCTTCTGACTTTTGGGATGATTCAGGCCTATTAAGGCGTGCGTGTGCCTATTGGGTCCATACAGACATGTTTTGACATACGTCCGGTATGCTGAAACTCTAATGGCCTGCACCAACACCTAACTTCAACCCCACAGAACACCTTTGGGATGAAATGTAATGTCAGGCTTTCTTGTTCAGTACCAATAAATGATGCAGCAAATGCTATTTTCACTAAATATACACACTAAGAATAAAGCATGTTGACACCTGACCATGACCTGTATAAAACTTCAAAACCAGGAAAAAGTTTGTCCCACTTTGCACATGCAATAATATTTTTTATTCAGGAATTTGTGTGTATCATTCTATACCATTATCATTTACATTTGCAATTTAGCAGTCACCTTTATTCAAACTGCCTAAGACAGTATGGAGTGTGAGCAGTTGAGGGTGTTAAGGGCCTTGCTTAAAGGCCCGGGACCAGAAACCTGGCAGTGATGGGGTTTGAACCAGTGACTTTCTGAGTACTAGTCCAGTACCACTGCTATTTTAAATATCATGATACTTATTTAATGTTAGAATGCTGCACTCCTTTAAGGATAACCAAGTCTGACATTCTAGGGTTGAACGTGATGTTTCATTACATATATCCTTTTTAAGTGCATTGAAAGTTTTGATTTTAACTGCATGTGTTTGTTAACATCTTTATAATGTGTGCTGGACTAAAAATGTAAGGAATACTGCAAAGAGAAGTACCTTTCTGCCAGCAGATGTCTCTTTTCATCCCACTCTATTTTTAATTCCAGTTTTGCACTGCTCTCATCTGCATGAACCTGGAAGGAAAGAGTAGGGGTCCAAGGAGACAGTGTAGTCTGCACTTTTGTATTTTTGACATAGAAAAAGTAAGCTTTATCCACTGTTACTGTAGTACAGTGCAACCAGAAAGTATTCACAGTGCTTCACTTTTTCACCTTATTCCAAAATGGATTACATGTATTTTCCCTCAAAATTCTACACACAATACCAGAGAGGTGTGTCAAGAAGATATTTACTGTATATAATGACAGCTTTAGAAGAAATAGGATTAACAGTACAATAGAACTAAACTACATGACAAAAATGTTCAACTCATCAAATCACATCCAAAAGAAACTAAATCTAATGGATCAGAATCTGCTTGTTTGTTTAAGTTAGAACCAAGTGCATGTTTTCAGTTTTTTAGGAAGGATTTTTAAATCCTTTAATCATTCCATTAACCAGAGAGAAAAAAAGGTCCCAGAGAGAAAAGGCAAATGTTTAAAAAAAGATTAAATTTAAAGTTTAAATAATTCCTGATTTTGGTGAGAATGCCTGTTCCTACAGTATTCCATATGACATACCAGAGGGACAAACCAAAAAAGCAATTCTCCAGTCAACAATATGGCTGAAACGTCCAGCTGCATCTTCGTCTGAATGACCGAAAGTAACCTCCAGAATGTACATCACTACATCACACCAGAAAACCTCATCTTTTTTAATCTGGCACATACATATGTATGGAAAGATAAATATAGAATCATATTCCTGCCACTATAACAGTGACACCAACTGTCTGGTTGACAAGAGTGGTGGATAAAATACTGTAAGCAGACCACCAAGAGGTCCTGCATTATAGCTTCAAGAGAAAATAGGTGTGCTTTCCAATATGCTGACAAAGCAGACAGTAAGGAATTATGAACTACAAAACGACTCCATTTGGAGCACATTAATGCCCAAGAGTTGCAGGTCACACTGTGACTTTGTGTCCCCCTCTGTTGGCCAACTTAGACAGAGCAGGGCATGACTCTTATCGCAAATTGGCACATCAGTCAGGATGTGACTCGAGAAGTGGACAAGCTTCCATCAGAAATATTACATTGGAGTAAACCAACAGAATATGTAGTTAAAAAGTGAGTAAACTGTTTTATGGAGAGTAGCTTTCAACTCTGGCACCCCTAATTATTACAGCATAACTAAAAAAGAGCAAGCAGGCAACAAGGTCATGAAGGCTTTAACAGGACATCAGCGCCCACCTCACCAGCTGTCATCAAACCTGAGTGATCAGACAGGAGAAGCAGAGCACCGGCAACCCAACATCCCTGATCACCAGATGTTTCTATGACTAGGAACCACCAAACTCTGCTCCTTTGTCTAAATTTGAGTGGACAGCCCCAGCCCAGAGGCAACAAGAAGCAAACATGCAGAACAAGGAAATCTGACAAACAGGAGGAGCTCACTCATCAAAGCTCACTCAGCAGGAGCAAGATCATTTAGCAGTTGATAAGTTGATTTTTTATAAGCAAAAGTATTTTATAGTTAAAGCAGAATTGAACTTGTAATCATTGTAGAGATAATAGAAAAGGACTAATATGATCAAACTTTTTACTTAGCGCTCACGCTGCTGCATTTAAACCAAATGAAGCTTGTTTATGGATCTACCAGAGCATCCAGTTAGAAAAGCCTTACAATAATCTAATATAGATGTTATAAACTAAGATTATTTTAGAAACCTAAGATTATTTTTATGTTTCTCTAAGGAAGAATAAAATAATGCTTTAGCTTTCAAATGTGCATGCTTATCCTTAGTGCATCTTTCCATGCAATCTTGTACAGTTCCAGTGTATTGTGCTGCCACTTGCTAGCTTTCGTGCTGCTTGTTTTAGTTTGTGTGTGTGCTCATTATATCATGGAGCAAGCTTTGACTAATATTTTTAACTGGAGCTACTGTAAACTGTTGTGAGGAATACAGACTCTAATTGTTTAGTTGATCTAGGTATTTCGGTTCTAACAAGAATGTAGTTCTGGTAAGTTATTTATGAATGCTGCTACAGTTGCCGACGTAATAGTATGTTTGGATTTCAGATTTTAGTTGCTGCATTTTATTAGAGACACTTGATACTAAAATAAGGTCATTTTGTAGTGAAACAACCAGACTGACTATGTTTATACCATAAGTTTGTATTAAATCTAAGGTATGTTTAAAGTGGAGCGTAGGTCCTGTTACATTTTGGGTAATACCTAGATTGTAAAATAAAATGCAATTTTAAGACTTACTTTCATAGTGAATATTTAAGTATCCAACAATTAAAGCTGTTCTGTTTATAAGACTAGTTCGGAAAGAAAATTGGACCAAGTTGTTGATAAAACATTATGCATTATGTACTCAGCATTATGCCACACAAGCTTATTTGATTTGGTTAAATAATTTGTGGGCAAATATGTGGACACCTTACAATAAGCTTGCTTTTAATGAGGTTTGCATTCCAAAGCCAAAAGCCAAAATATTAACCCTCTTTTTGCTATCTGAATATGACTTTGCAATCATTGTATTGTTTACCAATGCAGAGTGGTGTTGTTTTAAAACTAACTTTCTTGTTTACCTGCATGATAAACTGTGGGTGCAGGTCCTGGCTTGAAGCTTCTTGCTATAAATTACACAAAGTTTATCAGATTGCACTACGTTGTATGCATTATTGTGTTCCTCTTTCCCTGAAAGTCACAGTGCCCTTAAGCCCATTTAATACAGTGCCTTGAAAAAGTATTCACCCCGTTGGCTTTTTACCTATTTTGTTACATTACAACCTGTGTTTAAATGTTTTTTATTCTGAATTGTGTGATGCAGCTTCACAAAATAGCCCACGTTGGTGAAGTGAAATGATCTACCTGTGTCCAATCTACGTGTCCCATCATCTGTCAGTATATACACACTAACCAAACAAACCCATGAAGACCAAGGAAATCTCCAAACAAGTCAGTGACAAAGTTTTAGAGATGTACAAGTCACGGTTGGGTTCTAAAAAATATGTAAATCTCTGATGATCCCCCAAAGCACCATCAAATCCATTATCATCAAATTGAAAGTACAGGGTACCACAACAAACCTGCCAAGAGAGGGGGGCTGTCTCAGACTGGCCAAGGAGGGCATTAATCAGAGAGGAAGCACAGAGACCAATAGTAACCCTGAAGGAGCAGCAGAGTTCCTAAGCAGAGATTGGAGTATCTGTCCATATGACCACAATAAGCCGTACACTGCATAGAGCTGGACTTTATGGCAGAGTGGCCAGAAAAAAGCCTTTACTAACAGACAAAAATTGGACGGCTCATTTTGAGTTTGCCAAAAGGCTTTTGGGAGACTCCCCAAATGTATGGAGGAACGTTCTCTGGTCAGATGAGACCAAAATTGACCTTTTCAGCCACCAAGGAAAACGCTATGTGGTCCGAAACAAGGGGAAGATGGGTGCTAAAACAGGGATATTCATGAGCAAAACCTGTTTCTGTGTGTCAGGGATTGAGACTGGGACACCTTCTGACAGGACAATGACCTAAAGCATACTGCTAAAGCAACACTCGAGTGGTTTAAAACGAAACAGATAAATGTATTGGAATGGCCTAGTCAAAGCCCAGATCTTAATCTAATTGAGAATCAGTGGTCAGACTTCTTGTTCACCAGCAGAAACCATCTACAAAACACCACAGACCAATGCCAAAAGAGGGCCACACCATAAAATAATACAATTTTACAGGAAATCCCTTGTTTCTCAGGATGAACATTGATAAGATGGTAAGTGTCCTGCACACCACTAAACGGTTCATACCCCCAGCCTCAGGCCTTTCATATTTACAATCTAGTGGTTACTTCAGTTCATTGCCTCACTGCATGACTTCCCCATCGTCTTTTCCTCTTTGTCTAGACATAGAAAAAAGACTTCAGCATTTTCAAGATACAAAACAGAACAAGCAATAGCTATATTAAGGCTGCTGCTGTAAAATGTGTCAGACTTGTGACTTAATCTTACAAAATTAAATTCAAAGATATGGACAAATACTCAGAACAAAGAGTATTCAATTGGTCACAAGTTCACTGACCATGCTGTGCACTTTTGTGTTTGATTTGGCCAGCATTTTTGGCACAATTTAGTCTAGCACAGCTTTGAAAATATAATCTTTATACATCTGTAATTAGATTACAGTGAGTGCTCAAATACTCAGTGCAGTCCTGGGTTTGATCCCCCCAGGTGGGTGGTTTGAGTCCTTTTTGTGTGAAGTTTGCATTGTATGGAATGTTGTATTTTGTACAAAATTTGAATTTTAGCTTTAATAATCAAAATGTATCCATTCCTCGAACCAAATTAACCTAAACAAAATAAAATAAAATAATAATAAAAAGTGCAAATAGTAACAATAAAATGGTAACAAAGATGTCGAAATGAGTAAAAGTTTATATATATGTGTGTGTATGCATGTATGCGTGTGTGGGAGACATGGGGGCCAGCTGTAGCCTAGTGGTTAGGGTACAGGACTAGTTATCCAAAGGACACCAGTTCATACCTCACCACTTCTTGGTTGCTGCTGTTGGGTCCTTGAGCAGGGCCCTTAACCCTCATTGCTCAGACTGTATACTGTAACTGTACTGTAAGTCACTTTGCATAAAGGCGTCTGCTAAATGCTGAAAATGTAACTTTAAATGTACTGTTGTCTATTTTATTCAGGAATATCCCCTGCAGAAGTTAATAAATGTCTAAAGAATAATGCTAATGAACCATGATGAGGATCATTTCGGCCTTTGTGATTCTAAACCACTCCATCCACTGTGGCACTTAGTTAAATAAAACACTTCAAGGGTTCAAGCAGCTATACTATGGTCTAACTATGCAGCATTTGTAAAGATGAGACATTTAATGAGAAAATAGCTTTTGGTATTATTTTATATA
>JAYDZG010000029.1:10310188-10326476 GCA_034509265.1 Microcambeva bendego | reverse complement strand
GCAAACTTTGTGAAACACAGAATTTGGGCGAGTCTCAAAACTGTAGCACCTTTTCACCACAATATAGCTCCTGGATCGTTGGGGGAAGTTTCTCTTAGATACTGTTTTCGTATATTTTCTTTAGCTAATAACTAACACACCCAAAAACATGGGAAATTTGGTAAAGTTTCAATGACTTCGTTCCTTTAATTTAATCACCATGCATTTGCTGCCCCCTGCTGTTGTTATTCACCTGTTGCCATATGAATAATATTGACTCTGAACGGATAATTCACGTAAACAATCTTGTAAACAATGGGCAAGAACATGCTAATTTGGCTAATTTGGATTTTTATAATTGTTATTAAATATACATACACATGGGACAAATATTATCTTGGTTTATCTGATGTACGTCTAATGCATATTTCCACGTTGCATTACATCCTTCAAAATTGTATCAATTAGAATTTACTAAAAAGTATGAGCACTATGTTTGCGAGAGTTGACAATTGTATAGCATATGTTGCTAACATGGGTAAAAATCAACACGGCAAAATAAATTACTTTCTACTAGATTTCATATTTAATGCAGATCAGTTTTTTGTAGTTTGGTGGTATTTTGGTAAAATAATGTACGGCCATCTCAACATTTTCATTTACTGATTTAATGTTTTCCTTACAGGCTTGGCAAAATAACTTGGTTTTATGTACTTAACTTTTATGTGTCAAATTAACACTATTCATATTGGCACAAAGAAAACACCAACAATAGTTAATTATCACAAAATATTCAACAACATCATATTTGTTTTTACATCCTCAATTGATGCTGGAACCTTTTTAGATAAAGATAGTATGTGAGTTGGGATCTCAAATACAGCTCAATTTCAGCTTTGCTTGCCAGCTTGGCTAAATGGCCACATTGCTTTAGAACTTTCCCGTAGGGTTTAAGTGGCGAGCAGCCTTATTTAGGCTGATATTTCCAACCCCGTTGACTGGACTGACACCAAACATTGAAAAAGCCACACGGAAAATAGACACGTTCACCATGTGAATACCAAAACTGTCCCAAAGTACCAAATACCAAAGTCCATATCAATATGGACAGTGTTTAGTTTCCATTCACACACACATGGACAGTATTGTACTGACAGTGAGATAACCTGAAATAAACCTGATGTAAACAGGCTGACGTGTCTAAGATGAACTAGACTTAGGACTGCTTACGTGTGGCAGCTTCCTTGATCCAGAGATAGGGAAGATCTATCTATGAGGGAGTGAACGTATTGTAGGAAAAAGGTTAAAACAGTGCATTAACAATTTTTATCTCCATAATTTTAACCTTTGTTAAGGTTTGATAATTAGATCTACTGTCCACATGATCGAAGTCTAATGATTAACTATGTTAAATTAACAGAACGTCTAGGTTGAAAACAGACCATTGTGTCGAGATCCATCTAAAAGGACTACATTGTCCAATGTCCACCTTCACTTAGTCCCCTGATTGTTCATTGAACACCCCCTGTTCCCACCATCCCAGAATTGAGCTTTCTTATTTGAAAGAATACGATTTATCTTAGTCTTGAACTTTGGCCTTTGGATCGTCAACACATCTGTCCTCACATATATATAAAACCCGCCAAGTTGGAGCCTGACCTGTTAAACTGACACTGTCACATCACACTGAGGAGAAACCGTGAGTACAACCATCCTTATGCTTTATGACACAATAGAAAAAACTTATACACATGGTTTAGGTGTCTGGAAATGCCTTTAATTATGTTGAATCCGTTTAGTATGCACAATGCAGTTTGTTACACAGCGTGTGAGATACAAGTCTTATGAAATAAGATAAATAAAATAAATATAATCTGTTGTCAGTGATTGTCACTAGGACTCTGACAAATATTTTTTAACTGAATAAAAGATACACAGATTGTATCCTAAATACACTTGGTTTAAAATGTGTGTGGGAAAGGACCTAATTATGAACTCATTGGACATCCATTTGTAAACTGTCCATACTGATATGCAGTTGTCCCTTGAAAAGCTGTTACCACTTGGTTAGAACTTGAATGAAGTTTATTTAGTCATAATGTTTGTCTAAGTTCGGCTGTAATGTGTAAGTGGCTAAAATATCATCTTAATTGGTTGTGTCTCAAATTAAATTCACGAATATTGTAGAGATGCCACCTTGTGTCTGGTTCATGGCATTTTTAAATGGTTCCCTGTCTTTTTGAACATCTTTCTCAGATTCAGCAGTCAGCATGCAGAAGGTGTTAATATTCACTCTACTTATTGCTGCGCTCACCTTGGGTATGAACACATTCACACAAACACCACATCATGAAATGCAGTGTGAATATAGAAAATAGATTTCTTATTAGTTTGTCTTTTTTGTTTTTATTTGATAGGCATGTATTATTTACAGCAAATTATCAGCAAAGTAAAAATAGGAACAATGCTAGTTTCAGTAAACTCTCATTGTACTCATTTTATTATCCCGTTACCATCAATATTTTACTTCATTCTGATTTACTAATCCCTCTCATCAAAATCATTTTCTCTTGATCTCAAATCAAAATTTCCCTCCTGTTACTCTTTAGCTGTTCCTCTGACTCTTCCTTTAGAACATTTGAACACATATTTGAACTAGATGAGTTTATCTTTCCTACAACTGTGCTGGATGCATTTACTTTTCTATTTGACACGTACTAGAAGTACTATAAAAGTGAACAGACACAACATGTCTTAGCAGTGATTATATGGTAGATACACATAAACAGAAACTGTCACTTAAACTACTAAGTTATAATTACTCAGCAAAAATCTGGGACAGATTCCCAAATCTGGGGACAGTGTAAGAAAATCAGAAACATCTGATCACACTCCTTTAACGACAAACAGCTTTGACCTTTATCCATACACCATCTAACTGTGCTTTGAAATTGCAGGTGCGGAGAGTTTCCGTGTGCCCAGAGAGGTGGAGGGAGAGGAAGGCACAGATACCACTGTTTTAAGCACTCTGAGGTCCTATTACGATCACAGTCTAAACACAGCTAGCTCATACTACGATTCTCTTAAGGAACTCAAACTAGAGGAGAAAGCCAAGTGGGTGAAGATTTCTTGCAGCTGCAGTGTTAAAACTAATGAATTTTTGCATAATTACTATTTATCTCAATATTTATCTCACTATGAATATACATTTTTGTTTCTTTCAGAAACCTGTATGAAGAGACCACACAGGCCGTGCGCACATATGCAGGCATCTTCCATGATCAGCTCTACCATATGATCTATCCCGATCATTAAGTGTAACAGGCAAAGACATTTTTCTCAACTCCGGTCAAAAATCGGCCATGTTGGTTCACCTTACCTACTCACACCAAGAGAAGACCCAGTCTGAGCTCAATATAAACACTTAACATTAATTTTTCAGAGACTAGATCTTTCTTGGTTCTTTTTCATGTGGTTTATCGCTCACCTTTTTGAACTTTTGCAACATCTTCATCAAGTACTATCGTACCAGTTTAGATGCAATTTGCTGGACAATAAATATGCACTAGTATTTTCCTGAAGAAAAAAATCTCAGTAGCCACAGATCCTGTAATAGATTATTTCTGCTGTCATATTATCCACACAATGTAATAATGTGCAATAAAGCCAAGTATTTGTATACAGTCAGTGTGTTGACTATTATGTATGGTGTGAAGTATAAAATAGTTAAAACAACCACTTTGTATAACACTGAGTTAGAATGCAGACTTTTGGACATCCTTGTGCGTTGCAGGTGCCTGCCCAACATTTTTTTTTCTTTTTTACTCCATGAACATCATCTCAACAAACACACTCCCAAATCTCATAGAGAGCCTTTCAGAACAGTGAAATCATATAGCACCAAGTGTGTTTGTGTGTGTGTGTGTATGTGTGTGTGTGTGTGTGTGTGTGTGTGTGTTATGGACTCCACATGAATGTTTTTTGATTTAGGTCAAGTGTCCACATAGTTTTGAGCATAATGTTTTCATTTACTTACTTGCAACTTTATAACTTTTCGTCGAGTTATATTTGTAGTAGTACTTGCTATACAAGTAGGCCGTGGAGTAAACTGTGTAACACAGGGATGCTTAAATCTCAACTACACCGATATGCTAGAAACAAGGCACTACAGAGGGTGCACATTATGTTACTTTATATCCGGTATAGTGCGCAGGGATAGTGAATAGGGTGCCAAATGTACGCCATATTAGTCACGTGACGCATCCTAGCGTTAAGAAGCAGACATATACGAAACACATTTACGATGTTTACATGTATAAATATATGATTGTAATTATTAACATTACCCGCCGTGTAGTGCCCCAGTGAAATGGATAAAGAGAAATATATTGTGAGTAAACGCTCTAAAAACTGTTAAATTAGCTTGTGTGTTGTTAGCAGCAAAACGAATGCTACAAATGCTGTTACACGTTGGTTATAATTGAAAGATATGTGCACGCATAGAGAAACACTGGTACTGGACGCAACAAGAAAATCTCAATAAATGCACACTTTAGGATAATAATAACAACCATGTATGTGAAACTAAGATAGTATTAAACTAAAATACCCATTGTATGCAGTTAAATGCATGTGAGTAGTGTTATATGATTAGTTTATATGCAGTAGTATTGCTGTAGCTTACTATGCAAATAATAAAACAACCATATTCTGTAGTAAATTTTTTGCTGTCGTTAATTTTTTCAAGATACTTGGTATATATTGTGTAGTATAGTTAACTATACCATCACTACAGTATAATTATATTCTCTATTGTTGGTTTTATTTACTATACAAGTATTAACTGATAATTGTGTTTTTATTATTGCTTGTTGCTTCAGTTTACTTACACTGTAATAGTATTGTATAATATTGCTTTAGGTAACTATGCTACAAAATACTACAAGATAGTTATTTTAGCTTATATAACTAATGAACTGCCAGCATTTTTACATCCCAAAATATAAATGACATTACAGTGGTTTATCTCAATTCATCCATTAACAACCCAGCCAAATAAATAAACACTTACCTGAAGATAAACACAAAAGTGCAAAACAGATTTAGGATTCAGAATGTAAAATGTACTCAAAGTGAGTAGTAAACAGTCATTCGTTACAACACTTTTTCACTTCACTCTTTATTTCTGACCAAACCGAGTTCAGAACGAAATTCAAGAAGCAAACCCTTTCTTTTACAGGCTACTTCCAGCTCTTGGCTTGAGATGAATAACTTTATTGGAGACCTGATGGCTTCTAGTGCATCCAGCTCTGCCCAGCTGCTGAAATTTCCAAACCATCAGTCTCTCCGTGTTGCTTGGGGAACATCAGGACCTGAGACTTCAGCAGCCAGATCTACTCACCATAGCCACAGTGAGCCAGTTAGCCAAAGTCAACGGGAAAACATGACAGGAATCAGTCTAATGTCTGCAGAGACAATGAGGGAGTCTGCAGATTGTGGTGACCAGCTATGTAAGTGCATACACCTCTTTATATAGATGACCACATGTGTTTCAGCCACAACTTTTCCAATAAATTAAATTAAATTAAATTAAATGATTCAAACTTCGTGGTGGGTTTTTGCCCACAATAAAAAAAAACAGTCAGGTTAATTTGGGACACTAAATTACCCTATTGGTAAATGGGTGTGTTTGTGTAAGTGTGTCTGCTCTGCGATGGACTGGCACCCTGTCCAGGGTGTTACTGGATGCATCACACCCATTAAAAAGCTGATATAGGCTGTAGCACTCCACTGCTACCCCTATTGAGTAGGACTCTTTCCTAGTTCATGGTGACTGGGCTTCTGTGCACACGATTTAAAGAGTTGGTGTAAACAGATCCTGGCCCTGCAAGCCAGGCCTTAACGTTCAACAACTTTCTTTACGCCAAGTTCTTTAGACCAAACCGAAACATGTAGACAGACAAACCTCAAAATAACATAACAATTCTTTACCAAAAGAATGAAGCCAGGAGTACTGGCATTGACTTGAACCTTATTGAGCATCTGTGGGACCATCTCATTTGGCATGTTCTGTTGGACTCTATGTATCCTCTACTATATTAAGAATGATGATGTAGCATCATTGTTTGAAGGGGGTGTTTATTTAAAAAGAGATTGTATGCACTGGTTACTTACTTGTACTTTATTTTTTTCTGCAGATCAATCAAATATCTGCACATGCCCAGGCTGCCCTCTTTCCCTAAAATCCACCACTGCATCCACCCTTTGCCCAAAACCCAGCAACACCTCATCCTCCCGAACAGAGATTACAAAAGAGTCCTCATCACAGTCCAAAGAGCCTAGTCCAATCCCACTTGGCTTGGGCTCATGTCTCAGCCTTGCTCTTTCCTTGGAAGACAGGACCAGTGAGCCAAGAAGCACCTCCAATCCAGATCAACAGGACAAAGGCACAAGCACTCACAGCCCCATATCTGCCTCAAACTCCAGCCCCCAAATTTACCCTACCCCTGTTCAGGCCCTGTCCTGCTTCTGCTGCCATCGAGACTTCCACCTGTGTTCAAGTCTCCTGTGTCCCCAGCAGTCATCCGAGAACCACACCCACTCACACCACCACTACTACCACCACCACTGCCCACTCGCTGCCTGCGTGTGCCAGCGCTCCTTCTCAGCTTGCAGACAGCAAGAGGGCCATCCTCCCCCCCAGCACCCATGCATGCACTGCTCAGAGTCGTTCATCCGTCCCTCGCAGCTGCTCCAGCACCAGCGCACCCAGCACACGTCCAAGGCCGGGGGCTTCCTGTGCCGCGAGTGCGGTCGTGTCTTCAACTCCCACAGCAACCTTCGCGTGCACCTTAACGTGCACACGGGTGCACGGCCCTACGTCTGCTCCGACTGTGGCAAAAGCTTCAGCCAGTCCGGCGCCCTCAAAATCCATCAGCGCATGCACACGGGCGAACGGCCATACACCTGCACGTACTGCGGCCGGGGCTTTCCTCACCTGGCTGGAATAAGGGCACACCAGCGGACTCACACCGGTGAAAAGCCTTACCGATGTCTGCAGTGCGGCAAAGGATTCACGCAGTCCGGTGCCCTTAAAGTCCACACACGGGTCCACACCGGCGAGAGGCCCTTCATATGCGGCCTGTGCGGCAAGAGCTTTTCTAATCGTTCAGCTGTTCGCTTCCATCAACGAACCGCGCATGGACTCATCACCGAGCCCAACTCTGTAGGACGGCCAAGTTTGGCTAAAAGTGGCTCCGAAGCCCAGCAAAATCAGGCCCGTCAGGCAAAGTCTTCTCAGCCAGTGGATAACAGGATCCCTTCCAGCAAAACAAGCGTAGCAGAGGATGAGGATAGACCATCTCTAGGATATGTGTGTGAAGATTGTGGAATGCGCTTTCAGGATGCTCCTTCCAGAAACAAGCATCAGGCACTCCAGCATTACTCCGCTGAGGAGGACGAGCAAGAGGAGAACCACAGAACAGAACAAGTAGCACATGTATTGAGGAAGAATTTGGTTTAGTGGTCAACTGATGTGACAATACAGATAGAGAGCATTGAGAACTATGACTGAAATGTATTTTTAATGTACATGTACTGCGACTAGGCAAAAGTTCTCACACTTGTAAGTTAAAGGCATTAAGTGAACAATTTATCTTCAAAGTTGATCTTAGAAGGAGTAAAAAATCGACAAGGGTTGAATTGTGATGTCTAGACGACATAGCATGGGTCAGAACGTCCCCAAAACTGCAGCTCTTGTGGAGTGTTCCCGGTCTGCAATGGTCAGTATCCATCAAAAGTGGTCCAGGACAGGAACATTACTAAACTGGTGACGGGGCCATGGTGGGCAAGGCTCATCAATGCATGTGTGGAGCGAAGGCTGGCCTGTGTGGTCCAATCCGAGCAACTGTTGTTCAGATTTGCTAAAGAAGTTCACTGTGTATCCCAGTTTTTGAAATGAAAGGATATTAGGAAGGTGGTCATACTATTAGGAAGGTGGTCATAACGTTATGTCTGATAGAGGTATTGGGACACTCCTTCTAGTCATTGACGTTTAATGTCAGTGATAGAACTTCAGCCACACCAGTTGTTGACAGGTGGGTGGAAAGCTTCTTGAGCAAAGACTAGTTTTTGAGTTGGGTGTAGTGCAGAGGTCCCCAATTATTATTTCTCAAGGGCCACATTCAATGATCATTGCAAAGCCAAGGTCCTGTTATTTATCTTTCTTCTTCTTCTTCTTCTTCTTCTTCTTCTTCTTCTTCTTCTTCTTCTTCTTCTTATTATTATTATTATATATTATTGGTTTTGTTCTTATTGTTGTTGTTATATTATTATTATTATTATTATTATGTAATTAGGTACACCTAACTGCAGTAATCTGATCTTATTTACCATTCAGTGGGAGAAATGACAGCGCTGGGTATAAACAAGAGAACCACGCAGAAATTAACTGTATATTTTCTTTATCCACTTTTTCTTTATCAACAGTTTTTTTAACGCCGTCATATTTTACGACTTACATACACTGTCCACCCAGAGAGCTTGAATGCATCTAGATTTTGGATATGCTCCACATTCTCACAAAATAAAAAACATGGCGGACCATGTGAGGCAATTAAGGAGTTACTTTTAAATGTAAATAAATTATCATTAATGTTTAATTTGTAAAAAAGTATTGATTTATTATTGTATGTACTAGTCTATTTCTTTACAATTTAACTATTTTCCGTACACAGAGGGAGCCGTTATTTGACATGCGAGCAAGTTGTGCCACCTCATTCCATTTGTTTGAATGGAATGATGCGTACTGTGTGTGTTTTTATTCTTTTTTTTAAAAATGTTTTAATGTCAGTTCTTTCAACTGCTTATTTAGGTAAGTTGTTTTTAAATTGTTTTATTATTTAATGACTTTTTGGACAATGTAGTGTCGTAAAATCCAGCCTTGATTGTAAAGGACAATTAATGTTTGAGCAACCATGCAGAAAATATTTTAAGATGTGTTCTTCAGTTTTTTTACATGTTGCAAGCATCATATGCATTAAAATTAAAAACTTTACAAAACATTTAATACAACACAAAGTGGACACAACATTTGTGTCCTTCAGATAATTTTGTCCAAAGCAACCCACAGTTAGGAAATAACACAATTGAGCAATTGAGGATTAAGGGCTTTGCTCAGGATTCCAAGAGTGATAACTTGGCAGTGGTGCTACTTAAACTTGTGTCAACCTTCTAATTCCTAGTCCAGTACCTTGATCACAAAACTGCTTTTCATTTTTATTTCCCTTTCTTCCCAAATTTCCCCAACATTTCAGATAATTAAAAAAAACTGTACCCACGAAGTGCAGCTGTGCAATTATTATTATTATTGTTTTTCCAGATCCAAAATCTCCCTCCTTCCCCAAAGGCATTTTCACACCACCTGAGCACATGAAAACCACTGATGAAATCTAGAAACACTATTAAGAGTTCCACTTACCATAGATTCTATATTTTGGTCTGCATATTAAGTTTGATTTCCCAAGCTAATAGTTTAGTTTAAGGCACATTTGCATTTTGGATTTTTTCCAGGTACTGTATTTTCATAAGAACTTGTTTACTTTAATGAAAGCAATTAATGCCACAAAGCACACACACACAATCTGCAACATGAATACACTTGATTTAGAGGTTTGAATGAGAACACCCATAGTGTTCCAATATATCTAATGATAGCTTAAAACAAACAAAAAAAAACAATCAGTGTCTAAATATGATCCTCTCAACAATTATTTGTGTCCTGTACTGATAATATTCCAAAATGGATTACGTTTATTGTATCCCTCTAAATTCTACTCACAAATCCCCATAATGACAAAGTGAAAAAGATTGTTTGGACAAAAGTATTAAAAAATAAATAAAAAATGGGTGTTTGCACAGGGGTCACCAAACTGAAATGTCCCATGGTCAGGTGCCAACATGAACAATATAGTGTACATGCATCTGTCTGTCCATCTTGTAGCATTAGGAGCAATGGTTCTCAATCTCGGGGCCCACTAGAGGGCCTCAGTGAACTTTGCATTTCACTGATAATATAAAAATAATAATAACTTACTTTTTCTTAGAACACTAGAGGGTAGCAAACTCTAATTCTTCTCTTCTATATAAACAGTATTGGCGAAGAACAGTATTGTGTCAACGTTCAAGGGTTTCTACTGTGCACAATGCAGTAACACAACCTGGACCAACCGATACTCCATTCAAATCGACACATCACAAACGGTCATGCTAGGCTAGTGTAAACGTGTGGAAAATGGTCCACCATTCCATTAATGGTACGTGCAGAACAGCAATGATATAAAATAAATGGAAAATTATAGTTTAATGCTTCATTAATATGTGGTTTAATGAGGTCCATTAGCGTGTAGCCTAACTCAATCCCACTGAGCCTATTTGGAATTTACTAGAACATCAAACTAAAGCCAAGTCTTTCCACTTAATATTAGTGCCTGTCTTAACATAATCTTTTGAAAAAATGGTCATTGATTCCCACAAACACAAACCAGAAGAGTGAAGGCTGACTTATGAACGTTTGTTTTGGAATGAGACGTCCATCAAGTTTATTGACAATTCACCCTTTTTGTACATTTTAAAATTGAAATTAATGTTGAGGATACACCATTATCTCTATTTTAAGATATTTCATACAATCATACAGATACTTTCTGTTTATGCATTTCTACTTTCAGCTCATCTTCCCCCTTCTGTCTCTCATCCATCTTCCATTAACTGTATTCATTTCAAAAACCTGCCAGACGCTGCCATCTCTCATTAGCTGCTTTTATCTTTCCTTCCTTTCAGTGCACCATCTTTTCATTTTCTTTTCAATTTTGCTTTGAATTTGAAGACTACTGTGCAGTTAGCTCTCCAGACTGAAAAAATTACATCCACATAACAGTGCTACCTGAAATCATTGAGCATTTGGATGAACACAGCTTGAAGACACTCTATTGACTGAATAGCCACAAATCACTCCTTTTTAAAATGATTAATTCTGTTGAAGGATGCTTAACCAGGGCAATTAATATAAAGTCCATTCCCTTGCCATTTTAACAGCCTATGCTCATCAGGAAAGACTTTTTCCAAACATAAGGCCTGACTTGCATTCAACAGCACAGAGGCTACAATGCAAAATAAATCTCCGAACAAATGCTAGCTTTAAGATTTTGGTTTTGGAAGTGCTTCCTTGTTGCATGACAGCCTCTAACTGAATTCATTTCATTATTATATTTTCAAAGCTCTCTTCTCCTACGCAGGCATGGAATATTTAATGTTCCATGGAGAAAAACGGAGACCAGGACCATAATCAGAAGTACTTTCTGGAAAAAGCAGTCAATGTTATCAATGATAAACAGCTAAGTTAAACAATATGCATCAAATGCATCTTCTACCCCTACACTTTCTGTCAAGCAATTTGTTATTATAATACCAGGCCTGAGTGCTCATAGTACATTTACTCAGATTCTTGAGATTGTGCAACTATGCTGTACACTTTTTCAACGGATTATTCACAGCTGATGTTTCATTGCACTTAAAATTTGTTACAGTGTCTAAATTGCCCCTGCTATTAGCTGACTATATGGAGGGTATCCATAATTATTGATATCAGGTGTTTCAGCCACACATATTGTAATCAGGTGAGTAAACAATCAATTACATCCAAGGAAACCTAGCTGAGATCTTAAAATAACTCATGGTCACGACCTAGTAAGGCATAAAGAGGAGATCATTTATTTATGGCAGTGCCTTAGTGAGGTATGATGAAAGTTCAGCTATATATACACTGTACAAGAGCTTATGCTCAGAATTTTAACCCAAACCAGATACATAAATTCTCCATCTCGACCCTAATTCATGCCAGCAATAACCTTATCATATTCCAAGAATAAAAAAAAATGGTTTGCTGTTCGCTCACCACAAGTCTTTGCAAATTGCCGCTTTGCTTAAAACTTGGCTTCAATGGTGAGGTAAAACACTCCAAAATCTAAATGGCTAAATGTTTACATGCATATCTTTTTTCAAGGACATTCATATGGAGTCTGATCTTAATAAAATTTGCAGCAGAAGTTTTTAGACCGTACAAGATTTTGTTCCCAGCCCAGTTCCCCTGGCTCACAGTCAGTTTTCAAACTAATTCCAAAGGTGTGTGGACAATATACAAAGAGCAGACAAGTAGAATTCCTCCGAATCAAAAATGTCAAATTGTGAGTTTGAGTCAGGTTTAAAAACTGTTATACAAGTTATACATAACCAAACATCATTTTATAGACTTGATTTTATGTAGTTTCTACACCCCTTAGCAAACTATGTAGTTTAAACATCTGATAGTAATATTTAAAGGTGTTTGGCCTTTATATTTTTACTGCAGATGTGGCAGAAAAAAGCTACCATAATTTCATCTCTTTTAACCAATATCTTGAATTCCAGCACGACAAGCTCCACTATCCAGTCTTAACTCTAGTTCCTCATGTTTTATTACAAGCGAGACCCTCCCCCATCTGTCTGTTACTGAGTCTCTCTTTTAAAATCATTTTATTATTTCTTTTCCCCTTTTTGCATCTCATCTTGTTCCCATCCTGTACTGCTAAAGGTTAGTCCCACAAGAAGCCCGATGATATGTGAATATTTCTTTTTTTATTTTTATGTCTGACAATTAATAGTAATGAAAGTGTGAATGTGAAAAGTTTTCACCATGCAACATTCATTCGGCTGTGTTCTCATCTCTGCTGTCAGACTGAAGGACAGAAGCTCTGTCTTTATTCTATTCCTCTGTTCTAATATTTATGGCAGTGCTTCCAAATCTTGTCCAAGGAATTCTCCAACTGTAACTCTACGAGTAAAAATATGTGGACACCACGAATAATTACTGAATTCAGTTGTTTTTAACCACAAATATCAGAACAAAATGTCTTTATTTGTCAGAAGTTTATAAAGCACAGTGCAAGGAAATTATTTTTTCAAATTTCCCAGCTTTTTTGAGGTATCATATGCCTCCCCTGTAGCAGAGAGTTTGAGGGGCTTGCTCAAGGGCCTTTACAGGTGTAACAGATCAATAACTTACCTATTGACTTTCTACGCCACTTTTTCCTAATGAGGGTTGTATAGGAGATACTGGAGGCTATCCTAGATCACAGAAAACCCTCATTTTTTGTACCATAAGATACACTTTTACAGATTGGTGGGGGTAGGAGGATTTAAAATTACAATACTGCTCACAAATAAGCTGTTTTCAATGCAATGAGACACTGAGGGAAGATAGGAAACTTTAACACACGTTTGTTTAAAATGGAAGCAGTGTTCTGTGATGTAGTGATGTAGCAATCTCTAATTATTTATTTTTTCTATGAAAATTGCTAATAAATTGGTGGGGACCACTGCTTTATATATAGACACACACTAGTGAACACACATGTTAGGGGACAGTGACAACACATGCCCAAAGATGAGGGCAGCTCTAGCCATGGTGCCCATTTCTCTAACCATCAGGTCAAGGCTGCCTACTATGTCTTTAAACTGTGGGAGGAAACCCTCACACCTGAACAACACGCTGCTCCAAACATAAAGAACCCTGCATGCTCCATTTGTAAATCAAAGGATTTCTGCACTGTTATGTGTATTTTGGTTGGAATTGGTGAGGACGGGAGGTGTAGTAGTAATTGGTCATGTGTGAGAGAGTTTATAGTCCAGATTTAGCCCAATCTGATTTCCACCCATTTGGATGCTAAAGTTAGCAGAAAAAAGATTTTCCTGTCATGATGTGAAAGCAGTTGTGCATTAGTGGCTATGCGCTCAACCATAAACATTTTTGCTGATGGTATTAAAATTGAGCATTGCAATGGAAGGTGACTATATACTAAAGTGATACAATATGTGCACAAATCAAAATTTATAAAAATATGGTTTGATAGGTTTAGTGTGAAGGAACTCCAGTGACCTGCGTAAAGCCCTAACCTTAACCCCACTGAACCCCCAGGGATGAATTAGAGCATTGATTAAATCTTGAATTTCCTTCCCTCTGTTTTTTCCTACCATCCACATATGTTGAAACAGTTATATGCAAGTGCTGATTGTGTTAGCCATTTACTTTCAACCCGCAGATGAAAAGGCTTGGTGGTCTCTACTATTGATCTTTTACTCAATCTATTTAAATGAAACACAGTACCCACACTACTATCTGCTTGGTAATATAATCATGATTAATCCCATAAAAAAGTCATCTTTGTTTTGGAGCCTATGAACACTGTATTGATTCTACTTCAGGTTTTTTATGTTTAATGGATAAAATGAATTTCATAAAATACTGTTTGAAAGTGCACTTTGTGAAATTGAATGAGGAACAAAAAAAGCTGAAACGCTCACTCTGCTGTATTCTCTAAGTCCCATCATTGCAGTCTTTTTCCCAAGCTTGTTGCCAAGGTTACCCATCTATTGTACCCGGCGTTCACCCTCCCCATCAGAAAACCAAAATTCAAAACAGAATATGTTGAGATGAATTAATGTTTGTGAATCGATTATGTTATGGCTTAAAATACTTTTAAAATACAATTTTAAGAAAGCTGTCACTTAATTTAGAGCAGGATCTCATTGGTTGAGGCATTAATTAGGAATTTCTAGGCACAAAGTAGAAATCCATCTTTGACAGGTCACCAGTACATTGAGGGTTCAATGTTCTATTCACTTGTACATACCCAGGGCCAGTTTATAGTAGACTGACCACTAATATTATCTGTGTAGAGAGGGTCCCCAAGGTCCCAAATCTGCACTACATAGGCAATTTGCAGTATTTTATACACAATAAATTATTATTATTTAGTATTTTATTGAATATGATTTTTTCCTTTTTCTCCCAGTTCAGCATAGCTGGTTAGTCTTTCGCTGCTGAGGAACCCGATTGCATTCATGGACAGTAAAATTGCCTGACAGACTCCCTCAGGTGCCAGCACAGTACACAAACCAACATGCCCCCCCCCACCAACTCCCACACTTACTCACTCATACTTTGGTGGATTCACTCATGATGCCAGTCTTGCACATGCACTGTTTTCTACATCCCTTCACTTCTGTACAGATGTCTCTGGCTATAACAAGGGTCCTTACACAGCATAATTATTTATGCATTTCCCCCTTTTTTCCAGATTCAAGTGTGAAATGATACCCAGTTGCACTATTCTTCCCACAGATTGGAGGGTAATGGATTGATGAATGTGACTCTCAGTACACACAGCTGATCCATGTGACATCACATTGTTGGGGTGAAAAAATGCAGTCGGTACAGCTCATGTGTCAGAGAGAAGTGTGTCAGGTGGTTCTTCTTAGTCCACTGGGGGGTAGTGTCAGTAAAAGGGAAGTGTAAGTAAAATCAGGGTAATTGGACACAGCAAGAAAAGGGAGAAAATTGAGGGGTAAATGCATTTTGATGTAATTAAATGCCAAAACAGAAAACACACCATGAAACACCATTATCAAACCAAAGCTAAAAAGCATCAGTCCTGTGCAGAGATGAATGGGCTTTTTGCACTGACATCCATCTTTGTAGAAGTCCATCAGACATTATGGATATAATGGCTGGATGTACACCACTTTTTTAAATGAAAGACAAATGACAGCATGTAAAATACATTTCTGAAGACTTCCCTTAAAATAAAACTCTAATGGCAGAATAGCATACTAACTTTGTAATTCCACAATTTCTGTGAAACATGGTGGGCTCAGATCTCACTAAACTGGTATGAACTGAGAAAATGAATAATAAACCATAACAAAAAAAACATTGTCTCCACAGTGCATGCAAATTCAGACTGTGACCCAAAGAATCCAGCCAATCAACACAGTCTCGGAATGTCATTAAGGGGCTCAGGCAAAGCCTGGGAGTGACTAAGTTGATCCTGGTAGGTTGTTACAGACATCTGGAGCCATTCTAACTTCAGTGCTTCTTACAGATGCTGAAGGTGCTCAACTGGGATTAAGTTTGGGGAATTAGGACACCTGGGTATTAAGTGGAAGTCTTTGTCATGCTCTTCTAACCATGCTGTGTGACATATTGTATTGTCACTGGATCCTATTTGGATCCTATCCACCTTACGAAGGATTATCAGCATGTATGGGTGTGTGTGATCTACAGGGAATGATTCATACACAAATCGGTTAAAAAGTGCCTTCCCAGCCATAAATAATGTTGGTCATAATTTCGTGACTCAATGGTGTAGGATACTATCATTTTAGTATCATGCAACTTCCACATACATTTCTTAAACTGTTTCTTAAAAATGTC
>JAYDZG010000029.1:10181960-10195689 GCA_034509265.1 Microcambeva bendego | reverse complement strand
CGATCTTCCAAAGTGACTGTTACAATTTACAGTCTGAGCAGTAGAGGGTTAATGGCCTTGCTCAAGGGCCCAACAGCAGAAACCTGGCAATGGTGAAGCTTGAACCAGCAACCTTCTGATTTAGTCCCTTACCATAATCAGTAGAATACGGCTTATCCCTTACAGCTATTCCAGATTTATATGTAGAATACAGACGATAACCCCAAATTAGATTCATTTTTAGTACTATTTATTGGAGAATGTTTGACAAATTGTCAAACAACGTAATAAAAATTTTAGGGGTGTAATGGTTCATGTAATGCTGTTTAACTACTCAACTCTATGCAATCTGCAATGTAATTCATAATTCAACATTATTTTCCACCCTTTTTTGAAACAAGATAGAATTGAAGACAAAGCAGGGAAGGGAAAAATTCTTGCCCCAACTTAAACTTCCTAGGACCCCCAAACCCTGAGCTTTTTTCCTTTTTTGCCTTTCTTTGCCCTCTTGGTTTTCTTGTGCCACCTCCTAAGCTTATTTCTTCTGATCCCTGGCACCGCTGATGCCTCCTAAATCAGGATTCAAAGGCACAGCTCTCCAGCTGTGAACGAGGAATTGAAATAAAAATGGGAGGAGAGAGACGGATTACCCTTTTCAGATACAGAGGGCAGGGTATTTCCAAAACAAGTCTTTACACACACAATGAATACTACCAAGGTGAGAAAAAGGACTGATGAATGACCCCTAGATGGTCAAATCCACACTTAGATCCCATCAGGAAGAGACCCAAGTTAGAGTTTGGATTTGTGAGGGTGGAGTGATGGCTCAGGGGATTGAGGTAGCCATGGAGTAGTGCTAGAGTAGTTTTATCAGGGTATCTTGGAAGAATAATCTTATGATGTTTATTATAAGTCAATCTGAAAACCTAGTGAGCTACCTTGCTTCCCACTGCCTACCTAGGCAGCTGCCTGGGAAAAATGTAGACAGTGTTTACATTTGGCATCATCATGATTTGGGTTGCTTTTTCCTTCATTGGAACAATGGAGTTTCAGGTTGTGCAGGGGCGACAAAACGCAGCTGGCTATGTGGAGATGATGCATCGGGCAACCCTCAAGACTGAGGGCCCTCGTCTGTGTGGTAATGACTGGGTTTTTCAACAGGACAATGCTGCAGTTCACAATGCTTGGTTGACAAAAGACTTCTTCCAGGAGAATAAACTCTTTTGGACAATCCTGCATGTTCCCCTGATCTATATGTGATTGAGAACATTTGGGGATTTACAGTTACATTAAAATTTTGAGCATTTAGCAGACACCTTTATCCAAAGTGACAGAGTACAGTAGAGTATACATTAAAGGCCTTGCTCAAGGGACCAACAGCAGCAACCTAGCAGTGGTGAGGTTTGAACCAGCAAGCTGCTTAGTCCAGTGCTTTAACCACTAGGCTACGGGTTCAAATAGCCAAAACATTTGGGGATGGAAAGCAAAGGATGTTTAGCTCCACTTAGACCCTTATGTAAAAAGCATGAAAAAGAAATTCTTAACTTAATAAGAAAAGTATTAAATTATTACCTGAGTATATCAATAAAAAGTAAAAAAGACCAAAAAATGCTTTCTTGTACTCACTTTAAATTTAATGGCAATAATATCAGGCATAGTGGTGGGATGATTTATGGAAAAATAATGCAATTTACTTTTGCTTTTATAAGCAATTGTTTTGAGTGTTATTTAAATATTTTTTTCTTGCTGGTGGAAGTTCTACAAAACCAGGGAAATCCAGGGTCATATGTTAATTTACTACAGTGTAAACCTCATCTGAATGCACACCCACACACTGCACACACCATGTGTTCATTCTGTGTCTGTCTAGCTATGTTGTCTCCCTACACACACATAGATCCCCAAAAACAATTTATATACAGAGCCGTTGAAAAAATATTTGCCTACCCAGGCTTGATTACAGTCAGTCCCACTGAATCAAAACATTACCCTGAATCTTTTCAGCAGTGTGAATAAGGTCATAAATAGAAATTAGAGCCATACTAAAATTATTATTCCTTGTTTTTCAAAAAAATCACAGATTACATTTTTAAAGAAGTGTCACATTTTACGGCAGTCAGTTCAATTACAATAGAGCAAATGTGTCAAAAATCAAGTCTCGTAGTTCTACTGGACCTCATGTTTGTGCCATGCCTCGCTATCTAGGAGCACATGTTCAAGGCTGTCTTGTTTCAGCTTGCCTTGCCAGGATTGGTCAATGAAGCTAATGTTCCACAGCTCCTCCTTGTTGCAGGTAATACATAGTGCTTTTAAGGGAGCAGCTGTGGATCAATCCTTCAGGGAACACGGTTTTGCCTGCGAAGCTCAAAGCTTTTTGGAAATCTTGGTTATCTAGTTATTGGTTGGGTTGAAGATCAGAAATCTTGTTTAATGTTATTGTCTTGTTCATGTTTTGCGTTAGCTTGTGGCTTAAGTTTGGTAAGGTTTTGCATTAGCATTTAGGTTAGGTTGTGTGTTAGTGTGTCTTGTGTTTTGTCTGGAGAAATCTCTCCAAAAAGTACTGAAGAAAGCAGAAAGAAATATCAGAACCTCACTCCCATCCATACATTTTTAAGTAATGTAAGTCACCAGTCAATTACCCCACACACCCGGCCTATGGGCTGTTCAGGCTTTTTCTCTCTGGCAATACATGCTGTGCTAGGATTTGCCAGACTGCCAGACTGCCAGACTTGACTTTTTTTTTTTTTTTTTTTTTCTCAACAAGCCACCAGAGAATTTACCTCCCTGTAATACATTTACATTTTCAGCATTTAGCAACTTTTATCCAAAGCAACTTACAGCATTTAGTCAAAGCAATATCTTAGTATTTAATGAATTACAATTCAAATTACAATTCAAGAAGTACAACAGCAATAACTACCTCACCACTATGTATCACTTGCAATTTTTACTGTGTTTTTTTAATGTGTATCTTCTTAACTAATAGGGATTGTTCCCACAACCTTCACTAACATTATGTAAAAGTTTAAGAATTTTGAACAAGTTCTTTAGAAGTCTAACATTCTATGAATTCTATGAATGTTTTAATCTAGAACATCCAATGGTGCAAAGCTTTATGTTCTAAATATTATTGTCCCCGTCTCCCCATTCAAACCTTAAATTTCACAGCAACTTACATACTACATAGTTTGGGATGGAATTTCCAATCTCTGAATTAAGTAGGGCCTTAATCATTTGTATATTACATCATATGGTTCAACATGGTCTTTTAACACATAAACCAGACAACACACACCGACACATACAGACTGAAGCTAAACATACAGTCAATAATAGCAGGCAGTGGCATTGTAGTGGGGTGAAAGGTAGGAATTAATTACCATGGCCCCAAGTTGGGGGAGGGCTTTTTTAGAGTTTGGAATTTTATTTTCCCTTAAATATTAACTAATGTACTTCTCCTTACAAACTTCTTTCCCAACAAAGGTGAGCCAAAATGTGAAAGTAAATAGCCTACATTAAATGAACTTCTGTGGTTATAAAATGCTTCATTACTATTGCATTAGCAGTGCTACAAATTGCATAAAAGAAAATTAGAAATAACATGATGCCTTATCTGTAATGTGAGGTAAACTTTTTGTTTGCATAGCCTACCACACAATTGCAATAGTATACTAATTAAAAAAATCTAATTAATTTATTACTGGGCCTGATTTGGCCATTTTTTCATATACAATTAAGAGTTGTTGGATTAATGTGTGGTTAGAAAAATGTACAGGTAGTAAGCCCTTGTTGTTGAATACTTTCAGCATTGTGTACTGCTCAGCTATGAGAACCTCACAGTGGCGGGTGGGGTGGGAGAATGGGGTTTTGGTGGTTGAGGGGGTCTCATGGGCACTGCTTGAGCATAGGGCCCAGAATTTGGAGCTACAATACTGATAGCAGCCACAACAAAAGTGCACCATCAAATGAGGTCAAGAAATGTTTCTCTGTAGTAGGGTTCTGTAGAAGTGCTACTGGCCTCCATTATCCAGATCTTGGTGTGGACTTCCTACGATCCTCTATAAGCAAATAATGAGGGGGGGGGGGGGGGGGGCCACAATTTTTATAACTTTATAGTCGAGGTTGGAAATTACCAACTTGAATGTTGGAGATATTTTGCTACACTGACAAAGCCCCGGAGCTGCACTTCTCCTAACAGCAACAACCTTGTAGTAGCTGGAGATGTCATTTACCACCTACATGGTACCTCGCTGCCTCCCTCCTACCTCACCCTTCTCTTTCTCTTCATATTCATTGTTATTCAAAACATGCTGTTATGCCCTGCCGCTTTAAAACAGCTATGAAGGAGAAAGCCTGTCCTGTGATGAAAAATGTAAAAACAGAGTCATTCATTTATCATAAGGAATGAAATCATGACCCTCTCTATTATTCTAGCAGTGCATGCCTCCGGCCAAGTGCATATATTACACTAAACGCCTGTCTGTTGCACTAGTGTACAGAACAGTGGGAAACAGTACAGATGCATGGCTTTATAAATAAACATGGAATTTAATAAGATGTGTAGGGGGCAGTGGTAGTCTGGTAAGAATAGGTTGGGCTATCAATTAAAAGATTGACAATTTAAATCTAGGTTCTGCTATGCAGTGATTGTTGCGCCCTTTAGCAAGGCCCTTGTCCCATACAATAGCTGACCCTGTGACCTGACTCCAAATTGAAAAAAAAAAAAAAAAACCACACTTATCGTAATAACTTTGTCAAATAATTGAGCACTACATATATTAAAATGTCCAAATTCAGTAAGTATAAAGGATGATCATCTTTGCTTGCATGTCTTTGAAAATCATCTTTGCTATCTAACATATAAATAATTGCAGTGAAGGACATGGCAGTGGTGTCTTTTGAACTAGAAAAAATAACCAGTTAATTAAACACCAAGTTGGGTGTGGTGGGAGAATGTAGGCTTATTTATATTCCTGTTTATAAAATACATCTTTTTTAATTTAAATTTTAATCCACAGAAATTATTAGAAAACAGCCTAAATTTTGTCCTACCCGCCAAAGCATGTTTTTCCCCCACCAATTTCCAACAAAAGCCACCAAATTTGCCAGAAAACAGCCTAGTCTGGTGGAAAACAACCCAATCTGGCAACACTACATTCTTTTAGATTTTAATTAAAAGCATTTAATTATTTAATTATTGCAAGCAACTAATGCATTACACCGGATACATACATTCTTTTTATATGTAACTTTTACTTTGAGGACATTACTTTGAGATTTTTTGACTAGTAATTTTACCCATACTTCTTTAAACTTATTGAAGTAAAACTACTTTTATATACTTATATTTTAGTACTCTTCCCCTCTCTATATATTAAGCATCAAGTAAACATATATTCAGAAAAAAGTGTCAGTCTGCAGTTGTCAGGATCTAATTTAAGTTCATTCTGATTTAAATGTGTCAAAATACAGTGCATCACAGTTGCAGGGCTTGCTTTTAATTTGGGCCAACTGGCTGGGAACGATTTTTAAAGTGATACAAATGTTTGACCTCAATTCCAATAAAGACCTTTGAAATAAAATAGAATGACAAACAGAAACCTGGCCTGAGCTTGCAAATGCTTTTTTGACTAAATTGGAACCAATTTTCACAGGCACTTTTCAGTGGCTTATAAAAAGTTGTAAATAATTGCATATGGCTATTTTAGCATCAAAATTGTTCGAATGAATGCCAAATTTAATATATTGTTTGGGAATGGTATGAAGTATATATTCAGGTGTCCACAAACTTCTGCCTATTTCGAGGTATACTTCAGAGAAAATTACTCTCTAAACCTCTCCAAGCAAGAAACATGTTATTGAGATGATTTAGTCTTTTTGTGAAGAGCATTCAGACCTGTAGTGTTTTCCCTCTGAATGTAGAATTGGCATTCTGTAGGTGTGTGGTTCCAAAAAGGACTCTCCTTAAGAGGCTCAGCAGTATTTGTGCCACAGTGCAAATGTGAAGTGTTAGAAAGCGGTACTACAGAAAGGCATGAAGAATGCCTGAAACCACATACTGCTCTTTTACACAGAAAGATGGGGGAGGACAGAATCAGCTGGTACAGGTTTCTACACCTGAAGCCACATTCAGAAAAATTCCTAGGTTTAGGATGGATTCTAAATCACACGTAGGCTAAAACTCTTATCTCAAGGTTCTTAAAAGCTTTATGAATATGGCACATCACCACTCAAATCAATTACTAAATAGAACGTTCAACACAGATGTGTGTGTTAAATAAAATGAAGTAAAAACAAAATACTCCCAAAATTACGACGCAAAAATATGATCAATTCTCTGGACCCAAGTTCTGAAAGACGTTGCAAACATGCGCAGTGGTTAGATATGTCCATGGTTCAACTAATGTTTAGTAAAAACCAACAAGTTCTCTTTTCCAAAGATAAAAAGACAATCCAGACTGATATCAGTAAAAGACTACCATCAATATTACTGGGAAGTCCATGATTATTTTACCAGGCCACATCCTCCATGCGCTACCACTCTAAACACAGTGTATGTGTGCTTGACTCATTTCTGCAGTACAGTGTCTTCTATAAAAATGTACAATGCATCATGAAGAGGAAATTGAGACAACTGCAACCATCAAGCAAGGATGGAGAGTTTTATTTATTAATAACCATCAACCTATTCAAGTACTGTATCCACTGAACTACTGCTACCCTTATTTGCCCCTCTCACTTTTCACCTAAACCCCTCCAAATTCTTTGGGGATGGCTTCCCTAAAGATCATGGTGTCTCTCGACCGGAAAAGAAACATTTGTGAGATCAGGCACTGATATAAATGAGAACAATAGGCTTTATCTCATACAGATCCCTGCTCTAATTTAGATTAAAGCAAACCCCTTTCCTCTCAACATGTGGGAGAGACACACCCAGATAATGATTTAAAAACACCAAAACATGGTCGTACTTGGCCAAAACATTGACAAGTTTCTAAATCCACTGTATATCATGCAGCCTTGGGATTTAAAAATGGTTAATTGGTTAATAGGTTTGACTACAGCTAGTGACTACAGCTTTAACCATAGTGACTTAACGCCTCACTGTGTACAGTATCACCCGTGTTTCAGCCGCTTGCTAATTTTATTTTTTTTATTTATTAAAAAGCTCTTTTGTTATGCATTTTCTCTCACCCAATCTGGCAACACTGGCCTTCTCTAACTATTCATTAGATCCATCCACTCTGACAGGGGATGCACCACACATCACATTTAAAACTATTCCTCAGCATAAAACTTATGAACTGGCCCTTAACGACATTGTGGAAAAGAATGAGCACGTTCATATGTTATGATTTATAACATGTGCAATTCAATGAACACAAAGAACAGCAGCTATGTCGTCCGATGAGGTATTTGCTCATTTATTTGACCAGCCTGAAGGAAAATATGAGATTAGATTTGTTTTTAAATAGGCTCACATTCTACTTCCCCACCACTCCCTCTTAAGCAAATGGCATACCTGAGCACTGATAAAGCAGAAACAGGAGTGAGGGGACAGGGACTATATAGGGTCAGAGTATTTACTTCTTCAAGTTTCTAGAATGACTCAGTATGAAACTACCATTCTGAATCAGCCACAGTGTAATCCTGTTTACCTTTACTAATATTTAATAGCATTTTACATTTTTTTACAGTGACTAACAATTGTGATTGAGTGACCAACCCCAACCGTGGCAATTTGGCAAATAAATTGGGAAAGCCAGTGATATCTATATACACTGCTCAAAAAAATAAAGGGAACACTTAAACACAATGTCATGTAAACTCCAAGTCAATCACACTTCTGTGAAATCAACCTGCCAAGTTAGGAAACAACATTGACTGTGATTCAATTTCACCTGCTGTTGTGCAAACGGAACAGACAACAGGTAGACATGAAAGGCAATTAGCAAGACAACTCCTTTGAATGAGTGGTTCTACCCATGGTGACCACAGATCATTACTCTGTTCTCATTCTATCTGGCTGATGTTTTTGTCACGTTTACCTTTTGGCAGTGCTCTCACCCCTAAAGGTAGCTTGAGGCAGTGTCTACAACCAACAGAAGTTGCTCAAGTAGTGCAGCTCATGCAGGATGGCACATGAATGCGAGCTGTGGCAAGAAGGTTTGCATTGTCTGTCAGCACAGTGCCCAGAGCATGGACTACCAGCTACCAGAAGACAGGCCTGTACACCAGGAGATGAGGAGAAGTCCATAGGAAAGCCACAACTCGTGTGAGAGACGTGTCTGGAGATGCCATGGAGACTGTTTTGCTGCCAGGAACATCCTCCAGCATGACCGGATTGGCAGTAGGTCAGTAATGGTGTGCTTGCTCAGGGGCCTAACAGTGGCCAATTGCAGTGCTAACAACCTTTTGATCACTAGACCAGAATATTAATCGTTGAGCTCCAACAATATACAATAGGTTTTAAAAAAGGCTAATTCCTGAGCTTTCAGGGGGGGGGCAACAAAGAGTTCACACCTAAACCTTATGAAACACATTTAGAATTACTTCAAATGCAGACTTTGAGCCAGGTCTTCTAATTAAACTCACAAATACTCATTTGATTGAATTGGTTTAAATTTCCACACAAACACTCCATAATCGTATTGTTACATCCTTGGTCCTATTTTAGACGGTTTGCCTGCTGTATGATTCATGATACTGGATTCACAACACGATTTCACAAATTGTGGCTGGAAACCCTGGCAGCCAGGTGTACAGTATAGCCAGTGCTCTCTGCTGTTTAATGTGAATATTGATTAATTAGACATTATTGAGTTTTAAATCGGTTATAACCATCTTGTGGTGCATCAGTACATCCCTAAAAAGACCTAATAATGTTGACAATGTTATGGCCACAAAGAGGGGGCAACTCCATATTAATAAACATACATTTGGAAAAGGATGTCCAACAAGCTCATGGTCAGGTGTCTACATACTTTCAGCCATATAGTTTATACATTTGAATGGCAACAGGCCAGTTACTGCTTGCTGGGATGGAATGTGCCATCTGAATTCCTTAATATATAGTGCAGCTATCTGGATGACTTATCTCCAGTAAAGCATAAGAGCCTGATAAATATTTAATAGACATTTTTTTGCAAAATTCATGCCAGTGAGGTGAGCAACGAAGTAGTGTGGTAGAGCGGTCAGGAACAGGGAGTAAAGCAACATTTATAAAGAAATGGATCAAGAAGCGCAAATAGGGTGAGGTCAAATTGAGGGTACAGAACTGAAAGTATAAGAATAAACCAATGCTTAGACCAAAATTTAGTTATGGCATATAATAGTAAATGTACTAATATAAGATATTTTTTTTTCCGTTTCAAACTCCTGCTTCTGAAGCAGCAGGAGAACCTTTTTATTTATAATTAATAATGATTTCTTCTTTAATGGCCAGTGCCAGTCATTCACAGAGCAGGTCTTACATTTTGATCCATGCTGGGTGCAAGCTGTACCAATTGGTAGAACAGTGTTCCCACTCTGGGTCCAGCAAATTTGGTGCATTATCCATTATCTACTCTTGCAGGTATGGGTCCTGCTGCTGTCGCTCTTGGCTTGCTTAACAGGGTCTTTGGTCTGTCTGTCCTGGATTCTTTGTTTAAAAAAAAAAAAGAAAAAAAAAAAAAAAGTGTGATCAAGATATGAAAATGTATGCAAGGGAATTTAAAAGCAGGAGTGAAAATCAGGAGGCATGTTAAGTGTTAAAATAGGACATTAGCAGTGATTTGAGATTAGACTGATAACTGGTGTTCAGGAGTAAAGGCAGATACAGTCTACCTTTAGGCTGCTACATAGACAACAACATGGATATAGGCAAACAGTGACTATATACTCTTGTTTATTAGGAGCAGTTGTTCAATGGCCCACCAGGGGAAACCTGGCAGTGGGGGGCTTGAACCAGCTGCCCTCTTACATTTTTTTTATCTGGAACATTCATTAAAGTAATGAAGTGTTACCTTAAAATTATTTTGGAAAGCCATCCCAGAAGAATTAAGACTGGTATAGGTGAAATGTAAAAGATGGTTGTGCGCATTAAGACAACCTTTTAAAAACTTCTTACACCCACCATTCAGCTCATTGCTGAATATTTGAAGGTTTTAGGGTTCAGTTACCTTAAAGTAAATCAAGAAACTAAGCCATTTGCCAGTGGCCCTGGCCTACCACTCGTACTTATTCTATCTTACATTTGTTCACTGAATGTTTTGCCTTGATAACAGGTGGTTGGCTTTAGAAATCCAGCCTCAACAAGTGTGTTGAGTAAAGAAAACATTCACCAACCCGGCTGGGTGACCGTCGTTGTAACAACATACATGGTTTATAGTCAAACAAAGATTGACGGGTAGATTAGCAATGATTAACTGTAGTCGACAATGAATTTTAGCCATGGTAACAGTGCACTCAGTCAGCTGGTGTAAAAACCAACTCATCCTGTAACAAATACAGAGCATGTCCAGTCCAGCAATACATCCCAGTAAATATACTCAACAATTCGATTAATAATAAATTGATGCTTGGGTGGCACAGCAGTCTAATATTTTAGCCCAGAAACCTGGCTGGGAAGGTGAGGCTGAATGTCCGTCAGTAGATTAAAGAAAATTGTTGACTTTATAATTTCGGTTGGAACATTCTTTTCTCCTACAATGAAGCATTTACACCTCACAACTGCTTTAATATTCTAAAGATTTTTGGGCCTCCCAACAAACCACAATAAGAGGCATTAATCAAAAACTTTAAACACTGGAATTTGAGGAAACTGACAACACCAGTTTAACTCACACTACCATGTTATCACTATGTTAGTGTTACAGCTATGAATGATCAACCAAACAAATGTGGTCAGTGGTGGTCCTGTAGGTTGCCTTTCAAATAATGAATTGGAAACGCGAAATGTGTGTGCGCGTGTTGGGGGTTGGGTTGATTAAGTAAACGTAGGAGCAGATGGGCTAAAGTCAATAAGTCTAAATCCAAGGATCATCTGTATAATGAACGTTGCTAAAAAAAAAATTAATAATAATAATCAACGAATATACTGTACATGCCAGATTAATTGAAGACACTGAATTGTTCTATAGGTACCCAACACTAGGATGCATAAACCATTGTAGTGTTGGTCCAAAGCCCAGATAAAGAGGGAGGGTTGTGTCAAGAAGGGCCTCGAGTGTAAAAACTATGCCAAATCAATAGTAAAATGGGAGGACCATAAAGAAGAATTAGAATATTGTTAAAATTTGTATCTAGTGTATTCATGCTCTTTATTTTGCCAGTTGAGGTCAGGGTTCTTTGCAGACCATGTTTTATGCACATGAACGACAATGAGGGCAACCTTCTTCCTCTATGCTCTTGTTTGTTTAGGTAACAGGCTAAATGAGAGGCTTCCCATCATTTACTTTTCTCGTTTACTTTTCACTTCACACCAGCACATTCCCCACCAACAACCACCACATTGTATTCAGCTCAATCAGCCATCGGTTTCAGGAGATTAGAAGTGTTGGGCTTGTGAAAAGGGAGGGAATTATTTACACGCACCAGCATTGTGTGGGAGAAGAACGCTACTGGGGTATCCTGAGCCAGAAAAAGCTTAAGACCACACACCCAACAATGAAATTTCTGAAGGAGGAACAAAAGAGTTGGTCATTAAAATTTCTTTAGCCATTTAAAGCATTTGTCTCTGCCCCCGGGGTCGGGTTCTGTTGTCTCCAAACCGCTAGACACTTATCAAGCCATTCTCTAGTGGAGAAGAGGTTTGAAGATGATGATAAGAGCACTATTTTGGAAAAAGTACTCCAGGTTACTGGCAGCATTTTAAAAAGGGATCTAGTAATCAAATAAAAAATAGACACAAATGCAGAAAAATGTCATCCAACCCTGTATATAAAGTGATACAAATCTTTGGTAAGTGGATCAGCAAATTAAACATTTTGGGTCAAATAGATGGCCCTGTTGAATTTGAGCATCAAAACCATTTAAGGAATGTCTGAAATTTTACATGGATGACTGATGTATACAAATGCTTTATTATACTCAGGTTGGGGTGTTTCAAACAAAACTGGCTTCTGGTAGGCAGCCGTATAGGCAGGATATTCTGCTAGCACAACAGCATTAAGATTCTGAACTTAGAAACAGACATATTGTTCATAGATAAATAGAAAGAGACAGACATGCATATTACATTGCATTACATTTAGTTCAGTTCATTTGCTTTAACCCTTTTTCCTAATTAGGGGGCTGGATGAGCACTGGATTGAGCCTATCCCAGCTCTTCAATGGGCGCAAGGCACATGGACGGTGCGCCAATCCATTGTAGGTACAATTCAGTGTCTCCAATTAACCTGGTGGCATGTCTTTGGACTGTTGGAGGAAGCCCACATGGACATGAGAACATGGGGAGGATCTTCTCACTGTGAGGCGACACACTAAACAATCGTGCCACGCCTGCATTACATTTATTTTGATGTTTTTGTCAACACTTGCATGATGTACACCATTAACCTTGACCTACCCTAAATTAGGGCAATTATCTAACAGCTGAATTTAATAATTGCATTTCTAGCTTCCTCACACACAAAGATGATAGCTGTAAAGGACATGGCTTTTTTCCATTAACATGCTAATGATGCTCTGAACAAAGATGACTGATGTGAAGTACAGTGTAAATCACATTTAATACTCAAGTTAATACTTGAAAGTCTTGGTCATCCTTTTCCAAACAAACAATGTGTGACTTTTCTAGTCATGAGACATGACACATTGTCTGGTTGGACGATCCACACCGGAAAGACAATCAAGTAGGTATGGGTGCAAGGATTGATTCATATACAAATCAGTTGAGAATGCCTTCAACACTTTAAATACCAAACAGCAAGCTCCTTAAATGAGTCTTCAATCACAAAATGAAACTGTAATGACAGTGCCACCTAGGCTAGAATTAAACAGTGACTGCTTTCAAGGTGGGCATTTTCAACAGAAAAAAAACTCCCCAACAGTAGAGGTGAAAAAATGTCAACACATCCACAAGTAACATTCCTCACATTTTTCTGTAGGCCCCAAGGACATGTTTATCTGTCTCTCTTGCTTCTAAATTAAAGGAAGGGGAACGGTAGAGGGCAAAGAGGGGTGGAGGGAGGAGTTCAGGTGTTCCGAACAGCTGTCAAAAAAAAAAAAACCACCATGATTCATATCTACAGAGAAATGGAACCAACTGATGAAAGGCCTCATGATGATGACTGATTCTATTTAAACTGGAACTGCTGCTGTACACTATTCATACACAGGACGTGACATGTACACTTTTTAGAAATCATCTGAATACACAAGTCAAGTAAACACTATCCAAAGTCTACCCAAACATTGATGGAAACTAATGTACACTTGTACTGAAGCAAAAACAACGTTAACGGAAAGCAATTTACAATATATTAAGATGTTTCTTTGGGGTAGCATGATAGACATTTCTGTCCACTTTTTTAGGTACACCTGTTCAACTGGTCATTAACACAAATGTCCAATCGTCCAATGTCAGCAATTCAATGCATTTAGGCAGGTAGACATGGCCAAGACGATCTGCTGCAGTTCAAACTGAGCATCAGAATAGGGAAGAAAGGTGACTTTGAACGTGGCATGGTTGTTTTCAGAAACTGCTGATCTACTGGGATTTTCACGCACAACCATCTCTAGGGTTTACAGAGAATGGTCCGAAAAAGAG
>JAYDZG010000029.1:10151042-10163234 GCA_034509265.1 Microcambeva bendego | reverse complement strand
AACAACAACAATAATAATAATAATAATAATAATAATAATAATAATAATAATAATAATAATAATAAGACATTAAAAAATTGCCAAACTAGGATATTTAAAAATAAATGTTTATTTTAAAGGTGTATTTTGTAACATTATTTTAAATGTCATTATGCCCGCACAAATATAAACAGCAATCAAACTCTGCAAGCAGCTGGTAGATAATATAATACATTTCAAGTCCTGATTTCTGTGCTGACACATCTATTCATTTCATCAACCTGTTTTCCAGCCTCAGATTTTTAATTTCCTTCCTACTCATTTACATTTATATCATTTATGCATGCCACACAACAGAAACATCTGCAGTCCCCCCACAAAAAGATGTGTTAAGAAAATGAGAAAAATTCAACCGTTATTAGAAGTAAATTTTAAAATGATTTATGTAATTGAAACCATGGTCAATAATATGGAATTGAAACTTCCATATTATGTTTAGCTATAGCATTTGCATTTTCAGCATTTAGTGGATGTTTTAATTCAAAGCAACTTACTATTCTGTGACAGTATATTGTCTAAGCAATTGAAGGCTAAGGGCTTTGCTCAATTGCTTGACAGCGGCAACCCAGCAGTGGTGGTGCTGAACCAGCAACCTTTTTATTCCTAGTCCAGTACCTTAACCACTAGGCTATAATAGTGGATGGAACTCTGTCTCAGTGGGCAGCACTGTCAACTGGTCCTGAGTTGAATAACCAAGTGGAGTTTGCATGTTCTTCTCATGTATGTGTGGGTTTCCTCCCACAATTTAAATATACGTAAATAATATTAGAGGACTTGGAGATGCAAAATTGTTCATGACTCGCTGATGAATCGTGTGTAACCAGCTGTCCTGTCTTGAATGTAACCAGTGTAAAACATGTATTAAAATCCTAATAAATAAAAAAAATAATTAGAATCTTAGTGAATTAGTGTCCATTAAGTCCAAAACAAAATTTTGAGGTCAGACATTGCTGTTTTCTAATTCACACTAGAAGACTGTATCTCCTACATTACATTTTGTCACAAAAACACTTGTGAAAAGTGATGAAAATCCACATCAATAAAAAGTGACTGATCAAAGTTGTTTGTGCACTGATGTTTGCAGCATACAAGAGATTTGGACAAAACCGGCAATCTGTTTGTAGTGAGTTGGAGGTAAATGACTATTTCTATGAAATGCACTGTTGGTATGATAAGCTTGTGTGTGCCGATGTATTCAGAAAGAATCTATATAATGCAACTGTCCAACTTTTTCCCCTAGTCAAATCTCATCTCTGCTGCTGCATTTGTCTGATCAAGTTATCTGTACAAATGACAGATAATTTCAGTCTAGCATGTTCTTCTGTGCATATTACTGGTTGTGTCAGAGAGGACATGTACTAGTGTGCAATCTGTCTTATCCAGCAGAGATTGATAATGTCATAATGGTTGTATTGGACAAAAAGGATAATAAAATCTGCAGAGCAAGATCACATTGTAATCATTCCAACATGTCTTTGTCTCATTTAAATGTCTGACAGTGTTCTTGGTGGTTAATTAATGAGAAAGTACAACAGCAGAAAATAACAATACTTTTGACATTGAGAAGCAGTATCAGTTCCCCGCACTGTAGCTGATTATCTAGTGGAGAGGTGTTTCAAAAGCCAATCAATAACAGAAGTTTACCCTCTACTTGCTGAAAAGAACCATTCCATTTTTGTAGTGTCTGGGGGAAAAACATTACATGGCCAAAAGTATGAAACAACATAAGTGCAGAAGGACCCTCATAACTTTGCGAAATTGAGAACTTTTTTCTGAATGTCTGTATAGAATCACAAATCAGAAGAAAGTTGGGATAGCAGACAGTAAGAACCATATATTTCATGTGTTGTTTGGTCAACTGCTTTTCTACCAAACCATTATTTTAATCACCCGCTTGGAATTCACCTCAGAAATAGCCTCAAATTGCCCCAGCCCCAAATGTAGGTGGTGCACGCCTGAAGTACAGGAATGGATGTTTATTAAACTGGGTTTAAACTGTCTGCAAGTAAATAAAAATAAATGTTTTACTTGCATTTTCCATACAGCTCCAACTTATTTTGATTTCAGGTTGTTCATATCCCCTGAAACACACATTTCCAAACTTCCTCCAAATCGAGTCAATCTAGTAATTAGTTACATGAAATTCTCTGATGCACAACCCACAACAAAAACTCTGCTTAGTTGAAATGAAAATAAACTGATCTGATTTAATCTTACTTTAACAATTGTAGGGAATTGTGTCTGCTAAGTACTTGGTCAGGTTGATAGGCCTGCTGAGATTTACTCTACTTAAGGTAATGGGTTATTGTATTAGAACACCGTGCCACTCTAGTGCCTTAATGTAGTTTTTTGAACAAACTGTGTCTTTTTATGCTTTACTTAAAAAATCTATCGTTTTGTGAAAGGCATTTTGCATGCATACATTAACTGTAAGTAAAGTATATTAAATAATAAATATGCTTGAATAGAGGTTTCCTGAACTTCCTGTAGCTTGTATATTAGGAACATTTCTGCAGCTTGATTTAGCCATTTAGTGCAATGCACTGTAAAATCAGCATAATAAACAAAATACTGTAGAAACCAAGCATGCATGTTATTATGTTATTTTTAATGTTACAAACTGCTTATAGGCATTAAACCACCATCAACTTGGTCACACACACTGCAGGATAGAATGGGCAAAAAATTGGACAGTGGTTTCCCAGTCAATAGAGCTGTAGGTAACCAGCTTAAACATTATGGGTTTGAATCCTAGCTCTGTATTGCCACCAGCATCCAGAAAAAGCACTTCATTGTCACCTAATATTGTGTTGCTTTTGAAACCCTGTATGTAACAAACTGAGATGCACTGAGTATTCTGACACTTTTCTATCAGAACCAGCCTGTACCTCTTAAACAATTTGAGATACAGTAGCCCATTTTTACCCACGTGCATTAATGAACCCTGGCTTTCCATGACCGTGTTACTAGTTTACCACTGTTTCTTCCTTGGACCAGTTTGATAAATACTGACCCAACACAATAGCTGCAGTTTTGGAGATGCTCTTCGACAGGTCTAGCCAACTCAATTTTGAGGACAGAATGTTCTGAGCACGGTGGCTTAGTGGGTAGCAATGCTGCCTCACAGCAAAAAGGTCCTGGGTTCAATCCCCGAGTGGGGCGATCTGAGTTTGCATGTTCTCCCTGTGTCCACGTGGGTTTCCTCTGGGGATGCCGGTTTCCTCCCATAGTCCAAAGATTTGCCACCAGGTTAATTGGAGACATTGAATTGGATAGGTTCCAGCACCCCTGCTTGACCCAAATTGGGATAAGGGATTAAAGAAAATTAACTGAACTGAACCTTTTCCACATGAGGCAGGATATAATCAAAACAGGGACCTTGAACAGTGCTGAAGACCTCACCCCTGTATTATTCCATTTTCCACCCATCAGACCAATTTTGTTTGCTGCAGGCACTGCCAGTTGTGTCTGCTAGGGGGTTCCCAGCCGACTGAAAAGATTCAGAATTTTAGTGCTGGTATTCAGATTCTAGACACATATCACTGTGCTTCCTTTTTAGTGGAAGTATGTTATATGATGTGTAGGAATTAACAATGATTGTGGCACAGTTCATTATCATTTTATTATCGTTCACGGTGAAATGGTGGTTTACCTGAGTTTGTGGTGCCGTCATTTTTTTATTTGCAGATGATCAGCGGCACTCAGAGATGCTTGCTTATGACTCTGTATCATTTCCTTCAAGTGTTATTTTAATAGTTTCCTTTTGAAGGCCTGGTTTTCACTGTGTCTTATTATAAGCTTACTTGTCACTTTAAATGAGAATATAAAAAAAATCATGCATGATTTTGACACACTGTGCAGTATTATGTGTACTTAGTGTCACTTAGGATACGATGAGATTCTTTAACAATAGGCCTGTGATTACAGTGTCATGTCAAATCAATCACAGAAACACAATGGTATAATGGTGGTAAAATAATACCCAGATAAAACACAGATTAAAAGGGGGATATTTAAATCCCTTTGTAGTTGGTAAAAAAGAACACCTATTATTGAAAATGGAATATGTAGTAAAAATAATATCATCCATTTATTAGCTAATCAGCCATTTGTTGAAGGGTCGGGTTCCTATGTAGCAGCTTCCTATGTAGCAATCACATAGTGTTTTCCAAAAGCAAGTCCCCTACTCTGTTAAAGCATAGCAGAATATTGTTCATTGTAATGCCAAACCCTCATCCTCGGCACACTTGTAATGTGACTCATCTCCTGAATTGTCCTCCAAACCATTTGCAACATATTCTATAATCAAATGTGGTCCCATCTGCACAATACCAATTATTTATATATATTTTTATGATTTTTATGATTACCAGTTATTTTAATGGCAGGCTTTATGTGACACATCTGTTACAATGGGTCACACAGTAGAATGGGTTTGTTTTGCAATTAAAAAGTTTATAGTAGATCAGTGTGTGTTTTAATATGTGTTCATAGCATTAGTACTTTGTTGCAATGTTTTTGTTGTCATTACTTACATGCAAAAATATTTCTGTTTTGACCTATAATGGGCAAAACCCATTAATCATAACATTATCAGGCCAATCGTAGCCTAGTGGTTAGGGTACTGGCTAGTAATCCGAAGGTGGTTCAAATCTCACCACTGCTAGGTTGTCTCTGTTGGACCCTTGAGCAAGGCCCTTAACTGTACCTGTACTGCAAGTCGCTTTGGAAAAAGGCATCTGCTAAATACTGAAAATGTAAATAACAAAAAATGTTTAGAGCAGGGGTGCCCATACTTTTGTGGCTTGAGCTCTATAAAGTTCAGTTGACAGGCCAACATAATCTACTTTTCAAAAAGTTTGGTCAAAAGAAATCTTGTAGCTTTTTTTTAATGTGGAGCGGCATGGTGGCTAAGTGGTTATGTGGCACCTCACAACTAGAAGGTCCTGGGTTCAACTGCCAGATGGGACACGGTGCAATGCAAATTCGGTGTGGAATTTGCATGTTCTTCCAATGTATGTATGGGTTATCTCTGAGTCCTTCTTTGGGTTAATTGGAGACACTGAATAGTCCTATAGGTATCTAGCCACTAAGATAGTGGCCTACCCCAAGCCTAGATGAATAGGTAGGGTTGTGTAAGTAAGGGCATCCTGTGTAAAAACAATGCCAAATCAATAATGCGGTTTACAATCAGCCGTGGTGACCCCTAACTGGAGCAGCTGAAAGAAGTAGTAGTTTTGTTTTAAAATTTGACTGTCTGGGTTCTTTTTGTGTGGAGTTTTTGATCCATTTGCATTTATCAATATTCAGCTTTTTGCCCTGGATGGTGTCAGCTAGGTTTACGCAGTCTGGACAATAGCAGCTGATGTCAATTCTCAAAAAGCTTTCAAATGTTCTTCACGATGGACTAAATTATTTTCATTTTATAAAAGGCTGATTCACGCAATAGGTTGATTACATAATGCTGTATGATTTAAGGCATTAGCATTAAGATGTAAGGGAAGTCCTGAAATGTCCAGCAGAGGCCCTCAACTACATATAAATTCATATATGTCAGTTTTCAAGGTTACAATTTCCGCATGTAATGCAAGGTCCAAAACCCATCAGCTTCGTTCACATTTGAGCTAAACAGCATCTTTGCAGTGTTCTAGCGTGAAATGAACCATTTTCCGTTTTTGTACTTGGTTGTGCACTTATCTACACAAATTGCTCAAACTGGCTACTGATGAATGAAAGCTAGCTCAGCAGTGATTAGCAGACCTAGATTAGCAGTGCTTTATGCAAGCCTAAGTGAAGTGAAGAAAACACGTATCTTCATCTACTTTTTCATAAATTAGACTTTTGCTCTGTTTGAGGTTTTGTCCAGATTTAGCAAAATTAAATTCAGCAAAAAATGGATTGGATTAAATTCAAAGCCTGTACAACCTTGGATTTTGATGGTGTGTTCTGAACCAATTGTATCTGCAAAAATAAGTGATGCATGTGTTAACTATTACAGTATTCATATTTTAAGTATTTTTATGATTACAAATTATTATCACTGCAAGCTTTATGTGCCACATCTGTTATAATGAGTCACACAGTAGAGAGGGTTTAATCATCCACTCCAATGACATACAAATACAATGTACATTAGCGGCCCATTACTATTTTGAACTATTGTAAATACAAAGTTTGCTATATCCAAAAAACGTGCTTGGTGGCACTGCAGTCTTAGTGGTGCCACCACCCATCAACTGAACATTTTATCCTCGAAGTTGATGTTAGAAGCAGAAAGAATTATCCAAAGCTACAGCTCGTGCGGAGTGTTCTTGGTCTGCAGTGATCAGAATTTATCTTAAGTGGTCCAAGAAGGGAACAGCGGTAAATTGGCAACCGGGTCTTGGGCAGCCAAGGCTCATCAATGCACGTGTGGGGCAAAGGCTGGACCATGTGGTCCGATACAAAAATTACTGCTGGTTATAATTGAAAAATGTCAGGATCCACAGTGCAGCACAGCTTGTTGGGTATGATGCGACAAATGGTAGACCAACACAATATTAGGAAGGTGGTCACACTGTTAGGCCAGATTGGTGTATTAGGTTGCTGGCGAGCTGTTCACATTGTGTGTTCCAAAAGAATATCTTCTACTCTTTAATCTGTAATTATATTCGTTGTAATGCCATAGTTGCAATCTGCTATTTGCTAGTTGTTCATCTGCTAAATTAAATTGTCCAAACTATTTGCAACATATTTTATAATAAAACTGGGTCCCATCTGCACAATACATATTATTTATTTATTTTGTTATGATTTTTGCGGTTACCAATTATCACCAATTATAATCACAGAGAGGTTCTTGCAGATGGGAAATCCCATCTTCGCCGCTGTAACAGTGACACCTAACGTCTCATAAAGTCTCTGCATACAAGAAACAGTGAATAGTGTTTTCCTCTGTACATAAATCAAAAATCAAATCCTAATTCAGTTTTGGTAATGATTAGTGGTAGTTTAATGCTGTTTAGCTGGCATGCTTAGTTCAAAAGGGGAATTATTTACTCATCTTAACAACTGATTTGTAGCTAATGTTAATAGACATTAATGACTGCACAATACAAAAGAGACTCTCTGCCAGGTGAAATATTTGTGCATGACACACATGGATGTGAATAGGTTCTTAAAAGTTGTTCAGTTCAGTTCAGTTCAGTTCATTTTCTACAACCCATCAGGGATGGGTGCTGGAGCCTATCCCAGCTCTTTAATGGGTGCAAGGCACAAGGTAACACCCTGGATGGGGCACCAGATACCTACAGGACAATTCAGTGTCTCCAATCAACCTGGTAGCATGTCTTTGACTGTGGGAGGAAATTACCTAGATCGAACCCAGGACCTTCTCGCTGTGAGGCAGCAGTGCTACCCACTAAGCCTTCTTAAAAGTTGACCACCATAAAATAAAATGTAAACTACCCCTCTCCCTCCCCACACCATTCAACTGCAAACTCAGGAATGTTGTTATTAAAACTTATAAAAGGCTGCCAAGTCGGATAGAGCTCCTCCAGTCAAACTTGACTTCCTTAGGGTGAGAAAAAATCACATCCTTTAACAGAGTGTGAAGGTGGGACTGAACAAGAAATTTTTTTGACTGGCTGATCATAAGAATAATGTGAAGGCTAAAGCCTCATGATCCCTACTTACACAATCAGGCTTACCAAAGATTTCCCATAAGGAGAAATGTGTAAATACTGTAAGTACCAATTTTCGCTGCATCAGACCAAGTCTGGCATATGAGGAAGAGGAGTTAATCCAGTATAATGCTCTTGACCACCACTCCTCGCCCAACTCCACTCCCAAATCCACCAGCCATCTGGCCTTAATCACAGAATCTGCCTCTAGACAAGGAGTCATAATGTGATTGGATGTATTAGATATCAGGCATTTTGTGTAAGGCTTCAACTCCAAGGAAGTGAAAATTGTTTGAGCACAATGACGAATACATTTGTGTGTGAAGCCTGGATTTGGTCTCCCGTGTCTGAGTGGGTTTCATATGGGTGCTCCAGTTTCCTCAGACAGTGTAAAGGCATGCAGTCTGTCTAATTGGAGATAGTAAAGTCCCCTAGGTATGTGTATATGTGTGTTCACCCTGTGATAGACTGACAACCTGTCTGGGGTGTTTCCTGCCTTTAAAAGGACATTTTGTGGAAACACAGACTACAAATAAATAATGTAATTGTTCGGTCTTACTAGGCAACATGGCTTAGTGAGTAGCACTGTTGTCTCACAGCAAGAAGGGCTGATGAAATTACATTTTCACATTAATTTTCACTTTCATTTTTAAAGCTATAGCAGTCAACAGATTTAAGATATGCATTTGTTTGATTTGAATATAACAAGATAATTTTTCTAATAACAGCCAGTTTAAACCAACATTTTTATAGCTTGCAAGCATCTTGTGTGACATAATTACTTCATTAAAGGTTTCCTATTAACAGTGTTATTTTCATCTGTAGATAGAATAATTCAACTTAATAGAAAATCATCATGATTTATCATCATTTGTCAGCCTGCTGCAAATACATTACCCAACAGCATATACAAATTAAAGCACACAGTCTGTGATTGAATGAAAATGAAGAGTGAAACAAAGGAAGTCATATACAAAAACAATGAATAATTATGGGGGACTGGAACAATAGACATTAAGAGGGAACTTCACATTTCGACAGTGCTTCCAGCTCATTAAGCTCTTTTGTAGACTTAGTGGAATTTAATAAATGTATCTTTTCTCTACCAGAGTAACAATAGTTGAAACAATTCTCCAGTCTTAACCGAAATCCACAATGTCATATTCTCTTCAATTGGCATTTTGGGGTATGCTCATGCAATAATGCATACAAATGTAAGAACTTGCCTCCTCATTACTTTTCTTTCTCTGCAGAGCTTTTATTACTTCAGCCATTGCTGCATTGCTTAGAATTTAGGGGAATAATATGTTTTTATGTCAGCCTTTGGGTTTTAATAATTTATACAACTGCTTTTCCTTGGACAGAATGATTGGAACACATACCATTTGGCCACTATTCAAATGTTTGAATTTAATTTTCACATGCAGGGTATAGAATGATATTAAAAAAATATTATTTCAGTCGACAGGACAATAATAACCTACTTTTTTAAGTTTGGCATGATCAGCTTTTTTTTTTTTTTTTTAAAGAAGCTTTTTCCAGAATTTCCAGAATTGTCCAGCAGAGGCCCTCAGCCTTATAGGAAATACAGATCGAAGGGTTAAAATGTCTGTTCTTGTCGGAATTGAACCATTTTTATTTATCTACACACAAAAAAGCAAAAAAAAAAGGCATAGACTGGCTACTGTCTATATAGACATACACAGGCACTTGCACAGATAGACCACTAGTGGTGCTCAAGCACCTGCCCAATGTTTTTCTCTGGTTTTCATTCATCAGAATATCAGCGTTTAGCAGATCCCTTTATTCGAAGTGACGTACAATACAGCATACAGTTTGTGCCCTTAGGTGCCTCAGAAGCCCAACAGCAGCAACCCAGTGGTGGGGCTTGAACCAGTGACTTTCTGATTACTAGTCCAGTGCTTTAATTAGTAAGCTATAGATTGCCCATTTGCAGGTAATATAAACACCCCTAGCAATTGTGTGATTCCAACCTAGATGTTTCTGCAGTAGTTGGCAAGTGTATTAGATGGTTGTCCAACACAAGGGCCCATACATAATTACTTTTAGGCCTTGTGCACTAGTCACGGCCCATTAAGACAAGTTTGGTGTGGACAAACTCTAGTAGCCTGCGCAGAGCTGTGAATTCAACCTCATTAAACATATTGAAGGATGAGCTGGAATATTGATTGTAAGCCAGTTCCTGGCATTAGGGCTTGACCCCTGGCAGGTCATTGATTTATTTTCCTGAATGCTTAATAATGTCTCATTTTCCCTTGATTAGTTTGTGAATGTATATAAGGGAAAGACTTTGACTGGCCAATGTACCAATGTTAGGAAACTGATGTTAAATACAGTGTGTTGCTTGTTTTTAATGTGACAAAAATTGTGAGATGCTGAATATGCAAAGGAATAGTTTTCTAACAACAGCGCTCACCTCATTTAAATGTTGTTGCAGGTATTACAGATACGACTGCTTCTTAGTGTCGGAGTATAATGTAGTTTAAGCAGTCTGTGCTTTCTGTAAACACAAACAAGAGTTACAAGAAATCAGACTTAATACAGAGACTAGCTCACGGCGCTGAATTAATTAATTTTGTTCAGATTTATATCGTAGGTTTCATGAGTAGTGGTGTGGTAGTGTGTAATGCCCTGACTTGATCTGTCACACACTTCACCATCTATCACCAGATTATTTCAAGTAAGCTACACAACCAGTGGGGATAATTTTGCAGTGGGTTGGGGGCAAATAAAAATTGTTTGTACTGCTGCATGGTATAATAGTCTGGTGTGGATGATAAGGTCAGAAATACTGTAAAGTTTGTGTGTATTCTGAAACTAAATTATGCCTGTAATGTTGTGTAAATTTCCATAAGCTGGCTCTGTCCTTATGTGCTAGCCTTTTGCTGTCATACATGAAGGATATTTAAATAGAATTATCTTTGAAATCTCTGGAAACGGGTAAAATTAATTATTCTAAAAACATATATTACATTTATAGGGAAACCTGAGAAAACCAATAAAGGTTAAAATGGCATTGGTGAATTGGTGAAATCTTCAACTCTCATCATTGTCTGTTTTTATAAGACTTTTGAACTTTGATGCTTGTTTTCCAAGGCTGTCCTTAGCTCAGTCTAAACCTCTTTAAATTGATACATTTGATTTCCAAAAATACACTAACACACAAACAGACAATGATGAGAGTTGAAGATTGAACCCAGGTTCTCAGAACCCATGCTAGCCAGAAATAAAATGCCTAGTGTACCAGAATGATTGAAAGCTTCATGAGGAGAAACATATCTAAATGATCAATAGCTGCACAGGTTTTATCAAATAAAACCAGCACTGGACTAATTTGCTGTAGTAACGTCTTTTCTTCATTTAGGTTTGAGCATTTGGCTCACTTTAATCTTAAGTTGATGTTTCATTATGTTCTAGCTTTATTATTTTTGTGCTGTGCCTTTTTCATTGTCAGAGGCCGGTGATTAGGCTGTCATTATGCTAGCCACCAACAGGAAAAACTGGCAGAAGACAAGTAGGAAAGCTGCGTATGAGCTGATAGGATAGGTAGCATTTAATGTGGGTAATGAAGTTTAAATCCCATTATTGCTTTCTGCCTAGAGCCAAAAATACCATTTCTATTAGTGGGATGGTTCCACTCGACTAGCTCTGCAAGGATATTGCGAGAACCATGTGTTGGAATAAAAGAATTGTGCTTTTTCAAACGTAGAAATGCAGATTCTTTGTAGAAGTCATTTGAGGTTAATTTTAAGCACAGGAAAAATCTACAAATGAGAACAGATTACACAAAATGCTAGAATGGGACTGTCAATTGCTTAAACACTGACTAAAACTGCTTCTTTTCCAAAATACACATGGAATGACATGGAATGACACATGGAAGCTGCCAAAATGGAAAAATCTGCTACATCTGCTATTTTACATTAGAGAAATCATGTGTTGTCCTCTAAAACCTACTTTAAATTAACTTACAGTGGGACAGAACAAATTGGAAGCATCGTCTTACTAAGTACATATACATTGCTGTTCATTCTCTCATCCTGAAGAATCTCTTGATGTAAATTTTGCCATTATTTTTTTCAACTGTGTAATCACAAAACCAGCACCATGAATATTTTTCCAAATGTTTTAAACAACTGACTCCCCCCACACACACATCTGACCTTTGATATACACATTTGTACATTTTTAAGTACAACATCTGGTGGTTTGGCACTCCAGGAGCCCTATGGCATAAACTATTCCAATATAGTAGAGTAAATCTTTTGGAAACATGTATAGTGGAAAGTTAAGGTCAACTTGAAATAAATGGTTTAGTATAGATCAACTGTCATTCAGTAAGTTTCTCTAAAATCACTTCTACAAAACTGGATTAATTTTCAAATATCTGATTACTAAAACAATTGCAGGGTAGCACATAGGCTAAGAGGGTTGCACTGTTGCCACACAGCAAGAAGGTTATGAGCTCAAT
>JAYDZG010000029.1:10125639-10140815 GCA_034509265.1 Microcambeva bendego | reverse complement strand
GAGCCTTGGCCATCCAGTAAGCAGTTTGGGGCTTTGAACGAAGCCGAACCAAAATGAATAAATTAAACAAATAAAAAAAAATCCTGCACACCTTCATTCATGTACATCACAAACACTATATTACTTCCTGACTTCACTCTGTCATCACGTAAACAAATTCATGACCTAAGAGGTCTGCACCATGATGCCATGCTGCCCAAAACTGAACTCCACTAAGTGACTAAGTGAAGGGGTACACAATAACATGGCATTACGTTGTAATGCATGAACAATGCCTACCTTATCGTTCTGATACATGGGCATTCTAGTTTGTTGAAAACTTCATATACTGAGGAGCACAAGTTATTACAGAATACTGGGCCTCTTTTAAATGAATGTATGTACCAACATCAGAGCAGTTGTGGTTAAAACTGTTGATCATTTTAATCTTAATGATCTCTGTGTATGTCACAACATTTAAAAAAATGTGGTCCTCCTTCCTTCCTTCCTTCCTTCCTTCCTTCCTTCCTTCCCTTTCCTTTCCTTTCCTTTTTTTTTCGTAGGTACCATGCATCAAATGTGGCTGTTCTCCCTGTCTCAGTGTGTCCTCTCTGTGGCGGTAATAGGCATGAGCATTAGGCTGTGTAAAAGTTTGAACCGAGGCAGACAAGCTAGGAGTGCTTCCACCTTCCTCAAGCACTGTTTGGGATTTGTAGGGGCCATCGGGGCTGCTGTAAGTGTGCCAGTCAACATGCTGCTTAACCTGAGAACCTCCCAGTGTCTCTACACTTGCGCCATGCTGGTGTGCTGCCCCTTACTGGTCAGACAGTTTACCGTGTGGCTGCTGCTTTTGCTGACCATCAACATACACCTGCAGAGGAGATTAGGACCCAGGTTAGTTGTGGATTCTCTTACTATATTCAACCAGACATTACATAGCTTATGGTTAAATTATTGTATATGCCAGTGGTCCCGAACATATTACTTTTTTTATTTTATGAATTTAAAATAGAATAAATGTAAAGTGAAAAATCAGTGTGTATCCTGGTACTGGTCAATGGCTCGGTGGTTAGGGACCACTGGTATAAACTAAATGGATAGAACTATGTGGACAACCAATTCATGAGATTTTGGAGTGTGACTTTAAGTATTTTGTCAATATACTGTCATTATGATAGTGTAATCAGACACTGCTATTGGATTTGAATGTCTGGCTTACAAACAACTTTCAATGTTATTAAATGGAATTTTAATGTTTAAAGCTTTTCTTTTATATAACTCATTTTACATTTTCATCATTTAGCAATAGTATTTAGTTTGAGCAATGAGGGTTAAGGGCCTTTCTCAATGGCCCAACAGTAGCAACCTGGCAGTGGTGAGGTTTGAACCGGCATCCTTAATACTAGTCCTGTACCCTAACCACTAGGCAACGTCTGTCCTTTTTATACATATGCTAGCAGTGGCTTTTGCTAAAACAATATAATTTAATTATTCGCTGACCATTCACATCTGACATTATCCAGCCCAGCTCGAGAAAAGGGTCATTGTCTAGTCAAATTTAAAAATAGCGCAGTGAAGACCAGCGGAAGAACAGATGACACAAACCATGACTGGACACAAAACATGTATGCTAAACTGGTGAACGTTTTCTGCTCTTATCTGAATAAAAAAACAAGAACAGCTTACAATTTACGTATCTGATAGTGAAGCTTGGATTTAAGTTTGGCACATGAAAAGGGGCACATCTTTACAAAGTTTCAAAACTTGTACCTTTAAGGTGTAACATTCCAATGATACAATTTAAATACAGTATTAATGTCCGATTGATTGTGGTCACTCCCCAGTTATCCCCAATGTTTACCATTTTTTTTCTTTCAGGTATACAGACTTGGTAACCCGTTCACGGATACTCTGCCTGGTGCTCCTTAGCTGGCTTTGCTCAGTGGTCACTGCCTTTGCCCAATTTATTCTCTCTAACTCTATGGACACTTGGGGCACAGCCGGGCTTGGATTCAGTGGGATTCAACATCCTAACCAGACCTCACCCAGGCCCCTTCCAAAACTTCCATATCAGGAAGAGCATTTAGTGATTGGCAAGCACCTTCCTTATGGTGGGTTTCTGTCTAAGTTTCTAGTGGAAGACCTGCAGAACTTCACCTATGCAGAGATCCATAGCAGTCACTGGGGTGTCTGCGCAGCCGATTTGGTCCTCAGCCCAGCCTTTCTGGTTTATGTCTACGATGTTGCTGTGTTTTTCATGCCTCTGCTTGTTTTGTTGATTGTGTTTGTGGATCAGATGTGTGTTATGCCACGGCATGCTGTAAGAAGCAACTCTGAGGGACAGAACCAGGCCTCAGGCTGGTCTTACTCCCTGGCTATGTCTTTGTCTCTCCTGGTTGTTTTGTGCCTACCCCTACACATTTTTAATGCCGTCCGTCTTTACGCACCCAGCAAATGGTGGCCGCATTGGATGAGTGATGTAGCTTCTTTTTTCTTTCAGGCTTATAGCCTGGTTCCACCATTTGTGTTTACTCATTCTGTTCCAAAAATTTCCAAAGCTGGTGAGACTTTGACTCTAGGAATGACCAATTCACAGCAGAAATCCAGACATACAACACCACTTGATTTTTGCTTACCTGAGCCACCACCAAGAAGCAAAATGGTTCAAGCAGTGTGAAGCTGTGATCTAATGTTTTCATATACTTGACAATCAGCACCATTTACACATTCTCTCATGCTAAGTAAATGATACAAGATACAGCTTGGATTTCATTTGATATTTTTAAAATTTATTTAAAATAAAAAAAACCCCATGTACATAAGTATTCACAACGCTTTACCTGACACTCAATATTGAGCTCAGTTGCATCCTGCTTCCACTGAAAATCCTTTAGTTGTTTTGACAACAGGTTTGGAGTCCTCCTGTGGTTAATCCAGTTAATTGGAGATTTGGAAAGGCACACACCAGTCTATATGAGGTCCTGGGACAGATCTGGGAAGAGTACAGAAACATTTCTGAAGTATTGAAGGTCCCAATGAGCACAGTGGCCTTCATCATCCATAAATGGAAGAAGTTAGGAACCAGCAGGACATCTAGATTCAGAATTCCTAGAGCTGGCCGCCTGGCCAATCTGAGTCATCGAGGTAGAAGGCAACTATTTCTACTGCACTCCACCAATCACTACTGTACGGTAGAGTGGCCCGACAGAAGCCACTCCATTTTCAAATAAGGCTGTAACATAACAAAATGTCCAAAAGGTGAAGCACTGTGAATACTTTTCAAATGCACTGCATATACTTTTTACTTGAATACAGCCAGAAAATGCAGAGAAATTTGTATGCAGAAAAACAAAGATCTGAAAAACTAATTGGCAAGTATTTAAATACTAACCACAAATAATGTAAATGTTGAAGTATGTATATGTCCTACTATTTCGTCTCAAAGTAACTGTTGCCAAAAGGTTTATTATACTAGGGGCGTGTCTGAAAACTTTGTGAACTTTATACAGATTTTACACCATTCTATGAGCTCCTGAGAAAAAGGCTGTTCGAATTTTTAGATGCCGTAATTGCTCCATAATGAAGTATCTTATATTTGACTGGGATTTTGACTGAACAACCAGGAAGTGGAACTCGTGAGTAATCGTCATAATTGCTGTCCAAGTGCTGATTTAAGTTCTATTATGGAACATATTTTCCAGCATGATCCATATATATAATGTATATATAAAGGGTTTTAAGTTGATATATTACTATAACAAACATGTTTCCTCGGGAAATGTGTAATATGTGTAGATCTAAGTTTATATATTAAATATCTCTACATAATACATTTTTATCTAACCCATTATTGATATCGGGGAATGGGGTCACCTCACAGCAAAAATGTATTGCCTTAGATACTCAGATTGAGCATTCCAGGTCCCTTCTGTGCGAAGTTTGCATGTCCCCTGGTGTCTGCCAGGGTTTCCTCAAGGAGCTGCAGTTTCCAAAAACATTCCAAAACATGCCACCAGGTTAATTGAAGACAGTGAATTGTCATAGCCTAGCCAGTAGGATTTTTCACTTGGAATTAAAATGCAATGTAATATTATAATCTACAGTCATATATAAGAAAAGACAATCATACTACAACTGTATTCAATAGTCATTTCTACACCTACTGTTCATTTACCTCTTTATGTTTATTCTTTAACACAGCGTCTGTTTACACCCACCTCTTTTTGGCAGTATGGCATGTGCAGGAAAATGACCCCTTCCCGATTGGCTTCCAGCCATGTGATTGACTAAGGTGTTGGAAGCCATTTCCACCAACAATTTGTCTTGTGAACTAAACTCAAATAGCCCTTTCAAAATCTGCACTATTCATCCAGACATCAGAGCAACATTGAGTTGGCGCGATTAATATTTGTTCCATTCAAGTCAGGGCAAATAAGTTGCAAGTCAAACACCAAAAGCTTGTTTTAAGTTTTAAAGATGTTGTCTTAATGGTATTAATTGTGTTTATTTAGTGTGAGCTTGTGGTGCAGTGGGATAACAGAAACACTGTGAGTGGCATGTGTTAATTATTCAGATCTGTTAATAAAATCTAGGATTAGTTAGGAAAACTAATGTAATAAATGGATTGTGATTGAGTGGTGTTGCAACATACATTAGTCAGTGTAAATGAATATGACATTGGCTTTTTATTGCATTAAAAACCTCCAGACAACCCCTCCAATAGCAGTGACCTAATCCAAGACTACTACTAAATCAAGCGGCTACAAGAGTGATCTGATTATGTTTAATTAAACCGAGTGAATTAATATGATCAGAGATAGAATATAATAATTACATCCAAATGTAATTGACCTCAGATTTGATTAAATGTGTATTTCTCATGAGCAGCCTGAATAAAATACATAGCTCACAGCTAATTGGGTTCTTCTTCTTCTAGTAGGAGCCAGCACTAGAAGAAAATGGCTTTGTCTGGTAGTCAAATTGCTCAAGGTCTTGGCTTCTTTCCCTTTCATTTAGCCCGTTTATTCTCCATCTCTCTTTAAGCTTAAAGTCTCTGGCCAAAATCCCCTTCCGTGCACTCATTTCACATCTTTCTGCTTTATGAAAAGTGGTCCCTTTTGACTATTGCTTCATCTATCTACTTAAATGTTCATCCTTCTTTCGGTCTCTGTAAAGTGTAGGCCCTTGGTGTGGTGTATTATTAAATGGAGGTTGGAGAAAAAAAGGGAAATTTCTAGAAAGGCTTATTCAATTGCACTCCACACTTATGAAAGTCGCCTCCCTGGTGACTAGACCAGCTCTCGCTTAAGTCCATTGCGTTTAATCTTAGCCATGTCTTTCCTCATAAGGAAGGTCACTCTAAAGTACACAGACTTTGATGACTTTCATAATCGACTTTATGGCCAAAAGTATGTGCAAATTTGACCTTGAGCTTGAGTGATGTTATGGAACGAAGAACATTAATGAGGAGTTGACTCCCCCTTGTCCTTCTGAGTCTATAATTGGCTCCACTATTCTCTCAAGGCTTTTTACAAGGTTTTCAAGCTTGTCTGTAGGAACTGGCACCCAATGCTTAGTGGGGGTAAGATTCACTTACAGTATATTAAGTTATATTCTACTGAAGGTAAATTCTGTTTCCGCATGCCCTCTCTGGCGCATGCACAGTCCCTTGACCCCATCGTTTTGCCTCTTCCTTGGTGTATTCCTCAACTTCTGCAAGGCTCTGACTTTATTAGTTTCCCTCCGACAAATGTGCAGCAGCCGACTGCATCTTCTCACTTCATTTGTGGATCAGTTTTTCACACTGACAGCCACACCTTGATTCCAATATTCCCCAACTCATCACACAATCAATCAGCCAACAGAGGTCATAATTGTTTAAATCCTCTCTCGCATCCTCTCTGCAACCAAGCCAATCATTGTTAATAAACAATAATGATAGCAATAATAACGAATTAATAATAATAGTAATCAGGTTTTTCAACCAGGTGTAGGAAAAAAATGATTAAAACAGATTGTTTAAAAAATATATTATTATTATTATTATTATTATTATTATTATTATTATTATTATTATTATTGGGATTTCCTTACTGTACTTATTTAACCAGTAGGTTTATTGTTGGGTGACCCTTGAATATAATTTCATTTCAAGTAAAATATTTCCTGGGCTTCCCCAAAAACAGGCAAAAACCCATTGAGTTGTTAATCATAAAGAAAACAATTTAATTTAATTTCCAATATGTAAATTTATATTAAAGGAATATAAATATAATTAACTATTGCTAAGAAAATGTAGACATGCTTATGACATAATTGCTAGTAGTAATATTCCAATAGTCCCAAAACACTGCTACAATAAAAGGCTACTAAAAAGTTGTGCAGGTCACTAGAAGGGATCAGTTACATTGTATAATAATAATAATAATAATAATAATAATAATAATAATAATAATAATAATAATAATAAAAACTAGTTATAGCTGGTTTAGACCAGTTTATATGTTTCAGCTGAGAAATCTCTGCAAACAATGTAATTTTCATTGTCCTACAAGGTCACTGAGGGCAGTGTATGAATATGATTATTTTCTTTCCACTTTATCATGGACAGGATTCCCAGTCTTTGTGTGAGACTCAGTCTTTGTGTTCATTCTCTACAGACAATAATAAAACTCCTTTCTACTCATAATCCAGTCTTGGAGGTATTTAATTAAAGATTGTTTCACCACAAACCAAGCTTACTTCAAACTGAGAGCCGAACACACAAAAACCCGGTTAAATAAAAACCAAAACCTTTGGGAACATAAAGCTTTTCCCTTGATGTCTTAGTACAATAGAATTTCTGTAAACAATGTATTCTAGCAGTGACTATACCATCCAGGGAGAAAAAAAACAAAGCAGGGCAAATATAGCTGATAATTGCTATGGTAGTATAGTGGAAGAGGAGACAGTGGATACCAACACTGCAAAACAATTTGGAATTAAGCCTAATTTGGATAGAAACCCTGAACCTGGCAACAAGGCCTATAGCGCCAGTTATGTCAAGCAGATGAGATGAATAGTGCCAGAGCCCTCTGCTGTTTGAATTGAACATTTATTCATTTCACTTGTCAAATCAATTTGATTAGTGGAATTTTTTAATTAGTTATTAATTGTCTTTTAGTGCATCATTACATCCCTAGTGTGTATCATAGCATTGTGGCCACCTTCCTAACAAACCGGTCTGTGTCTATGTAGTCCCATACGTAACAACCTGTTATGCACTGTGTATTCTCACTCCCTTCCCAGCATTAGTCTGGTTAATGGTACGCCCTTTAGATTGTCTTAAAGCATCTTGTCAGGCCTTCAGCCTCTTGGTTGTCATAAAATCAGCTTATCAGAATAGAATTTGTTTTGCTGCTGTTAAGTATTTGATGAGAGTCTGACCTAATTCTTTTTAGTTGGCATAGTGGTCATGCAAGTATTGTTGAGTCTTCACATATACAGGGTTACAGATTCATTTCACTGCATATAAATAGATGGATTAACTGCTATAATTTGGATTAGAGATGAAATTGGAAATTGAAAATCTTTTATAACCATTCTTTTCATTGTAAACACCAACTTTCCCCCAGATTCTAAGCTGCTTAAGGGTGCATTCACATGATAGGCGGCAAAACTGCTTTTGTGTTGGCTGTACTGTTGTTTCCTGTGAAGTGTGGGTGTGATGGTGCTTAGCTTGACACTGTTTCCATACAGTCGCATTCCACTGCTCACTTTTGCACTTTTCACAGAGCTCAAAGTAAATCATTGTTTTAATTTATGAAAGGCATCATTTACATCAAGGGTTATTTACATTAACCAACAGTGAAGATGATATTAGATGTTTTTTTCTTCTGATATCTGATTCAGTTACTTTGGCAAATATCGGGCCAATACTGACACAGAGTATCGGATCGGTGCCAGCCCTAGTCATAATGTTATGCATGGTGAGCGTATTTTGGAAATGACTAAAACAAACTTATGTTGTTTCTTTACTCAACATATGTCACAATGAATAGTTAATCACAGAAGTATTGTCTGATGATGCTGCTTAAACGAGGGAAAATATTACGGATATAAATTTGTCTACAAGTTTTAAGTTTACGCAAAATGTGTTTGTCTTGAAACCTTTCCACAAAGTGGTCAAGATTAATTACATCTCTGCTTGGTAATACTGGTAATTATTTGAAACTGCACGCATCAGAACCTCTTTCACAACATGCGTCACCTGCTTGAGCATATGTTTACTGTAGCTCTGAAAAGGAACCCGGCACCATATGTCAGCTTCCACACAAATGGACTGATGAATGGACTGATCCTTCGACGAGCCTCAGAATATGGAGAAACAGCTTTGATTGCCGCCTGACAATCACTCTTTATGACGGGCTTCTGCTGTGTTTCTGCATCGACAAAGGACAAACACATCGATCAGCCGTCGGACGACCTCCAGCGGCTTTGTGAATCCACCTCGGAAAGCAATAAAACCTCACTGAGCATTCTCTGACTGAAGTGCGGATTGATTGCTTGGAAATAATAGCGTTGTAATGGTGTAGTCTTCTCATAAATGCCGTCCCTCACCCTCTTCTTCATCATCTTTATGATTTATTACTTCTGCATTTCTTTTATCTTTATTCATCTCTATGCAGCTGCCTGATTTAAATACCACCCTCATTCTGCCCTATTTTATAGATCTTATTAAGGCATCAATTCCTGCATGTCCTTTTCTTTTGCAATTTACAGTCTTGCTATGGGTTATTTTTTTTCAAACCAGAAAAGATAGATTCGGGAAGCTTTTTCTCAGATTATGTTTTATTTCTTCGTGCTCTGTATCTTTTCCCTATAAAGAAACACAGTTAGCTATATCAACAGCGACATGATGACTTAAAAAACATGGGTAAACAGCTAGGAAGGAGGACACAGACATATAAGCACATGAGAGCAAGGAAGAGGAAAAGTAGAATCAAAAAGCAAAGGATTTCTAGAGCAAAAACATGTTGGCAGGTGTACAGTTTATAACATTTACAATTATAATAACAATAACAACAATCAAAAATAACAATGAATAAAAAACAAGGTATCTTTCAAAGACAAATGAAATATATATATATTTTTTTCTAATTTTCTTGTTTTTTAAACAGTACTTTGTTCGCTTTTGTACCACTAGGCTAATATTCTGTGTTAGTATAATAGCATCGCTTGGTAATGCACTCAAAAGTTTTTTTTTGTAATTTTCTTTGATTTTTAAAAGATTTAATTTACCTTGTTGACTTTTTTATACAAATAATGACTCATGATATGTGTCAGTGTGTGCCTGTCAGGTGTGTCTGTATGTAAAGTCGTCTAAATCATTTACACTATTCATCACACTGATCACATCACACTTTTTCTTCGTTCTATTATTCCATTCCTTCTAAATTCTCACAATAATACTTTATTATAATCATTCCCGCCCCACATCAAAATGATATCAAAACTTTAACTCTTTTAAATTGATCCATGTTCAGAGTTTAAGAATCAAGCTGGCTTCCTAAGTGGATAAATAAACTGGAAAAAATAGATTGGATTCATGGTTACAATGTGCAATGATGTGAGCCCATTTCATTTACAACATATTCTAAATGTGAAAATCACCATTATTTACTATTCACAAATAATGGAAAATCAGTAGGATGCCCGAGCTTTTTTTCACTGCAATGAGACGTCGCTCCCACCGAGTGGTGATAGGAGACCGAACACCTGAAGCTTTTGCAGCTATCTCTATTTATTCTTTCCATGTGGCCTGGTAATAAATGACCCACTGATGGATACAGGCCTGCAGCCAGTAATTGGTACCTCTGGATTATAAGATTTAAAGTTCAGCCTGGTTCAGCCTTTAGATTGTCCGTCAATTGCTTGAGTAATGTTGAACATCATTTGTATGAAAGCATTTTTGCAGCTGTAATTATTTCTAGCCTTCTGACTCTTCACAAGATTTTAAAATGTATATGTAAGGATTTGCACCAGTCAGGTACCGATGTCAAACGAAAATTCATCCTGAAGGTGTTCAATGATATTGAGGTGAAAAGTCTTTGCTTGCCAATGGAGTTGTCATAATATACATTGAAAAAACTCATGATTTTATTGCTTTTAACAATATATAAATGACATGAATCCAACAAATGGGTGGAGTTTCCATATACTTCCATATCTCAACTCTGAACATGGTCATTAATTATTAACAAATAACACAGGAGAGAGATAGAACTGTAGAGGAGAAAAAAATCCAAGATCAAAACAAAATGGTCAAGGAGCACTGCTGCCCTTCAGTAGGGTTATACAACTGATGTAGAGGTAATTGTGATATTGAAGAGGTTCAGTATCTGGTAAACACTGAGTGGAAATACTATATAAAGGAAGCATGAGGCACCCAGAGCTATAATTTGAGTGTTTTTCGTCTCTTTTTGTATTCAGTTTGGCACATTAGTTTTACCATGTTGCTCTGGTGGATCTTGAACTATTCCTGGTTTATGCATCATTTGAACAGCCCTCCAAAGCCTTTGGAGGCCATTTAGGTGTTTTGGATAGGGCCTCATTAGGTCAGTATTCCAAAAATCACAAGTGAATCAGTCGCCACAGCGGAACATAATCTGCATTATTAATTTGCCATGGTTTTTACACAGGATGTGCTTCCTGACACATCCCTCCTATTTATCCGGGCTTGGGACTGGCACTACACTGCACTGGCTTGTGCATTCTGACTGATGGCAAGTTTCAAACCAGTGAGTTAAGACTCTGTGCTGGTGTGTTAACGAAAAATCCTGTTGCTCCACCTGGGCATTAGTTTTCCAAAAATCATACTCAATAGTATGGGAAATGAATACAACAGCAATAATGTTTTTATATTTATACTTTTCAGTATGCACTGTATGGCATTTTAGTTGTTCTGATTTATTTCAAGTTCTGATTTATTTATATTCAGTTATAACAGAACTGCCTTAAAAATAATGAAAGTCTGCTATTTTAGGCACAGTTGTCAGTGATGTCAGCATTTATGGACCGTTTCTGTAACCGTGATGGTGACAACAACAGCCAGACTTCAAATACAATAATTTTTGCATTTTAACCCATGGCTGTTTGAAGTTCAGTAGGTGCAGGAGATTGAATGGCTGCTATTAATTGCCCATTGATGAATGTCAGTGATTGAGTAAATACACTGTTTTCTTGTTGCCCTCATTGTCAAATGTTGGGTACTCAACAGAGACAAATGAGTCTGAGGGAGGGAAGGCCAAATGGGTTTCAACCTCCTTGTCACTACTACAGAAAGTCATACCATATCCATTTCTTTACAAATGCTGGTGCTCTAGCCAAACAGTATGTGTCAGAATTCTCTGTGAAAATTCAATGCTGCAGTTTACATTTTCAGCATTTAGCAGATGCTCTTATCCAGAGCAACTTACAGAAGTGCTTTTATAGTACACATTACCATTTTGTAGTTTAAGTAAACACTTTAAAAATACTCTGCAGAGACCAGAACCAGTCAGAAAGTTTTTTAGAAGTCTTATTAAGTTATTAAGTATTAACTCACTTCTACAACTGCGACAACTACTTCTACAATTTTTTAAACGATTAAGATCCAAAGCTTCTGAATGTTTACTCAGGAGCACTTCTGATGAAGCATAAACCAGGCTTGACTCTAAAACACTCTGTTCTCCAACTCACCACTCTTAATCTTAATTACTCTCCCCTCCACACTCTCTCTCCCTTGTATGGCACTAGTGTGTGTTGTGGTGGGTCGCCACATGGCTATTTGTGTTTATGTGTGTGTGTGTGTGTGTGTGTGTGTGTGTGTGTGTGTGTTAATGTGTGTGTGTGCATGGTGTGTTTTTGTGGTGAGCTCTCTGTGGCTGTCCATCACTGGCTGTTACAGTAGATACTCCTTCTTGCCCTGACTGGTGTCGTTCCCATTGAGAAAAGCTTCCTGTACCTCTCCGTGCTCATCAAGCCCGCTGGCCTCATGTGTGAGGTATGAACCTGAAACGAAAAGCAAGTTTATTTTTACTAACCTTAATAATTACTGCCAATGAAGGATTTGGAACAGATTGCGAAATCAAAGTTCCACAACGAGATCATTGAGACATCATGATAAAAACAGTGAGAGGAACAACTCTTTTATCCTCTGCTTCATCATGTCTCATCAGTGCCTTCCTCCTTCTCTTACTTGATGTGTGGCCAAAATAAAAGGACACAGGTGCTTTTTAGTTCAGGTACAGTTTATAAACTGTAATCAATTATATATTATTGTAAGCCATGCCTGTCTTTGTTGTTGAAAGCCTTCCCTCAAAGTAGAGGCTGGTAAAGTATTCACATATTTTTTAATCTAAAAAGCTCATTATTTGGTTTCCATACACTTCCAGTTTGCCTTTAATTGTGGACAGTAGTTATTACATCTTTACCTGTTTTTCATGACTTGTTGTTTAGGGCATCTGCTGTGGATCACCGGACACCCAGACCCTTTTGGATTAATCCATTTTTATATTTTTCGATAATTTTTATAATTTGTTAGAAGTTTCTCCCGGCATTAGTAAGTTACAGAGGACATAAAGGATTAATAGAAGCGAACAAGCATAGCAGGTCATAGTTAAATAAATAAGTAAACAGTTTTAAGCAAAATAATTGCTTTGTTTATTTTCTCTCATGGCAATGGACTTTATTTAGCCTAACAGTTCTTGCACAGCAATTTGCAGAAACTCCAAACTCAAGTTGCATCAGACAGTATGCAGGTGGGTGTTTTTAACTTGCTGGAGTGTTGGGGGGAAACGTAATTGCCCACTTTCTGATTGCCTGTTATGGCATATTTGTCGGACTGAATCATTTTTCTTTTTCACATCAATGGAGGGACATTTTGGGATGCATTTTGTTCAGAACTTACTTCTATGTAACACACAGCCTGTTTGTTAGATATATAATGGATTCTACAACTTTGATTAGGCAATTAACAAGTGTTTATTATGTTTCTTTGCTGCGGAAGAAAGGAAGACTTCCGCTTTAAATTATCGACAGATGGTCGTCCACTTTTCTTAAGAAGCTTTTGATATACAGTGGATTTGATAGTTCCCTCAATAACAGCAAATTGTCCAGTCCTTACACAGCAAAGCACTCGAGTGGCATCACACTACAACTATTATGTTTGATTGTTAATTCAATATATCTTGTGCTAAATGCTAAATTGACTTTCTGGAAGACAGTAAGACTATTGTCAAAAAAGTTTAAATTTGAATGAATCTGTCTAATGGCTTATGGAGAAGGTCCTGGGTTCAAACCCCAGACAGGATTGCTCCTGTCCATGTGGAGTTCGCGTGTTCTCCCAGGGTCTACGTGGGTTTCCCATAGAAGCTCTAATTTCCTCCCACAGTATAAAAACTTCCAGCCAGGTCAACTGGATACTCCTATATATTGTCCTATAGTTGCCCAGCCACTAGAATACATAAACCAGTTGCATTGAAGTCCTGATACCAAGCCCGGATAAATAGGGAGGGTCTTTTCAAAAAGGGAATCCGACATAAAAACTATGCCGAATCAATAATGCAAATCACCATACACTGAGCCCACTTCTAACAGGAGCAGCATGAAAGAGGAAGAATTTACAGGTTTTTTTAGCATGCTTGGTGACTTGTGGTTGACCACACAGAAAGCAGCTATACAGACTGGGAGTGACGCAATAAGGTTCTATTTGGTTGTCACTTGTATCTGTGCATCCCACAGCTGCTGGAGGGTGCATGGAGGAGGATACACAAAGCAGAAATCATGATTGAGGTAATCCCACATATACTCAGTCAGGTTCTGGGAAATTAGGGGGCCAGAGTAGTACTAATAGTGAACCATGACCAAACATTGCCCGATCACTCTAATCACTGTTACTGTTCTAATGCACCTACTTATTGAGAAATTCTGTAGACTTTAGAAATATTTAAGTTAAATAAAAATGTAAAACAAAGAAAATAACAGATTCTTCTGTTCGCTGTACTATGAACACACAATGGCCCATTTTTTTTCGAAATGGGGTTTGTAATTAAATCATGCAGGTCCTGTTTTTGCTATCCATATTCCATAGAAAATTTTATTAGTTTTAATTGTCAGTTTGGCAAATTACCTGGAAGTCCACAAATCACACAAAAACCTATACTACTGCCTGGCAAATATCAGTTACCTGCAAACTGACCCTCTACACAGTGCAGTATCCCATACAACCCCGTGGCTCTGAAAATAGAAACATCTAATTAATCCCAGATTAATTAGATGTAAAATCATCACCCACATTGTTTTCAGGCTAGTCAGCAAACCACCATGGTATATCCTTTTCATTAACGTCATTATAATCAGACGCTGTTCGCGTGAACGGAAACTGAATAATTTCTCGGAAAGGTAGCCTAATTAAAAACAATTGATCTTGCGTGGTCGGCTTTTCCGGCACGTAAAGCTCCTGCTGATGAGATCATTAAAAGCAGAGATGTTAAACTGGGTTGGCACGGAGCAAACTTTTTAATGCTTGTTAAAAAAGGCAGAACTGTGAACCTAAATTACATAATGTGCTGGTTCTGCCTCAATCTAGTATTTATATCTCCAAGGAACAGTTCTTTAGGAATGAGATTCTCATTCTTAGCAAAGGGCAAACATAAAGAACTTGATTTACATTTAAAAAATGATTTTATTGGCCTTTTTTGCGATAAAATTTATAGATCTTGTCAGGGCAAGATTCTGAAGAAAGAGCCACACAAGGCAAATGACTTTATTTAAAGGCTAGGTCATTGTCTTCCTCAGTTTCGTGGAGACAAAAGAAAGATGTTTACCTCACATTATTCCCCAATTCTGTCAATTAAGCTGAAAATGATTCCCTTTTACTGCTACATCTTGCTGGGGATGCTACCACCACTAAATATTACAGGCTGATACACTGTCGAGGCAAAATATTATGGGCTCTTCGAAAATTGCAGCACATATCTCATAAAGAAAAGTCATGTTTCAGGACCTGGCTTTGTTATAAGTTATATTTTTTAAGCTCTTTAAATTTTAGTTTATCTTAGTTCTACTTTTTTGAGGGTTCATATATATATATATATATATATATATATATATATATATATATGTCTCTAATACATATACAGAATTTGTAAAATAAAATAAACTGATAATTTTGTAGT
>JAYDZG010000029.1:10098529-10112106 GCA_034509265.1 Microcambeva bendego | reverse complement strand
ACAACATAATGCAACCTCGACCATCTATTACAGTGGTGAGATTTACACACATACATTTTAGAATTCAAACCAAAATGTAATATCTTGGGCTAATCAGTCCACTACTTATTTCTGACAAGCATGTGTGTTTTGTTCCTTGTTTATTTTCCATTGCAAGTCTTTTTTGCATTTGCCCTCACATGTTCTTCCAATTTGGTTCTATCCGATTTCTCATTTTCATTTTGGGCTTCTTTGCCCACTCTGCTGACTTCCACTCCTGAACTATATACCCTTCATGCTCCTGCTAAAACAGTTGGCATCATTCAAACCAATGGGATGAGGTGACACAATGTGCAAGTCTTTCTTTAGTACAAAAAATGGTTAAATTGTTGTGGACAAGGCCAAATTTGCAAATAAATTTACATCTTTACTTTATTTAAATTTGTCTTTTGACCCACAATGCTGGCTATATATATATATACACTAGTTTTGTTCGACCGGGAATTGTGTTTCATAACCCCAGAAATTGTTAAAACTTTCATAACCCAAAATGTTCAAATGTCAATCTGTTAATAAGTGAAGGGTGCACTGCATTTAATTAATAATTAAATTAATAAATGGAGTTATATTTACCTACCATTCCTCTTTCCTTCCTCCATATTTCATCCACAGCTCTTAATTCTTTTGTTTTCAGAATAAAATTGGATGGAGTTAGGCTGCCCAGCACAAAGAATGAGCCAGCTTGAGCCTCAGTTCAATACTTCCCTTAAAGTCTTATAATCATTCTTCTTTCACCACAGTTGAAAACATGAATGTTGTTCATGTCTGAGTGACTGTTCTTCAATAGCCATTATTATAAGGACCTTGTTGTGTTTTGAAGAGCCGCCCGATCTAGGCATTTCTGCTATAATTACATATTCTTCCACTTGTGGATGATGGACTAAAATGAGCTCTTATGTGTGTTTATTTCTACTTTTAAGATATTCTGGTATCTGTCTTCAGTTGACCTCACAAAGTGCTGGGTTATTTATTTCAAGAAATGAGTGAAAACTGCTGATCCATATTTTAAGGCAGTGTAGAAGAAGCTTTGAAGATAAGTAGGAAGATATGTGAAAGAAAACATTTGGAATGAGGAATAGTTTGAAAGGGATTATGGGAGGATGATGGGTGTTTACCTGCAGGTTTTGGTGGGTAGAGGATGTAGAATGGGTATGAAGTTTCAGAATGGGAGGAGGGGGTGACAAGCAAAGATACATTATCTATGAAGGGATGACATGGGTTAGACATTCACGTGGTTTACAAACAGCAATTGGAAATACATTCACTAGTTTGTGATGTAGAACTACACTGTGTAGCCAAAAGTATGTTGACAACTGACCATGAGCTTGGTGAACATCCAACACGGTTCTAATAACCTTCACTATTTTAAGACAAGAATTTGGAGACTCACATTAAACATTCCAATTTATCCAAAAGTATTTCATATGGTTGTGGTCAGGGCTCCCACACCAAATTCACGGAAGAATGCACTCAAAAACTGGTAAAGGTGTTTGTATACTTCTGGCTATCCATTGTAAATGCACTGTAAGTATCCAGCACCTAAAACTGACTGCAGCTTATCACTTACCACACAAACCACCACCATATTAATAGAAGCAAGTAAAACAATTATCCTGAAAGTTGATGTTGAAGCAGGAAAAATCATAATAATTTGAGAGAGTTTAATATGGGTCAAATTCCAAAAATGTACATCTGGTGTTCCCGGTCGGAATTGGTCAGTATCTAACAGAAGTGGTTCAAGGAAGGAACAGTGGAAAATTGGCAATAAGGTCCTAGTTGACTGAGGCAAATTGATGCACAAATGTAGTGTGGTATCTGACAGATGAACTACTGTAGCTAAAATTGCTGAATAAGTAATTGCTGGTTCTGACATAAAGGGGCCAATGGGCAGCAAAAGCGGGACCACACAACAATAAAAAGGTGGTCATGGTGTTATGCTTGATCAGTGTATGTTGGATGTGTGGGTCATAGTGCTCCATAATGTAATGACCCAGTCTGCAAAAGTTCCATTAATAATCATGGTCTTATGTGCAATTTTGAAATTTTAATGGGTACAGCTTCACAGTACCCATTAAAAAGTACCTGGAAAAGTTGTAAGGTTATTTTTGTTTGCCAAGAGATTTCTCTGAACTGGTGAAGAGAATGAGTGAGCCTTGAATCAACAGCCAGAACACAGGTCAAGCTGTCCTAAAAACATCTGATGGCTAATTAGTTTTGGAGAGTTTTTTTTCGTTTGTGGTTCTAAAATCATATTCAACCATCTAGAGAAATATCTAGTTCCAGGCATTTTATTGCATAAGGTGACAAGTTGGATTTTCTTGCCGATCTTGGCAGAGGCCGCTATTTCGGGTATTCAGGCAGCCTTTATGGGTGCCGAGTTGTCACCACCTGTACTTGAGAATAATTACTAATTTGGAAGTTAAAAGTCCTTCCAGGAGTCCCAAGCAAATACATTGATACTTCTGTCTTATAAGTGCAGATGTGTTTGTGTGAGTGTGTGTGTGTGTGTGTGTGTGTAGCGAGACAATAGGGGTCTGCCATGTGGTGCTCAGAGCCTCAGCTCAAACAGGGGTCCTGCTGTGGCTTCTGCTGAAAACTGTGGACACTTTACTGTTCCCAAGGGAAGAGGGCATAGGTCGAATTGGTACACAGAGTTGCTCTACCACTTACCAGCAGGGTGCAATATTGAGCTTTCTCAGACTTAACTTCCATACATTTTCTTGCTCAACGCTGCTCATCTATTTGAGTATTTGGCAGATGAATATATCTAATGGGACTTTCAATTGAGACACAATACTATTCAAGCCACTTGAGGTTAAGGGTCTTGCTTAGAGCAGCAACAGTGGCAGCTTGGTGATGGCTTAATCGCTAAACCTTACATTTAGGTATCAACCCATGTGCATTTTTAATGTTAGCATTAATATCAAGAAACTTATTTGCTCCACCTTTGTTACATTTGTATTCCTAAACACTTAACTGATAATAGTGTCAGGTAATAACCTAGTGGTTAAAGACTGCACCAGTTATCAGAAAGTAACTGGTTCAAGCCCCACCACTGCCAGGTTACTCTTTGGCCCTTTAGAAAGGCCCTTAACCCTCAATTGCCCAGACTGTACACCGTAACTGTACTTTAAGTCATTTTGAAGAAAGGCACCTGCTTAAATGCTAAAAAGGTAAATATTTGGTGAGCATGAGTGCCTTTAAAGGTTGTACTATAGGCTGATGTGTTATACAATAGAAAAAGACATGTTATTGCGAGTATGCATTTCTGCTTATGGAAGAATGGAAGAATAATGAATGGAAAAATAATTAAAAATGTTCAACCAGTATTGGCAATTTAAGCAACTCAGTGTGGCTAGGAATAGTTTCTGCAAGCTTCTAGAACTGTGCTTGAAGAATGAAATATCATTTTACAAGAATTCTCCCAATTGCTTTTGATGACTGTAGTATGCTTTATATTAGATATGACTGACAGTTTTTTTTTATACAAATCACAAACTGCCTAGTAAATATAATAAGCCACTGTTATCAGGATAAAGTGCTTGGTCATAATAATAATAATAATAATAATAATAATAATAATAATAATAATAATAATAATAATAATAATAATTTGCATTAAATCCAGCAAACAAAACCTCTCAGAGCCAAAGACAACTCCAAGGGTAAAATATTTTAACCTATTCTGCTCTTTAACTGTTTTGTACACATACATTGTAGCTGTTAAGGCTAGCTGACTAGAAGACTAGCCAGTAAGTCTGTTCTCTTTATACTGTGAAGCTTCTTCAGTAGTTTAAGCTACAGTAGCTTATTTGTTGGATCGGACCACATGAGCCAGCCTTCGCTCCTCATGTGCTTCAACGAACCATGGGCACCCAGTGTTATTCACCAAATCTGAATGTCCTTGTTATTCACTGCTCTGAATGTCCTTGTAACCTTGAGTTCCACCTTCAGACAGCATAGACTGGCTAATTCAATTCTAAGTAAGTTTGTTCCCTTATTATTGTGTAATTTTCCTTACCCAGCCCCCCCGAAATCCCCTGATAAGATTTTTCTGACTTTCAATTGACATCATTCAAGAGAAAAAGAATGGCACGGTGAGACAGGACATTCCTACACGTATTTATTCATTTTTATTTACCCATTTCTATGTCTACATGGAGTTTAAGGGCTACATTCACCATTTTTGCCTTAAATTATAGATGTAAATCAAAGCCTCAAATCTTATTATTTAGCATCGAACTCAAATGTCCTATATTGTTAAATAATTTGTACTCTGCAGTATGGTTGAATTTCAGCACGTTCTGGTTCACCTTTTAACCTTTTGGGGTTAAAAGTTCCCTCCTCCACATTCGCCTCCCTATCAAAATGCCCTTCGATTTTCTTTTAAGATTCTGTATACGACTTGCTGTAGGCAAAAAGTACCATCAGCTTCTGAGTTTTTTCCTGGCGTATGCTCTCATTCTTCAGCGGATTAATTACGAGACCTTACCATGACTCCAAATTAGGGCTACTGCTAGTCATATGGGTGCTCCTTCCTCCCTTTTCCTTTGGTCATAGCTTCCACTCTGTCTATAGGCCTTCCAAAAATACATTCACCTGGTGGCTTAGCATACATGGCCTCTAATAGCGAGGGAATGTATGTACTTTGAGTGTTTTGGCTTTGTACACAGCATTTCTAGGGTAAATTACAACACCAGTCTGGATAAACTATTCACTCTAGCTTTTGGATTAACTTTTAGATTGGTCAAGCAACCTAACATTTACATATATCTGGTATGAATAGAGAGAATATTTCGGGTATGAAAGATGCTTTTTACTTCAAACCCAAATCAGAAAATGTTTGGAAAGTATGGAAAATGGATTTCAGGCTTGAGTAAATTCCCATTTCCATTTTCAGTATTTAGCAGGCACTCCTATCCAGTGTGACTTCCAGAAAGAAGTACTTCTATTATAAACAATATTGTAAAAGGAAGCTCTGTAATTACATACCAAATCTGTGATGGTGGTCTGGGTGGCATTATCAAACTCCATGCATGTAATTTCAAACACACTCTCAACCTACTTGGATATGAACCAATGCTTGCAGATCACACCAATATGCAAGGACCCACTACATCACAGATGGGCTTTTAGGCTCAAGGAACACAGTATGTTGTATAATTTTACTTACAGGCCAGGCGAGGAGATAAACTAATCTACACTTATGAAGCATAACATTATGACTACCTTCCTGTTGGTTGCCCTTCTGCTGCCAAACTGTGACACCTTTCTATCACAACCAGCATTAACTCCTTCACCACTTTGAGTTACAGTAGCTCGTCTATTGAATCAGACCACACAGGCCTTCCTTAACTTCCTAAGTGCATCAGTGAGCCTTGGCTGTCCATGACCCTTTTGCGGGTTTATCACTGTTCCTTCCTTGGACCACTTTTGATAAATAATATCTTTTGATAGATAAGATTTTGACTGCAGACCAGGAACACCCCTGGAGCTGCAGTTTTGGACATGCTCTGACCCAGTCGTCACAATTTGGCCACTGTCAAACATGAATGTGGCCTTTAAGATAATTTTGTAAATTCTCATGGGTAAGATAGGGCCCATAAGTCAGAGTTTGCCCACCACATGTTTAAGGAAATACAACACCTCCAATGCTGACACATTATATGTGTTTATATATTAATCTGGCCCTGATAAAAAAAATATCATTTGTTTCATGAAGGATCTTGTCTAGATACTAGGTTCACAGCTTTTACGAAACTAAGTGGTTGTGACAACCAAGCAGATGAAGGTCGGAAGGCTCAGAACAAAGAGTACTTTGATGTGGCCACAAGCTTTGCTCAAAATGAACATCCAATTCAGTGTACGACGGTGTCTATCAACTGTGTTGCTATTAAAACTTGATTAGACTTTAAAAAATAGAATCATGTTCTATTTGTTCTTTTGTTCAGTAGTGGTTTGATCTGTGCAGTGTTATCTACAAGGACTGCTTAAACTGCAGATCTTTGAACCAACTGGGCAAGCTGATCAAAAGTTAAAAGATGAAGACGGCCAGAACAGACAAGTGAAATTAGTGCTTCTGCTTAAGGGGAATTACAAACTGAATCCACAACATCCCTCCATGAAAATGACTGTACATTCCTGTACTATGACATATGTGAATCATATACATGTACATAGAACAGGCATAGCATTATGACCTCCAACAGATGAAGTGAATTACACTAATTCTTTCTCTCTTCATGGCACCTGTAAGTAGGTGGGATATATTAGGCATCCATTATAAAAATATCCTCAAAGATTGATGTTTGAAGCAGGAATAATGTAAGGATTTGAGTGAGTTTGACAAGGGTCAAGTTGTAGTGGCTATACAACAGGGTCAGAACATCTCCAAAACTGGTGTTCTCGGCCTGCAGTGGTCAGTATCTAGTAAGTGATAAACTGGTGACAGGGTCATGGATGGCCAAGGCTTATTTATGCACATGGGGAGTAAAGACTTGCCCTTGTAGTCCAATCAACTAGACAAGCTACTGTACCTCAAATTGTTGAAGAAGTTAATTCTGGTTCTGATTGATAGGTGTCAGAATACACAGTGAAGCACAGTTAGAGGTCTGTTTCGGCAGCAAATGAGCAACCAACACAATATGTTATGCCTGATCAGTATATAATAGCCTGACTTATTTGTTGTTGTTTGAGTGTGTAGCATTTATTAATTCTATAATTTTTTAATGTTTTTATTTTATTTTGCTATATCCTAGTCATGGTTGGGTGGATCATGAGGTTAGTCTTAGTGTTTGCATGCATGCCAAAACAAAGTCTGATAATTATAATACAATAGAATTAAATAAAATAACAAAGGTTTATAACTAGTAAGACGCAAAGTCGAAAGATGCTGAGCCTTGCTCCATCTTTGATGTTCAAGAAATACTAAGAACCAACATAAACAAGGGTTGGCTTGCTGTTCATACAGGAAGGGTGCCTCTACATTCAGATGAGGGATAATGTGTTTATCATGGTGTGTCTCGGCATATGCAAAGTCAGGTACTGCCCACATGTGTTGGTCACGGGTCTCCTCAGTCAGAGTGGAGGTCAACATCAGCAAAGAGGAAGAAATATTTGGTGGTTAAGCATTAAGGTGTGCTAGCCTACCAGCACTAAGATCCCAGTTGGTTCTTTTGGGATGAATGGTTCAAGAGCTTTTTTACTGCTGCAATGCCACCTCTGCTCCCTGGCCTATGGTGCCTTCTGATATGAGGAATAACATATGGCATGATACTACCATCTCTGGCCGGTAAAAAGATGCAATTGGCTACACACTACACATATTTCGGAGAGGATGAGTATTAAATACAGCCTACCTCAATCATGGTAGGGCTCTGCAGCCATATAAAAGCAATACATCTGCGTAAGTGGATACATGGAAATTTGGAGAAAATTTCCACTGGATAATTTTTTCTGCTGGATTCTAAAGCCCATGTGCAGAAGGAAGTGAAAGGTCATTTATAAATGAGTCAAAAAAAAGCAATGTTACTGAGTGAGCTATTTAAAGGCCAAAAATGAAGGTACTTGATATAATTATCTATTTAGTACCTGCACCAAGATTCAAACGAGTCTGAGGCAAATGTAGGGTACTAAAAATGGTACGAATTAAGCTCTTTGTAGATGATTTGTAGTGATAAAGTCAAATAGCTTAAGGAAATTAAAAAGTTAAAAAAGCATGTAAAATTCCACAAAGTAGAATTATAAGAAGAAATTAGGAATTTAACTACCTTAAAATGAAATAATTACACACAATAGATCAATAGTTGCATGTTTTTAGGTTCAGTAAGTACCTCCATGTCTCAGTCAGAAGAGTAAGGTCAGGAGGCCTGAGGAACCAGGGACTTCCTTTCACAGGGAATTTTTGAAATCCACAAACTGTGTTTGTTTTCTTTGTGCGGTGGTTACCTCCGAGTGCTATTAGCATCGCTAATCTTGCTGCATGCTTTGTTAATGACTTTCAATGCTGCAGAGCTCATCAGTACTGTGTAGTGAATTGCTTAGATCGCCGGGCGCAGAGAGAAGCAATCCAGGTTCAGACCTGCAGTCCTGCTTTTCAACTGTGTGCCTTGTATTTCAGTTTTCAGGATGCGTGATTGTCTTCTATGGCATCGGACTCCCCTGCAAACCTGCTCCTCTCTGAGACACTTGCTTTGCCTTGGGCACTGTTTCAAATTTTTTTTGGAACTGCCATTTAGATCAACTGGACATAGCCTAGTGGTCATGGAACAGGACTAGTAATCTGAAGGACGTCGGTTCAAAACCTCACCACTGCCAGGTTGCTGCTGTTGGGCCCTTGAGCAAGGCTCTTAACCCTCAATGCTCAGACTGTAATGTAAGTCATTTTGGATAAAGGCTTCTGCCAAATGCTGAAAATGTAAATGGTAGAGAACCTGTCTCAGTCATCGAAGACTCAGGTTTATGTCCCAGATTCACCGCAACTGAACTCCATCAACACTGACCAGCATGCACTGGAATCCTTTTGATCTAGTTTTTTGCTTGGTTTTCTTTTGTGTTTGCTAGTGCCAACCATTACTTTTAGTAAATAAACATCATTATTTTGAATCTGCATCTTTTCAGTGTCCCTTCTTCTCAACAATAACTGATATAACGACATGGGCAAATGATTACTCTGGCAAACATTTAGCAAGCACTACAATATTACTTTCACAAATGCATCTTAAAACTGTACTGTGCCAAACTATGCCTGATGTTAATCATGTCAAGAAGTGGCATCGACTTGGTCACAAAGGCATCTAGGTTGGACCATCGAACATTGGAAATGTGTAGATGAATCGGCATTCCAGGTCTTTTTTTGGAAAATGGACACGGTTTGCATGCATAGATCATGCATACTATTATCACTGACAAGTACAAAAGCTAGGGTCTGCCATGGTACTGGACTGTCAGTGCCCTTGGTAAAGGTCATTTACACTTGTGATGCGACATTAATGCAGAAAAGTACATTTAGATCTCAGAGCAACATATGTTCCCTTCAAAACGTCCTCTTTTTAAGGGACATTCATGGTTTTTATTTCAACAAGACAATGCAAAACCATCTGCTACACACATTACAAAGACATGACTGTGGAAGAAGAGGATTTGGGTACCGTCTGCAGTCCTCACCTGTCTCCAATTGAAAATGTGTGAAGAATTTTGTTAATATTTTGTTTGCAGGGGACAAAATACACACCAAATATCTTAGTTTCCTCTGTGCCAAAGCGTCTTTAAAATGTGGTGAAAATGAATGGCAACATTACAAAGTGGTAAAGGCTTTACAGTACTAACTTTCTTTGCAATGTGTTGTAGACCGTAAAAGTAGGAATGAGTGTTTATCAATAAACTGAATAAAGTTGAGCAGACAAAACATGAAATATATTGTCTGCGAACAAATTAAAGTCAAAGTCAAAGTAGATGTAAGGAACATTTTAGTGTGAGCAAAAATGCCAATACATTTTTATCTGCTACTACATACTTAAAGGTAAGTTTTGATAAATTAAGATCAGCTTTTTACTGAAATATAATTCTTTGTATTCACATATTTTTCAAAGCCACACAAACCACACATTTAGTTAAACATGATGTAGCTCTGTGTAAAAAAATTATTATAATTTGTTCAATTTAAAATGGAGAGATGTCAATACACTAGAAAGAGTTTTACATACAGAGTTTTTTTTTAAGTTTGATAAATGACGTTCCTGTAACATCCATCATCAACTTTTTGCAGAAATCGAATTCATGTATTGGCCTTATTTCATTATTTCTTTTAAAAATAGGGACACCATTTTTATGTCTTTAGTCAGCTTCCATTATTCCACTGTGTATTGTAAGAACATTTGTTGTTGATTAGGTAGGGCAGTATGTCACAACCTTGAAGCAGTGGCGTTCAGTGGCCCATCTGTGAATCTGTATTTTAGAAGTTTCTATATGGAACACAATGTGCTGGTGCTGCCCTTGGCAAACTGCTGCCCTAGGCAATCACTAATGCTGTCTGTGCCAGGGATCGCCCCTGCCTCCAGGCTCTGTTTTGCACTACATGGCTGAAACCTAAGTGGGAGGAATCCAACATGCTCTTATTAGGTTTGATCCCGAAGACACCTTTCTCATTCTACATTTTCCACTTTTGTTCCCCAAGCATATCTAATGCCTTACTTCCTTTCCTCCTCAATCTTAGTAATATTTGTAATCAAGCCTCTCTCCTACACTTCCTGATTTATTCTTGGCTTCACTTATAAACAGCCTTCTGCGCTGTGACAAAGCGCCTCGTTTAAACTGACGCAGCAAAAGAACCTGCAGAAAAACTGGCAGCATTTCCTCCTGATTTTGCATTTCAGAGCCATCCTGGTTATGAACCGTGTCTGGAGGTTTTTGGGTTCTTTTTTAGTTGAAAGCATTAGAGATTGTGGGGCCCCCTGCTTTGCTGTCACCCTGTTTGCTTTGCTGATGATTCAGCATCTGGCTATCCTCATGGGGCCAGTTATTGTCCCTCAATGCCTTACATTTTCATTAAATGAAGTGGGGGTGGCACATCGGCTCAGTGGGTAGTGCTGTCACCTCACAGCAAGAAGGTTCTTAGTTTGATCTTCAAATAGTTCAAATGTAAAATGTCAGTTCCTGTGGGTTTCCTCCGCAAGCTCCAGTTTCCTCTCACAGTCCGAATACAAAGCAAATACACCCTTATACCATGAAGACACTTTCAGTTTATGGAATATCTGAGCTGTACGACAAGCTGAATCTCGACCAGCACAAGCAGTGTCACTGGTCCATTCAATTTCAGTCAATTTTGTTGTATTTTCTTACCAATACTCTTTACTTCGATCAGCATCAACCAATAATTGGAAAGAGACTTCTAGTGTCTATATGTAATAATTACAATTGGTCAAGCTGTGAGAACCTAATAAACATATAAAAGTGAAAAAATATTTCTCTTTTTTATAACCTAGTCACTAAAATGTAATAATAACTTCACACTGTTCTTATGTTTTCGTCCATTACAACCCTAAAAGGCAAAAGAAAAAAGGATTTAAAACAACAGAAGACATCCTGTCAAGTAAAGCAAGATCAAAGGCAACGTCAAATGCCTATCCGCAACTTCCAAAAAAAGTGACAAGGAGAGCTAGTGAGGCATGGCATCCGGATAAAAGATGACATTCCCACTCACCTGTGCTCGCCAAGCAGCCTCATTAAGGGGCGCCTTTGACGTCTCCTTTAAGATGGAGGACCAAAAAGAAATGGAGCAAAAAAAGGACCTGTCTCCAGGGACTGAATCTCTTACATAACCCCTCAATAATAAATCAGCTATGCTGCAAAATGTACTGCCTCAAGTCAGCATCGAGGTGAGCGCTGTGGTTGCACTAGGGAATAACACAGGACTGGAGGGGTGTTTTACATCACGGCTTGTTTGGGGCAGGGCGTAATTTATGAGGCTTGAAATACACAAGACCAGACCACATATTGTTCCCAAAGGTTCATGAATGTATTTGGGAGAGTGTGTGGGTGAAGCTAAAGAGATTTGGTCATTTATTGCTAAGGATAGATAAGAGGTATGAATAGTGCTTTGAAAAAGTAAATGTTCCCTTAATGTTAATTTATATTAGAATTGTTTATTCTAATCAATTACTATATAGAAAGCCTATAGGGCTGCCAACCTTGCCCTTTGTTTAGGGCAATGTCGGCAGCAGTAATTTTCCATTATTCTATGGAATTTTACTGGAAAATGTCATACAAGACAAAAGGTCTGTTTGAAAATCTAGTAAATTTTCTACATAGACACATTTTATGTCATCCAACATGCTCCTGAGAAGAAGGCTGTCTTAAAATGTGGCCTACTTAGGTACCTTAATTGTAAACTATAAACTGACTGAATAAGGAGCATTTGATGTTGGCTTAGAAGTGACAAAAATACAAAACTACCAGACAAATGTAAAGCTCTTTTGAAATATATGTTTTAATTGTTATTTTTTTATTTCTAAAAAGTATTATTATGCTCATTTGCAAATTCTTTCTTGTCAGTGACATTTTCCGTACACAGAGAGATGTGTTAGATGGCCTGCTAGTGGTTTGTGCTAACTGTGATAGCTAAGTAAGGGAAAACTGTGCTGACATCATCGTTGTCTAGTAATGTGTCTAAAGAAATCTGCCGAACAAGTTTGATGTCTTATTAGCAGCTGCATAGGTTCTGTGTACATTGAATGACCCAGTTCTGGATGTTTTATAACAGTTTCTATGTCCTAGCAAAGAACTATCTGCTGCAGATAGTTTTTCACAGACATTGAGGAATATAATAGTGAATATTTTCTTTTCTCCTTAACGAACTGTCTGATTTTCTACATAAAAACATGAAACTGCAAGATATGCAAGATTCTTTCACTACAGGTAATACCATGGGATATCTACAAAAAAGTTTAGGTGCTTTTATATTTTGGTTTAAAAAGGTGAGTTTATATTCCGGATTTAGGGACCGCTCAATTATGACCCACTTCCAAATATTGTTGCTCCCCTTGCTAAAACCTTCCTTGGACCACTTTTGATAGATACAGACCAATGCAGACTGGGAACACCCCACAAGAGCTGCAGTTTTGGAGATGCTCTGACCCAGTCGTCTAGCTATAACAACGTCTATTGTCAAACTTGCTCAACTTCGCATGCTCGCTCATTTTTCCTAATTCTAACATCAACTTTGATGATAAAATGTTTACTTGCTGGGTAGTATATCCCACCCACTAACAAGTGGCGTAAAAAGATAATCAGTTCACCTGTCAGTAGTCATGTTGTCATGCCTGGTGTACATACCTACCTCTCATCCTGGTCTGCATTCAATTAAAAATCAAACCTTTTAACACCTCCATTTTATGCCTTTGTGATATTTCACTTGATACGGTTATGCCAATAAAGCCATCTTAAATTCCATAAAATGAAATTGAACTGACAATTCCCAGATGAGACAGACATAAATGACTCTAAATAGCCACAGTGTAACTAATGGACGGAACTAAGTGGATCTAAATGAGTCACAGAGATAAGATGAAGACGGACATTATCAGACAGATCAGGTCCACTCTCGCTTACCATACACCAGCAGCGCGTACTGGTCGGCTGCGCGGCCGTAGTTGTTATGCGCCTGGCACAGGTAGGTGCCGTTGTGTGACTGGCTGAGACGGGACATGACAAGTGTGGTACCGGATATCTCGGCTCTTTCGGGGAGGGTGTCGTTCACTCGTGACCACTGGATGTCCCGTGGCCTGGAGAAAAAGAAAGACAAGAAAAAACAAAGACAGAAAAAAATTACAAACTATTTTGTTTCTGTTCTTTAGTCTGATTGTCTGAGCGTCCAATAGTCTGATTGTGAAAGCCAGCCCCAGCTCCAAAATGTGGACAGCATCCATACGCAGTAAGTCACCTGTTGTAGATGAGTGCATATGTGGATTAACTCTAAATGGAAACATCAATTTTTTTTTTTTTTTTTGGGGGGGGGGGGGGGGGGGGGTATAAAAAATATT
>JAYDZG010000029.1:9939503-9963976 GCA_034509265.1 Microcambeva bendego | reverse complement strand
TGGCCAACATGTTTTTGGAATGTGGGAGGAAACCGGAGCACCTGGAGGAAACCCTTGGAGACACTGAGAAAACTCCACACAGAAAGTACCTGGCACGTCCCACCTGAGGATCAAACCCAAGAACTTCTTGGTCAACAGTGTGGGGTTATTCAAGTAAAAAAGTAAATGAATAAATATATAGCTTTTGTCGGGTGAGAAACTGACGAAGGTTGAGAAGTCCTGGCTGCACTCAGACGTGCTACGGAGCAGTATACATCTGAATCGCATTTTAATGCTTAAAAAGGCCGTAGAGAAAGCAGACGACAGGATCGGTAGGAAGCCTCCGTGATTAATTCAGTGTTCGAGATTTAAAAACTCGCCTCAGGAAAAAAAAGAATCACGCTCACCTGAATTTCATTCATCTTCTCACCGTCATTATTTCAGACTCCACGTCCATCAGATGCCGGACTGCTTTCCTCACCTGCTATAGTTACATCTGTCTTTGTCTATCTCTATTTCTGAGATTTGCATGTTCTTCGCATGTCTGTGTGGGATTCGTCTGGGTTTTTGCCAACCTCCCAAAACAAAATTAGCTCTAAATTCCACCAATAGTTGGAAGTGGCTTAGCGAGTACTAAATCTAATCTGAATACACATGAACAGTGATATAGTTGAACATGATCCATGTCCTAATGCTAAAGACTAAACGAGGCTGATCATGAACATAAATCCAAAAAACAAACAAACAAAAGCAATCCCCTATGAAACAATTGACCACCATGCTGCGTTCCAGACATGTTAAGGCTTATTAAACCTGTAGGGCTAGTATATGAAAAATTAATATCATAAGAAAATAAATAAAAAAGCGGTTTTCTGTGCCAACTGGTATACCGCCCAGCACTCCATTTCAAATCCCTCCTGATGAGCACAGGGCAAAAATGATGTTTAGGACACAAGTATACTTCAGGATATGGTCCAAATAAGTTAATGAATTTTGAGATTTATGTAGTGTAATCTACAAACAAAGATAAGCCACCAAAATTAATTGGTTAGCTGAGAGGGGAATCATTTTGACAGGTTTGTGACTGTATAAAGTTGTGGACATTTCCACTCAAAATAACGAATCATTATTATTTATAATTGAAATAATCACTAATAGAATTGTTGCTTGTAGCGTGTTTATTTACAGGCAGGGTTTTTAGTACAGTACACCCTGATTTGGGATTTATATGCGTAAATCTTTTATATGAAACTGTAGTTGTGTCCAAATACATATTTATCAATACAAGTTAAATATATACGCATGAAGGTAGATGAGTAAGTATTTTTTTTTACAATGATCTTACTCCATAAGCAGCAAGCTAAGCAGCTCTGTCAAGCTCCACAGGAAACAACGGCACAGTCAGCACAAAAGCAGTTTTCTCATGTGAAGCGTTCAACGAAGGTTAAAATTTGAGCTCTTTGCAATGATTGGTCAATGAAGCTAATCAACAGCTTAGTCCATAAATACACTGGGTGTACAATCTACTTTAGGGAATAGTGGTTGCCTGGTGGGTAGAGCTTTGGCTATCAACTGAAAGATTGTTGGTTCTTGAGCATGACCCTTAACCCTGTATACTCCAGGGGTTCAGTACGACGGCTGACCCTAAACTCTTCCCCCAGCTTCCAAACAAGTTGAGATATGTGACAAAATAATTTCATTGTACTGTATTAATGACAAATAATTTCTTCTTCTATTCAATGCAGTGGTTCACAGGATTTTCAGAATTTTCAGACAGGTTTTTAAAATAATTCATATTAGTCCAATAATTGACTATAAGTTGTTTTAAAGTAATCAATTTACCAATCATTAATTCATAAGAACGTCCTGGTAATATGACAATGTATACCTATTTAATCACCGAACCTCTGGAAGTTGTGTAAGTGCAGTGTACAGTGTTGCCAGATTGAGCAGTTTTACCCCAAATTGCTCAGACTGAGCATTTTTTGTGTGCATTTTGATGGATTTTGGAAAAAAAAAACTCCTTGTTAGTTCTGTGAAGCTTATAAACAGTTCTGCTACAGTTTAATATTTGTAAAATTTCACTGTTTTTGTTTAGTTGTAAAGGACCTAAGGAACAAGAAAAAGCGGGTGTGGCACATCAACAGAGAGGTTTTGTCATTATTTGTGGGCTAGTTCTAATAATAGACAGAAAATAAACAAAAGCAAATATTAGAAACAACTGTAATGATTCGCTAATTATGAATGTGCCCCAGGAAACCTATTTATTTTGAACGTTTAACAAATGTTGCTGACCTTCATTTCATTCCTCTCGCACATCTATAATAGTGTCTGTCATTCTTTCTGACTGACTCCCACTTCCAGCAGACATCAGTCCTCTTTTCTCAGCTGCTTTTCATTAATTTTGCGGCTTCCTCGCTTGGCGTAAGGCTCTCATCTGCTCCGCCTGTCCCTGCCTGTTATAATGCATGAGTGTGTGTGTGTGTGTGTGTGTGTTTGTGCTCCCGTGACAGTGATGTCTGAATTGCTAGGGTAGAAAATGCAATGTTAGAAGAATAAAAACTGAAGGACATGCCAAAATATCACAATCAGTCATTGTCACGGTGCTGCTTCTTTTTCTGAACCTGGAGGAAAAACGTACAGAAGCCGCTATGACACTCTTCCATCTTCCTGTCGAACTTACTATATTACAGGCTCCTCCGTCTCTCGCTTTCACCTTTCTCTGTTCTCTTATCACTCTTTCTATCACGTTGTTCTGAATCTCAGTTCACACAGTTCAGAAATACAGTGGTACCTGGAAACTTACTTTAGTCACAGTAAGAGCCTTTCTCAAGGGCCCGACCACCTGGCAATGGCAGCTCCACTGCTCTACTGACATTACATTGTATGTGGGATTTTGGAATCTACAGTCTGTGTTAACTGTTGGGTCTAATATTCTAATAAGTGACGTAACGACACCTCAAGAACCAACATAAGTAAGGATTTAATTATTCCATAACACAGTAGCAACACGGCTGCGGTGGGACTTAAACTCACAACTTTTGATTACAAATCCTTAACCTCAACCACTCGGCTACAACTGCCATAGTCATGTTGTTAAGGCCTAGTAATTACAGTCTCTTCTTCAAGCACCACCACTGCCTGGTTGTTCCTGATCTTCAAATGCTCAGACTATGTCCTGCACTATATACTGTGCACTCAGTTTGAGTCTTCTAATCACCTCTTTGTCCCTACTCACCCATGCATAGATATCTATATATGGCTGAAAGAGGCTAATGACAGGATTTGAATGTGTTTGTTCGTGTGTTGGAAGTGATGATGGGCGTTGCAACGTGCGAATCCAGGGTTGTAAAATGTTTGCATAAGGTGTTGCATCAAGGAGGAAGAATAATTCTTCATGTGCTGATTATTCTTCAGCACCTCTCTAAAAAAACTAAGCAGAGATATACAATGATCAGACAAAACATTCACTATGACGACCAGCTAATTTCTAGAGTAACTGCCGTGTGCAGCACGGACCAAAGTGCTGAGAGTTGAATCAGTAAGGTCTTGGTAGGTTGGCATAGGTATCGGGAGCCATGCTGACTGTAGCGCATCTTACAACTGCTGAAGGGGTGTAGTGGAGGACCACTTAGGTGGTCCCACAGATGCTCAATTGGGTTCATGTCTGGGGAATTTTACAGGGTCATGGAACTACTTACAAGTATTCGTCATGATTTTTCAGTCAACATGGGACATTTCTAGCGTTGTGCTGGATGATTCCAGGTGTGCTCTGAAACGATGGATTCATACCCACATCGGGTGAGATCGGTTAAGCCAGCCCATAAAGCGCATCTTCATTCATGACTTTGATCATGGCCAGTTTGTTACTGGCATATTTGTCTGGGTTGAAGCATCTCCAAAACAGCTTATTGTCCAGATTCCAGTCCAGGTTCTTGTCCAGTCACTTAGAATCTCAGGGTTGGACTACTGCAACTGCATTATCGAACCCTAGCAATTCATTAAAAATGCAGCTGCTCGCATGTTTTATAACCAACTTACACGCTGCCACATCACCCCACTGCTCTTCTGTTTACTGGCTTCTTGTTGCTGCACATGGTCAGTTTAAAACACTGAGGCTCGCCTGCAATGCCAAAATGGACCAGCCCCAAACTTTGATAAGAACTTTGGTTGATCGGCATTCGTCCACCATCTTTGTAATTTTTTGTCTTACAATGACCCTGGCTAAGTAAGTAGTGCTGTCACCACACAGCAAAAAGAACCTGAGTTCGATCCCCAGGTGTGCAGCCATGTTCCTCCCACAGTCCAAAGAAATGCAGTCAGCTTTATCAGAGACATTTAACTGTTAATGACGGTGTTCCCTATACCGTAAACTTGTGAAATGATGACTCTTGTGAAACGAGTCCCATTCTTGTCACGAATATAACCCATGTAAAGCTTGACATAAAAACCTAATAAACAAACAAACAAAGAAGGATCAGATACCCACTCATCAAATTTAAAGTACCTCTATAGGCAGCATTTTAAGGAATCTAAGAATTTGTATCTCGTCATCTAGAGGATTTTCGTGTTGACATTTTAGGGATGTCAAAACTTTAATCGGCCTGAAAAAAGCTGGATGATAAGCCATCAGATATGTCCAAGATGGTCAGATATGTCCAAGATGAGTCATGAAAGTATCTTAAAGTGATAAAAGGAAGCCACTAGACTCAGACTCTGTACATTGCAAGCAACTGAGGGTTATGTGCATTGTGCAAGGGCCCAAGAGTGGCAACCTGGCAGATGTGAGGCTTAAAGCAATGACCTTTAAGTTACTAGTCTTGTTCTTTAAACACTGTGCATAAACTCTTCCAGACATTTTAATAACAACAACAATAGTAATAATAGGTTGCATTTATTAAGCGCCTTTAACAAACCCAAGGATGCTTTGAGGATTAAAGTAAAGAGGAAAGTTTTGAGCTGGATTTAAAAAGAGATAATAAAGTATAATATAACAAACAATTTTCTCGCAGATGCAACAGCAGCTCCTACTGTACGTTCTAGCTGCCAGCATGAATGGAATCCAGAGAGAGGATCGCTGCCCTCCAGTAATGTGTGAAGCTTCACACAGAGTAGTTTTTGTGTGTTAGTCCGCTGCCTTCGTTGGCCAGCATTAATGGTGTCTGGAAACCAGCCGAGGTGGCGACATCACAGAAAAAAATACAATATATATATATATATTCTCATTTTAACTTCAAGATAATCGTGCATCTGAATAAACGTCTTTTATCCTTTTCATATCTAATTTTTTTGAGTTAAGGTCAAGCTTGTAATAAAATGCAGATGCATTCAGCTTGCATGAATATTAAGGGTCATTAACTTTCTTTAACTATGTCAGCCTTGAATCGCAAGAGCAAAACAAAAGAAGCTAAAAATCCCGACAAATGTGTCTCGGCTGATCACCTTCAATGTTTCTGCTTTAATTCCTGTAATTGTTGTCAAATATTATTAAAAGTCGAGTCCTTGGGGCTAACGTACCGACTCCCAGGCACACAGACTCAACGCATCAGCTAATTAACAAGGACGCAGCAGTTCACCAAGGTTGTTACTGTTTATTCATGAGCTGAAACATTTTTAGAGCACTGAAAGTATAAGTAATGAGAGGTAATGTCTTTCTGGACTGTACTTTAGTATCCTGGACCTGAAAGGCAAACGTTTATGTGTGCTATCGTTTTAAGGATGACCTCATCCATATTCCAATAAAGCAATACAATTTTTCCTTCTCATTTTTAAAGTTCTTGCATTTTAGACACACCCATTGAAAAAAGTGCTTAAAAATTAATTTAAAAAAATTAAGACTATGACTCAAGCTTGAAAAAGACTTGGCTGGGCAACTGGGTATCAATACTGGTTGTTTTGGAATGGGATGGGTTGGGGTCACATGGCAAAAAATATCCCACATAGGTTGCTTAGCATGTCTAAGATTTTGAAGTACTACCCTACTTCCCCAAATTGAGCATCAGTGGGACTACCACGATCCTCCTCCACGTCCTCTCCACTACCTGTGAGATGCACTACACTGCGCATGGCTCCAGATACCCGTGACAACCTACCCGGACCTTACTGAGTCACTCTGAGCCCATCTAGCTGCTGTCCGAATGATTTTTCTTTTTACATATCTGAGCTTTTTTATCTTTGACTCTATTATTTGGGCTTCCACTGTCTCTGTGAGGTTGAGTAGTCTTCATGTTGGTCTATAGCAGACAGAACAGCCTTCATCACCAACGCTGGTAGGTCCTCACGACGGCTTCTTCTGAGAGCCCCTTACTATTTCGGAGATACAACAACCAAGTCGTCTGTCCATAACGATTTGTCCATTCGGTTCTAGATGCTGCTCGTATTTGCTGCACTTAAAGTGCGAGGGACTCCCATCAGCCTTCCGTTTTATGGATCCCTGAGAGTCACATGAACAACCGTTAAGATTTAAGCATCGCTTAAATCCTAACGTCGGGCCACTTTTTACTTCTTCTAATGTCAACTTTGAGGATCAAATGTTCCCTTGCTGTTAAATTACATCCGACCCGCTAACAAGTGCGTTTACTTCACCTATCAGTGGTCATAATGTTATGCCTGGTAGGTATTTAATCCTTTCATATTTTGCTTCACCTTCCTTTGACTGTATCTCCAGCAGGACGTGCTGTCTCTTTTGTCTTCACCGTCCATTCCTCTCCCTCCTCTCTAGCGCCGTGTCTTTTGTCCCTCCATCCTGTTCCATCCCTCGATCCCCCAGGATGCAATTACACTTTCCCCATGGAGACAGACTAATTACTGTGGCTTTTTTTTTAATCAGCCATGAACGAATAAATAGAAGCATGGGAAAGAAGGGGTGAAAATTAATAAATGCTAATCCCCAGTGCAGTACTCTGACTTTCTCCCTCTCTCTCTCTCTCTCTCTACACACACACACACACACACACACACACACACACACACCTGTACTTGTTTTTCATGCGTCATGAGCCCCACTCTGTGGGAATCCAGGGTTACACTAAATCGTCACACCTGTGCAGCGACCCACTTAAACCGCTCAGAACAGCATCTGCATGAAAACAAATATTCTCTGCGGGAGGGTGTTGTTAATCGGCGAGGGGGGCGCAGAGGGAGTTGAACATCAACGATGGCTGGGGCCGGAATAGCGCTGAGTAAACACAGCGGGGACGGATTTTACGCCATGGGTCCGGTACAAACGTAATGCTTAGGCAAGGCAAACTGTGCTATTTTTTATTACATTTTGGTCTAAATACACATAGGAAAAACAGTAACGTAGTAATTAAAATATTATACTAACAATAAGAAGGTTGGTGGTTCAAGCTCTATCACTTCCAATGTACTCTTAAGCTTTAATTGCTCACACTGTATACTGTAAGTGTATTGTAGCCGCTTTGGAGAAAAAATGTCTGGTTAAGGGTGAATAATGCAACATTACTTTTATTAGACAGTTGTAGCATAGTGTTTAAAGTACTGCTCTAGTAATCAGAAGGATTGTGGTTCAAGCCTCACCAATACCACCTTGCCACTGCTAGGCCCTTGAGTGAGGTCCTTAATCCTCAATATTTTAGACAATATACTGGCCCAGTATTGTAAGTCATAAGTTATGTTATTTTGTTGTATTTTCATTCCTTGGGGACATAACCAGAAGTCAGTTCACCCCTGAGCACATTTTCAATCGTAGGAGAAAATCAGCACGTCTAGAAAAGTTTCACATCAATAAGTCAACATAGAGGGGGTAACTGGGTAACTGTAAATGTTTTCACACTTTTACCTCTATTATGAAGAATGTTGTATTATAAATGACATATTATTTTATTGTTTCTTTTGGAATGGGGTATTTGGGGATTATGGACAGGGAGATTGGAATTTTTTTTTCTTTATTTATTAGGATTTTAACACCATGTGTTAGACTTTGGTTATATCCCTGACAGGAACGGTAGTTAGGAACCTCATTAAACAAGGTTCATAACTTTACAAGGTCATGGATAACTTAGTATTTCCCATTTCTCACACTTGCATGTCTTCTGTCTGTGTGAGGAAACCGTTGCACCTGTAGTATACTCTCGCAGACATGAGAAGAACATGCCAACGCAGAATGTACCTTCTTGCTCTGAGGCGACAGAGCTACCCACCAAAACTGGTATGAAGGTCTTTTTTGTTGTTGTTCTTTACATTCTTATCTGGTTATCTTACTATGGACAGTGATAGCCTGGTGGGTAGAGCTTTGCACTATCAACTGAAAGGTTAAGAGTTTAAATCTCAGCTAAGCCATGCAGCCCCTGTCGGGCCCTTGAGCGAAGACCTAAACCCTTTCTCTTCCAGGGGCATCATACAATAGCTGAGCCTGCACTCCACCTTCCAAACAAACTGGCATACTCAAAGAAATAATTTTGTTCTACTGTACTGTATTTTGTCCAGAAGAACAAGTAAAAAACCTTCTTAGCTGGTGGCCATCTTGCTATTCATTACTGCTAGTGGTGGGCAAAAATAGAGAGATTAATAGCCTGAGCCGTGAGGAGGGCTGCCTAATAAGCAGCCGGCTAACAAAGTGCAAAGGAGCTAAATGACCTCAGCAGGTTCAGGACCGGGCCATTTTAATAAAGTTTAATAAAAGCCGCGCTGAGCCGCGCTCATAAATCGCTCGGCGTCGGCAGGGACGTTGGCTCGGTAGGAGCGTCCCTTTGAAACGCTCAGAAGGTGTGAAGGGCTTAAAGGCGAGCGGTGAGCAAGAGTCGCTCAGAACAAACGCTCGACTAACTCATGCACAGTGGGACATTATCAGAGGGAGCCACAAAGCACATCATTAATCTTCTTTCAGAAGTGAGAGTGTGTGTGAGTGTGTGTGCTTTCTTTGGTCATTACTGTGTGTTGGTGTAACACTCAAATCTCCATGCTGGCATCAACATTAATGATTCGGGTTGCCAGATTCCAGTCATGACAATGCAGACCCAACATTAGCAGTTGTGGCTGCATGACATTAATTGCAAAGCTTTTTTCACTACCCTGGGCAACCAAAGTCCTGTTACAATGGTAATAACTCCAACCATTATTAGTCTGGTCTTTTTCCACACAGCAGGAATCAGATGATGAACCCAGCCGACCCGAACCTGGGTGTTCAGAATCTCTGTGTTGATGTGTTAGTGAATTACCCAGATGTACCACTTGGGCACCATCCAAGGGATTTTTTTACATGATTACAGCTGATGTATGGTCCATGGTTGGTTGACTCTGTTGTGAGTCTTTTCTTCGTACAGTAAGAGACAGACCTGGGCTGCAGGCAAGCCAGTTAACCACATACACTAATAATGCATGATGAGACCTAGCATTGTGTTACTGAAATAACCATGGTGTCTGTGCCAATGACATTTGTAATTCACCAACATCACGAGCCTCATTCCTTGATATTACATTATTCCCTTTGATAACAATCTGGTGTTCGACCCAGCACAAATTTCTTTCACTTCATCTGTGCTGAGCTCCAGTCCAGAATTTCCAAAGTACTCCAGGTGCACTGTATTTATCACAGCAATGCAGTTTCTTGTGCTTTGGATTCTCCAGTGTCAGAAACATTCATCATTCATTAAATACTTATTTGGATTTACAGAATATTTTCACAATATAATGTCTGGTGGATGGTAAAAGACCAACATTATTGATAATTCTACAAGTAACTTCGGTACACAACTTCTCTTTGCCTATATAGAATGAGTCTTTGATGGCTCCTCTTATTAAACCCAAACGAGTTCACCTTTTTATTGTGAGATGATCCAGACAGGAGAGCTTCAATATTTTAAAGATCCTACATTTGCATTTCTTCAGGCATTACAAACAAATCATATTGACCAGCCAAAACAATAAAGTCAATCCTTCATACTCAAATCTTGGACCAGACCTAAACCAATGGTCGAGCTGTCAGGGACTTGTTTCATTCCGGCAAAAGTGTATTTCTGTGCAAATACGGATGCTAAAATAATAATAACTGAGATGAGCCTTACCTGTAAATCGATGGCCAATCAACAGTCGAGTAGAGGTCACAGAAGAAGCAGCGAAGAGACAAGAAAGAAGAAGAGAAAAAAGTTAAGTCTTTAAAATCTTACATCCAGTCCCACAATAAAATGTAATATATGTCATATTTGTCTCTATATCAATAACGGTTTTACTACATTTATTACCGATACTGTAGTATATTATTATAACCTACATTTATCCTCAGGTTATATAAAGATGTAGGGCGGCACGGTGGCTATAAGTTGGTAACGCTATTGCCTCACAGCAAGAAGGTCCTGTGTTCGATGTGGAGTTTGCATGTTCAGTTTGCATGTTCATGCAATTGAGGGGAATTGGAGATAATCAAAGTGTAAAAGCATGATGTTCAAATCCCAATAAACAATGAACAAATACATGTATGAAATAATAAAAAATGTCCATGTGAATTTACTAAATATATCTAAAGGATAAATTATATAGTTTTAGATGTTTAATCCATTCACATTTTAAAGTAATATACACTGACCAAGCATAACGATATGACCCCGACAGGTGAAGGGACTTCATCACGTCACCTGTTAGTGGGTGGGATATATTAGGCTGCAAGTGAACATTTTATCCTCAATGTTGATGTTAGTAGAAAACAATGGGTCGAATTGTAAAAGCTAGACTACTGGATCAGAGCATCTCCAGAGCTGCAGCTCTTGTGGGGTGTTCCCATTCAGTAGTTGTCAAAAGTGGTCCAAGGAAGGAACAGTGTTTTGGCAGAACACAATATTTGGAAGGTGGACATTATGTTATGCTATCAGTGTAATACTTTCATTGATAGTTTGAATAGTCTAAGTTACTACAGAGGACCACACTACTCTCTCTGTCTTCCTCTACCATCCCAGGACTGAGACCTGACAAAAGGTTGCCATTTCAGTGACACTAAAGCCATTTGTTGAGTGTTCAATGGCACAATCAAGACAGTGGTGGCAGTGGTGTGATTGCATATTAACCTACTAAGTCTTCAACCCAAAGGTCTGGCTGTTATATTTTTGAAAGCTATTAAACATAGCCTAAAGCTGGTTAAAATTTATTCATATCATATTTTGCATTATGCACTAGATTTGCTATAATTTGAAAAAGAAACATAAAACCTTGAAACTAAAAAAGGATTTTCACAGCGCTGTAGGTGTGAGAAAAGATTTGCTCTAATGCAACACTTTCCCTTCAAACACACTTTGTTTGTTAATAGTTAAAACATGTCTAAGAAATTTCTGGAAAAGCTGTATTAATTACTTTTTCAAGAAATACAGCAAACTTTTTAATTTCTCTCTTCAGGGTCCATACACAGCATCAACACACAAAACCCCATCTACTTTTTAGTCCAGTCTTTTTCCACACAGCAGACTTCAGTGATTTGATGTGCTGCATGCCCAGCCAAATGAGTCCAAATTAAGTCATAAAACATTCGAAAATAAGAATATGATTTAAAAAACTGATCTGAGGAGGTATGAATGTATATAGATAGATAGATAGGTAGATAAAGAGAGAGAGAGAGAGAGAGAGAGAGAGAGAGATAGAGAGATAGATAGATAGATAGATAGATAGATAGAAACCATAAATAGGGCCCCAACACCCCCTGCTTTTTAAAGTGAATATCGATTAATGAAGGATGCCGGTTCAAACCTCACCACTACAACGTTGTCATTGTTGGGCCCTTGAGAAAGGCCCTTAATCCTCACTTGCTCAGACTGTATGTAAATCGCTTTAGATAAAAGTGTCTGATAAATGCTGAAAATGTAAATGTAATGATTAATCCTGAAAGAATTGCAGATTCAAAAGAAGTGCTGAATTGTTACATCTCTAATATTGACCAAAAAGAAATAAAGAAAATACCGCATATCTTTACATATGAGTAACCGACCAATGTTTGACATGATCTTGGTTTTCTGTCTCACATTTCGTCAAAGCGCTTCTTTCCTTTTTTCCGAACCATCTTCTGAATAACTCTTAAGAGTAAAAAACATCATTTTCTTCCTTAGTTCACTCTGATATCACTTAAATGAATTGTTGACCCAATAGAAGAATAGAATAATGTTGATTGGTTGTAGTCTAGTGGTTAACGTACTGAACCAGTAATCATAAGGATGCCGGTTCAAGCCACATTACTGCCAGGTTGCTACCGCTGGGCCCTTGATCAAGGCCCTTACCCCTGAATTGCTTACCGCTGGGCCCTTGAGCAAGGCCCTTACCCCTCAATTGCTTAAACTTTATATGCATAAAACCATCAGGTAAATGCAGAAAATGTAAATGATTGTACACAATAATCCTGACGAGAAGTCACAACACATGGCATGCACACCAAAGCTGCTAAAGTCATCCTAGAAACAGTTATACAGAATATTTGGGGCCTCTTTCAAGTGAATCTTTCAGTTTACACTGCTATATATAAAGTACTGGTATGTTGTGCATGAGAAATGTCCCATAATGTGAAGCTTGCGTAAGTGAGTCTAAGTGTGGTGGAAAAGAAGCCTGTCATTTTTTCACTGAAACTAGTGCATCATTCCGGACTAGGGCAGAGACGAGGACGCGCCACTCTCCACAGTGACATTACCATTAGTGTCAGCGAGCTTTTGCTCCGCCTGTCTCCGACCATATCACCATCCATCTGTATCTGTGAATGCTCGTCTCATTTTATCTCTGCTTGGGTGGAAAGATTGAGCTCTCTCAATTACTGTTATAACCGGCCAATTAGCGTCCTCTACCTCCACTCTTCAATCAATAGGTGCTTTAGCATTACGGCTTAATACTTCAGACAACCTTGAACTGGCGCGCCAACTCTTAACTCCCGGTACATCCCACTCCTTGAACCTTTTACGACCGACATTCCCCCCCCATTACCCCGCCCTGTTATATTTCCATGGAAACAGGTGCCCGGAAACAGTTAGGAGGAGCCGAGCCATGGTGTGGCGATGTTGATGTGAGGCGACAATGTCGCGACCTAGTTAGCTTAAACCCTGGCCGAGATTTGTCTTTGTTATGCCTGGATGGGGTTCGTCATTTAACCAGACACACACACTGCACAGAATTATATATATAAAAGATACAATTCTCTGCTCATGGACAGATGACCTTATGTTCTCTTATCTGCTGTCATATTAGAGCAGTGAAGTCATACAACAGGCACCATTTTCTGCTCATTAACAGATGATTCTACGTTCATTTTACGTATTTTTTAACTTTCATTAGTCATGGAAAAAAAAAGTTTATTTGTAGTATTGTTGTATTTTTGAAGTGGTCTCTTATTTTTCTCCAAAACTGTACGTGCAGACAGTTGTCAAGTCATGCCACAATGTAACAGTTCCCACTCACGGCCAGACCAAGTTGATACATGATTCAAAAGGTACTCGCTTCCTCTCACGAACAGGTGAAGTGTCAGAATAGTGAAGAACAAGCTGTCGAGTTACATCATAGTGTGCCAGTTTCCACTCATGGACAGATGATTTCCATTCTTCTATACTTTGTCTCAGATCAGTGCATCAGACAAAGGCTGAATTTAAAATGTCATTGACTATCCAGTGTAATCGATTTCTGGTGGATTTATTGAACAAAATGATGCATTTCTAGTTTAGAAATGTTTATTTTTTACACTTGTTAGTTTATTATCACTCAGCATAGTCACCGGTGTTCATTTTGTCTACTATGTGCAATGGGAAGCTCACTCAATATCATCGCATTTAAATTCTTTAAAGAATCTTTAAAGTTATTATAAACTAAAATCTGTTTTAATTATAACCTAGGCACATTAACAGACAAATCACTAAATGTAGTTATACCAGAGTGTACCAGTCTCCACTCACAGAGAGATGACCTCATTTTTATATATGCTAAGTATCAGATTATTGCAGACCATGCTTTCCACTCTCCACTCACGGACAGATGACGTCCATTCTTGTAGATGCTCCTCAAATTTCCTTTAATTTAGAGCAATCGATTGGTAGATTTATTTTGCATAATTATTTCTTTAAAGTAGTAAAGAAACGTTTGTTGGTTTTAAATCTGTTGGTTTATTGTCACTCTGTGTGGTCACAGGTGTTCATTTTGTCTATGGATACATAGAGTGAACATGGCCATCGAGGTGAACCCACAGATGCTCAGGTAATATGTATTGGTAGTACTTGGTGGTCTTGGTCATACTCTTCCAACCAATGCGTCACATTTCTAGTCACGTGACCGGTCCCATTGTCTTTGTAAGATCCCATGAACCCCGGGAAAGATAATCAACATGTTTGGCTGTACATAATCTACAAAGATGGAATGATACGCCTGAAAGTGCCTTTCCAAGACATCGTATATATTTGATCTATACACATGCTAGTCATTGGTGCGGCTGAAACACTCGTGTCTGTCAAATTGTGTAATCAGGCCAAAACTCGAGTATCAAATGGTGAATCTCCGGCTGTTGTGTAAAGAAGCAATATTGATACAGAGATTTGTTTGTCTTTCTATCAATATTTGGAGTGCAGCTGTAACACGAGCCACGAACAGGCTCTGCCAAAAAGTGCACGTGGTGACATTTCTTAAAAGATGAGACAAGGACGCAGCAACAACCAACAAAGCGCAGCCGAATAGGAGCATCCGCGTCTAAAGAGGCATCGCCGGGGTCCGCGCACGTGTGGCGCCTCATAGCTACTAGTGCATTATTCTGTGCTGTAAATTGCCTCATTTCCCTCCATTTAAAATCTTTAACCCATCAGCAGCAGCGGAATTACACACTCGTGCAAACCGTCTCTTTAATTACCACTTTTTAAATTGCCTTGAAGCACTTACACGCAGCTGTTTTTCTTTCCTTGGCCTGAATGTAAGTGGGGGTTTGTTGGAGGGAGGTGGGTTGGCGCTGCCTGGGAGCGACCGGCACCATGTTTGAGACTTTCGTTGACACAAAAGAACCAAAACTATTGGTTAACCTCGTTACCTTAGTCCGTCCTTGCTGGTTCTTAGCCCACGTTACCATTGTTAGCCTTGTTCAGGTTTGTTTAGTCATGATACGCCTGGTCGTTTACTGCTTTTCTTGCTCATCTTTCAATTTGTGGTTCTCTTAGCATAGTTAGAAAGTCATGTTAATATGTGTTAAGAATAGATTTAGACTGGTTAGTATCCCCAGTGCATCAATGAGTCTTGGTCGCCCATGATCCTCACCACTTTTGATCGATACTGACCACTGAAGACTGGAAACACCTCACAAGAGCTGCAGTTTTGAAGATCTTCTGGTCTTGTCTAGCTAAATGTTCAGTTGCTTCCTAATATATCCCACTCACTAACAGGTGCTGTGATGATGAGATAATATTCACTTCACCCGTCAGTGGTCATAACATTATGCCTGATTAGTTCCTGTTCATTACTGGCAATATTTTTCTGATCTTTTATCAGGAAGAGAGAAAAGAAAAGAAAAAATGTTCCCGGCCTTCAAAGAAGAGGCGTCGACTTTTTCAAATTTTAATTTCAAAAGCTAAGCGTGTTTCGTTATCTCTTGTATCTGCAGCTAGCTCTGGACTGATTTACAGTCTATTTAAGAGCACAGAAGATTAAAAGTGCAGTCTGACTTTGACCTTTCTGTTTTTTTTACAATGTCTTTCTGTCTTCTTCGTTCCCGGCCCTGCACCCGTCGCCTTTTGCTATTGCTCATTTAATTCTTCACTCCCTTTTTCAGTCACACTGCCTTCAACCCCCTGCCATTACCCACGTGCTCTGAATGCAAAAAGCCAGAGTAGTTTAAAGCATATACATGATTGAGTGTTTTTCTCCCAATCCTTTTTCTCTTCTTTAATTGGTACAGTAATAGAGTTTTCTCCTATCTGTGAAGTTGGCACACAAAAGCATCCAAATAAACATTAAGCTGAAGTGTGGATAAGCCTTGGAATTGTCCAGTTCTTGTTCTTTTTTTATCGATTGTAAATTTAAGAGCATCACTTACCATAAAACTACAATGACTAGTCTTTGTTACAAAAGAGGATTGGGGATTATGACAGTACATGACATTGTTTAGGTTAAGTTTAGCAATGGTCCTTGTTTGCTTTTTCTTCCAGTTTAGCCTAACCAGTCCACTGCTGGGGGTCCCGGTGGCATCCAAGAAGTATCCACATTCACCAATCTCACCTTGTCCGCACATCCACACTGCATACGGAGAGCCAGGCATAGATCTCTGTATTGTCATTTATTGGTGTCTTGGGCAACCAAAGTCCTTACACAGTGTTAATAACCCCACCTTATTAGTCCGGTCTTTCCCCATGTAGCAGACTGGAGGCTAATCCTAGTGGAAGCCCTGCCAACTAGATCAGACATCGGAAGTTCAGAATCTCAGTGCTGGTGTCAGATGTTCAGCACACATGTGCCCCTTGGCGTTCACAAGCTCATGTGTATATATGTGTTCCACAGCACAATTCTAAATTCTAAAATAATAGAAAGAAAGGATGACACGAGTGAGGCTCAGTGATGCCAGATAAGGCATTATGTTAGGCTGATTTTGCAGTAGAATGGATGAGGAAAACACGCTTTTTGAAAAGGTTTTTGGGTGAAAACCATAGCTGAATCTGGTAACCCTGCCGAAGCTGTTAATTATGCGGTGTATGAGGCTGCGGCATACAAAAATGAACATGTTTTAATTTAAACTAAAACTGTTAGTTCTGGCCATAGTTCTTCACTGAGATTTGCTTCACTCTTGGCTTCTCATTAGAATTTTTTAGGGCACCCTGATGAAAATATGTATTAGAGATCGACCGATGCCGATGTTGAGCATTCAGGGTCAGCCAATAGCCGATATGTGCTGCTGATATTTGGGCCGATATCTAGGTTTCCGTGTTGTTTGTATGCTAAAATGTCACACTAATAATAAGAGGATCTCATACACCATTCTGGGCTGTTCCAGGGCAGTTCTGTAGTCTTCTAATGTTTTGGCATGGGGTCCTTCACATGCGGCGGCAGCACGTTCCACCACAACCAACAACACTGGGCTGCCCGCGGACGTCCCTGACTTGGATATTGGCCGATGCTGATGTAGTAAAAATCGGTTCGACCTCTAATATGTATGAATATAAAATATCATGTGTATTTGTATTTGTCAATTGGAACTGTATTGTTTATTAGTTTGCTACATCTCTCTGAGCCGGTCTGCTTGTATCTCTTTGAAAATGTTTTCGGCAAGGTGATCTAAAACACACCATCATTTTCTCTCCAAGACTGAGACCGGGATCGAAATCCATTTACAGTCCATCAGACTCACACGATGATGCTGCTTTCACTCCAGCCCTACCAACTCCACAGCTCACAACCAGCCACCCATTCCATGTTTTTTTTTCCAGACAGAGGGTAATGCTACACTGAGCTCTCATTTAGCTTATGCGGGCGGAACGACCGCCATTAAGTTTTGTGACTACCAAAGTGGCAAGACCGTAGACGTAAATCCTCAAAGCAAAATCACGGGTAGAAATCTGATGAAGCGCTAACTACGGTGTGAGAAAAGACTGGACTAAAGTGGGTGGGGTCTTCGAACGCTGTGCAGGCCAGGACACCTGTGAGGGACTGTGGAGCAGGCCAACATATTCTCCTTGAACATCAATGGGATCCCGCGCAGCAGAAGACTAAGATGCTTCGCTAAAGAATCATGAAAATGCATAAATCAAAATAAACATAAATGATTATTTAAGCATCAGTACAACTGAACAGTTGATCGGCTGAAGCCCGCACCTGAGTGCTTAGCAAAATGACGGGAGTTTATTTGTTGATATGATGAAAGAAGAGAATAAGAAAGCGAGGGTGGGAGTGTGAGATGGCAGCCTGAGCATTGATTAATTAAAGATCTTTATCAGCGGTGACAGTGAAAATCAGGGCCAAGCCAGCGATGGAGGCACACAGGAAGCATCATATGAATAGATGGGAAAAAAAGAAGATTAAAGGACTTTTTCATCTGCTTGTTTACTTCTGCTCTCGCTGATGAGGTTAATGGGCGCACCGCATCGACACAGCCGCCGCTGTGAAGAAGAAAGCTGGAGGAGAGGAAGGTTTGCCATCGTCATCACAAGTACTAGAGGCCTTCCATCAAGCTCTGGTTGAGCACTTGTTGCAAATGATTAACACGGAGACTGGAATTAGATATTAATTTATCAATTAATTGTTGCTAACTATTTTGAAATGGTTGGGGTTTTTAGGAAACACTGCGAGGAAGTCGAGAATATAGTGAGGGCATCACACACTCACTGAGATCTATGTTTGGATTTGGGTATTTAAATACAGTAGACCCTTGACATATCAAATTGCCCCATAACTAACCTGTCTAATGTCCTATATGCTCCTTTTTGTTATAAATACAAATATATTTTCCCGTAAATCTTAAATGATAGAACAGACATTACCGTAATGAACAATAATGCACTTTTACATAAAAACACAGGTCACATTTTGGTCTCACCACATTTGATGTTGAATTTTACAAAATATGAAAAAAAAAAACACCGGAAAAACACCATCCACTGCCGGGATTTTTGCTCACATATTTGGGGCGTCCCGAAACCTATGAGCTGCCTTGCTGTCTTACTGCCTACATGGGGAGCTATGTAATATTATAAAGAGTGGATTGTAATAGGACATCATACATCAGATTATTAGAATGTTTAGAAATATTCAATAAATGTGTTTGTCCCACAATGCTGCCTATGTAGGGTGTGCAGTAGGTTCGAGCACTTGTTTGTGATGTCACATGTTTTAATCGCAACCCAAAATCGGGCCAGTGTTTGGGCCGACAGAGGCTCTTCAGAAAAAATGCTGAGAGCTTGAATCCCAACTCCGTAATCCTTGATCCAACAGTCAGGCCCTTGAGCAAGGACCTTAACCGTTTTGGCTCAGGGGTGCCAGACAGTTGCTGACCCAAGCTGGACACCATACCAAGCATCTGATATTTAAATTTATATTATTTTAATAATTGTGTTTTCCTGCCCAGAAAATGCATCCAAATGAAATAAAAAATTTTTAATTTACTATGACTTCAACCCGCTGAAAAAAACAAAAAAACAAAAATAAAGCATCCAATTACGATTTCAGCAGCTCAAAAAAATTAAATAAAAATAATTAAAAATAATTAGAACTAAAGATAAGGCAGCAGGATTACTCTGGAGCCACACCATATCAAATTCCTATTCCAGGTAGTCTATCATGCCCTCCGCAGCCCGTCCAATCTGAAATGATAGAGCACAGCAGATACACCAGCATGCCTCTGGACAAACAGAGGCAACCCCTGAGCAAACCCAGGACTGTAGTCCGAGGGCTCTGAAGTGTTATCGCTATAGCCGACGGCACGACCAGGTGGTGCAGACGATTGCGGAGGGGATCGTTAATGCGATCGGCACTGACCCCAAAATGAAACCAGGCAAAAAAATGATCATCACATTCACTACAGTTGAAAGGATGGGGCTCTAAATCTGGTCCCTGTCCGCTCATGACTAAGGACTAAGACAGTCAAATTTCTCCGAAGTCCAACTCCCGACTGTTTTAAGTCAGTTGAGGGCAAGATTCAAATAAGTCTGCTCAGCAACTGCGTCAGGCCAGGTTGAAAGTCGGGGTGCTTACCCAGGAAGTTCTGGGTCATACGCAAAGACTCAAAGAAAGTAAATTATTAAAGATGGTTTAAATCAAAGAATATCAAAGCAGGGCTTATACAGGGATTTGTCAAATGTTATATAAAAAGTGACTCGTGTCACATCATGGTCTTCATGCACTTGCGTACTTTTTAGACAGTCCATATTATTTAGCAGGTATAAACACATTTAAGATTTGATTCCTGTAACAGTCAACAGTAGGGGCAGAGGTGTGTTTACAACAGTGTTACATCACCTTATCTATCGAATTCTGCAGTTTTGGAGGTGATTTTCTTTTTTTTTTCATTCTTGCTCGACAAGGGACTTCAGCAGCTTGTAACGCTTTGTTGTCTGATTGCACATGTCATGATGAGGAATACATTTCAATACCAGGCATCTACAAAGCCACACTAGTGGCACTAGCAGAATGAGGTCTGGCACAGCTGTTAAAATACCCTTCATAACACCATGATGGAGGCACACGTCTGTGAAACTGCAGCTAATGTCAATTTGGTTTCTAAACTCCATCCATCCATTTATCAGTCAATTTATCCATCTTTTTATTCATCCATCTGTTCAACCATCCATTCATCCATCTATTTATCCAGAAATCTATTTATTCATCCATCTATTTATCCCTCTATTTATCCATCCATCCATGTATCCCTCTATTTATCCATAAATCTATTTATTCATCCATTTATCCATCTATTTATCCAAAAATCTATTTATTCATCCATCCATCCATTTATCCATCTATTTATCCATCTATTCATCCATCTATTTATCCATAAATCTATTTATTCATCCATCAATTTATCCCTCTATTTATCCATCCATCCATTTATCCATCTATTTATCCATAAATCTATTAATTCATCCATCCATATCTTCATCACCAACCCATACTTGGCTGTGAATTTGCATCAAACCTATATCTGACTTTCTATGTGTGTTGTTCCAAACCTCAACACCTCTGTAAAATGTTCTCTTGTACCTCCACACGAGTTACATCTGAGTGTTCCTTATCGAAAAGACCTGAACAGACCTAAACTCTGTTCAATCCTCTGTATAAAATGTTGTTTTCGAACTGACTGACGATTATGTTCTGACATTGGCAAAACATTGGCAACCCATCTTCAGTAATAGAGAAGGAGCTTTTGGTGGATTCTTTTCACCTAACAAAAGAATCCACCAAAAGCTTTGAAACAGTCAAGAGATTAAATTCTAATTTATTTATTTTTATTAAAAACCAGTTTGTTCTTTTATATGTTAAATAAAGTTTTAAGAGAACAAATCACATATTCTTTTTTATTTTACTTTTACATTTACTTTTTTTTTTACATATTCTACCAACTGAAATCAGGGTTTATACAATAGTAACGGTAAAAACACCTAAAAAACTCATTTGAAAGCTGTGCTCAGCTGTATAAAAGTTAAATGCCAAGGTTCAGTTTCCCCTGTGGCACAAGTAACAAGATTAAATCTCTTTCACCGCCAGTTCCAATATATTCAGCCATGTGGTCTGTCGTCACACCCTTGAGGAAGATATGTCCTTGTGTTATGGAGAATATATTTAAATCCTATTTTGATAAAAAAAAAAAATAATGACGTCTGGAGGATCTTAACGGCACATTTAGACCTCATCGGAGCCATTACACAAGGTTGGACAAATCAAACTTCATAATTATAATCAGTAGGACCAACTTTCACCCCCAAGTCAGGCAGAATATTATGAGCACCTTCCTAATATTGTGTTGGTCCCACTTCATCTGCCAAAACAATCCTGTAACTGTGCTGTACTGTTTTCTGACACCTTTCTATCAGAACCAGCATTAACTTCTTCAGAAGTTTGAGCTACAGTAGCTCGTCTGCTGGATCGGATCAATGAGCGTCGGTCGCCTATTATTTATCTGTGCGACCTATTTTTTTTGTGTTGTTGAAAACCCCAGACATGAGAGACTTGTATTATTAGTGTTAAGGTATTGACGCAGAGTCACATTTCAGATTTTACAAAGACACATGCTGCCATTAGTGGGGTGCATTTTTACTTGAAGTCTATGGTAAGGTGATGCCAGCCCTCAATCTGAGCCGGGACCAGCAGCGTGGATTGATGGACACGGAATGTATGTCCAGATCTGTCTCATAACTTAGAAGTTTGGTATCTCATGGACTGGAGAATTTGAAACCTGAGGCACAAGTGTAACTCTGAGAACTCTAAGACCTCATTTATTTATTGATGTAGCTTTGGGAGAGTCGCATCCTGCTTGGTCAAGGCTGGAAAACAGTTTCCATTTAAATAAATATCAAAACTGCGCAATTGTACTACTGGGTACTAACTGTCTTTGTTGTTTTTCTTTCTACACAAATGTCACCAGTGTTTATTCAAACAACGTGAGCACACAAAACGCTTTCTACTTTCTTTCACTGAGCACTTCTCACCACTGTGCTTAACACACAGTGGAATTTCTTCTCCACATTTTAACCCAATCCGTGCAGTGAAACACACATGTACACACTAGTGAACACTAGGGGGCGATGAGCACACGTGCCCTGAGTGGTAGGCTGCCTTAGCCACGGCACATAGGCAGCAGTTAGGGGTTGGGTTCCTAGCTCAAGGTCACTTCATTCATGACCTGTTGGCTTCACAAGCCCAGTTCTCTAACCATTAGGCCATGGCTGCTCCTTGGTAAATCCAGGCCTTGACATCCTCTTGACAAACTTTGGGAGACATTTTACCCTGAAACTTGACTTTCCTTTAAATTCAGCATTCACCTATTTAAAAGTATTTAATCTCAAATAAACAATAAACAGCTGTTATGTTCAGTGATCGACTGGAGCAGTAAGGTCATCAGTGTGACTTAAGGTGAATAACAATCAAATTTACTTTATTTATTTATTTGTTTCCTTGCATTTCTTAATTGAATAGATGCTTGATATAGGAATACCGTATTCCATTTAGTGATGAGGCGTTCAGATGAAAAGTTACAGGTTTTATCATATATTTTTATTCTGAACTCCTCTGTTTGAATCTCAGCACTGCCAGTCGGCTGGACATTACCCTAGCCACTCGGATGCACAAGGCTGTGTGCTGTGGTGCCGGTCACAAGTCCTGATAAATAGGAGGGTTGTGTCAGGAAGGGCATCCTGAGTTGAAAATATGTGGAACATGATCACTGTAGCGACCCCTAACGAGTGGGTAGCACTGTTACCTCACAGCAAGAAGGTCCTGAAGTTCAGAGTACATGTTCTTCCAGTGTCCACATGGGTTTTCTCACACAGTCCAAAAATATGCCCTCAGATTAACTAGAGGCTCTGAATTGTCCTTTAGGTAAATGGGTGTGTTTATATGTGCTTCGACTGACATCCCGCCCAGGGTGTTTCTGTGTGCCTTGCACGCATTGAAAAGCTTGGATAGGCTCCAGACATATATGCAGTTCCACAGAAACATAAAACACATTAATAAGTTTCCCATATATCCAAACTTGGAACTCAAAGTCGTTTAAATTCAATGCCAGTCCCAGAACCAATTGATGTTGAGTAAACAATTATGTTGGTCATTAAAACAAAAATCTAACAAATTAACAAATCAAAGATTTTCATTGTTAATGTAATTTATTTTAGTGTCCCAGCTTCTCTTCGGTTATTAATTCCTTCAAACATTTTTCATCTTTATCACTTACGCCTGCTACATCTCCGCTATGCAGCAGACACATTTAAGTCCATTTTCCGCAATGCTACGGGGTGACAAATCGGCCCCATATGGAACGTGAGCGATCGATACTGCTTTAACAGCAACTCTTCATGTAGAATATGCTGATAATTAATCAATGGTCTAACATGAGCTGAAAATTAGACTAGCATTAAGAATAGGACCCAATCCAAGTCTGCATGGAGTATCCTATCTGTCTGACGGTTCTACAAACATTTCTTAAAGATCACACTGAGGATAGGGGTCACAGATCCACATTTCATCCCAAAAAGGTTTTTCATGTTCACACCCAGCACTTAAAAACCCCAGAAGAATCGCTTCTAAGAGCAAATGTTCTATTACTAAGATCTTATTCTGTGCACATTCAGATCAAGAAGTGCATCAAGAAGAACGGTAAGTAAACATCTTTGAGATGGTTTATTGAATGCTGAACCAGGGAGGCTTTCAGGGGGATACTCGGGTACAGAGAACAGAATTATGAGTGTAGAAATGTCCTGGCTGATCTGATCTACCCAAATCACCCGGGATGCGAGGGCCACCGTCCAATCTTCATTAGGCCAGCTCGGTCAGGCTAACACAGCCCACCTGCTTCTGCCATGTAATCCCTTTGACCTCATCAAGCACAACCAAGCAGCCCTGTCCCCCTGACCCAATCCTGGCACCGAACTGCTGCCCTCTACGACAGGAGTCAACACGTTCAATACATCCAGCCAATCAGCCCCTGCATCTCTAACGCAGATGTTTCACAGACACAGTTTTCTTCATTTTATTTTTATTTTGCTAATGAGACTGGGGCTGATATGATTACTCAAGTAACTCGAGTAAATCAATTACAATAAATCTTCGAATCAGAATCGTTTAATCCATACAACTACATAAAGCTTAGGCTGTTTAAATCGGATGAGTTTTTACTTTTCTGAAAGGTTGCACAAACTAAAGGTGATGTTTAGGTGCTTCCTATTATTATAATTTATTTATTTATTATTTTTTATTGTTATTGTTATTATTATTATTATTGTCTTTAACCCCTTATCCTAATTAGGGTCGGGGAGGGGTGCTTGAGCCTATCCCAGCTATTATTATTATTATTATTATTATTGTTATTTTTATTATTATTATTATTATTATTATTATTATTATTATTATTATTA
>JAYDZG010000029.1:9848114-9862091 GCA_034509265.1 Microcambeva bendego | reverse complement strand
GGCTCCGCTCCGCTGGGCCTCATTCTCGCACTCGCGTGATTTTCTCTTCTTTATTTCGGCTCCTGCCGAAGCGGTGGGGGTTAGTGAAGTGAGGAGGAGGGCCGGGGAGAGGAATGAAAAGGACAAATAGAAGGGATGAGGAGGAACAAGTGAAAAGTGAAAAAAAAAAAAAGAAAGATGGAATGAAGGAAGGATAAATGAAAATGGCAGTCAAAAAATCATAAAAAGAAAAGAGGTAAGGAAAGCAAAAAGAAGAAGAAGTGAACATTATTAAAAGGAAAATACGATGAGAATCCATGTTGAAGGAAGGAAAGCACAAAGTTGATAAAAAGATTATGGCACGGCGGGGATGTGGAAGAAGGCAAATTTATATTTTATAACCGCCCAGAATTATAGTGTGTGTGTGTGTGTCTCTGTGTGTTATTTTTGTAGGGTTGTAAGTGTGTGGGTATGGGACTGTGTATTGGGAGATATATATGTGTGTGTGTGTGTGTGTGTGTGTGTGTGTGACTGTGTATTGGGAGAAATATATGTGTGTGTGTATGTGTGTGTGTTGGACTGTGTATTGGGAGATATATATGTGTGTGTGTGTGTGTGTGACTGTGTATTGGGAGATATATATGTGTGTGTGTGTGTGTATTGGGTGAAATTTTCTGTGTTGTGTGTTTTTTAATGATTTTCATCAGTATGTGCACGTGTGGTGTTTATGTGTGTGTGTGAACATGCATCTGTAGGTAAGTGCTTGTATGTCAATAATGACACATAAATATATGTGTATGTGTGTGTTGTTCGCATATATGTTGTAAATAACAGTGTGTGTGTGTGTGTGTGTGTGTGTGTGTGTACGTATGTTGTACCTAAGAGTGTGTTTACTCATGCATGTGCAGGTGAGTGATTGTATGTTAGAGAATGTGTGTGTGCTTAATGTGTGTCGACTATCGCCGATACTGCCTCCATAAGCTGTGTGTTACATAACAACACCAGGTCTTGGTGTGTGTGTGTTTGATTCCATATGTCGTGTGTGTGTGTGTGCATTTGTACAAATCAAGCATGAATAATTGTGGGAATGCAGTTCATTTACATATGCCTATCTGAGTGGAAAGGCTATTGGGTAATGGGCCGAACCTTCTCCCTGTGTGTGTGTGTGTGTGTGTGTGTGTGTGTGTGTGTGCTCCGATGCAGCTGCATAATTGGCCGGCAGGCTTGCGGGCGGAATGTGCAATGGCAGTGAGATGAGAGTGTGTGTGTGTGTGTGTGTGTGTGTGTGTGTGTGTTTGTGTAGCTCTGGGCTCTATGCTGATTGACTGAAGTGCTGATGTTTGTGTTGTTTTGTGGATTGCCGTCTAATGAGCTTTGTTTTATTGAGCGAGACCAAATATGGATTGCCAGATTGGGGAGAATCGCCTGATTGGACACGGACGGAATCCAAATTCGGGCGGGGGAGACGCGGGGTTGCGTATCGCCGCCGGCGTAAACGACGGGATCTTTATGCGCCGTTCGTCGGGCCGATCGAAAGATGCTAATTTATTCAGCGGTAAATGTCAGCAGATGTGGACACAGCTCATGCGTAGCCCGCACATACATGAACGAAATAACACGCATCTGCTACGATCTATTTTCTTTTGGAACATGGCCGTACACGTTCTGAATATACAGGCTGATGTGTGAGTTCTGGTTCATCTGAGTTAGAACACAAAAACATGTCCTCATACACTTTCATTACTCAAGGGTCCAGAGCTGGTGTTCTTTACACCAGATTCTTAATCTGCTATGATGTGGTGCTACTAAAAAAAAAAAAAGAGCTGGACGTCACATTGTATGATGATGCGACCGTTCTCATTAGCTGATTAACTGGAGAATATATTTTTTATTGTTTTATTTATATTCTCCAGTCCACACAAGAAGGATGGGCCCCTGCTGAGACTGGTTCCTCCAAGGGTTCTTCCTGTATTTTTTTTATGGAGTTTTTCTCGGCTTGCTCAACCGGAGTAAATAAATTGATCTATCGCTCAAGGGTCCTCTTCACACCATTTTTATCATTTGGCTATGTTTAAGAGCTGATGTGAAGATTAATTTTACTGTAGGAGTGATAAGGTCAAGTTGAGGATCCAAAAATGTACTTTTTCCGTTACTCAAGGGTCCATAGTTGGTGCTCCTTACACCCATTTCATTATTTGTCTGTGTTACATAGCTTGGCGGCTTTAGTGCTGACTAAAAGACAGAAGATGAGGATGCTATAATGTGACCAGGTCAAGTTGTGCTATTTTTCGTTACTCAAGGGTCCAGACTGAAAGGTGCTGACTTAAAGAAAAGAGAAGGAGCTGGACAGAAAAAGAAGCTGGACGTGGTAGATCTGAACTACAACTGTCAGTGTGAGTGACAAGATCAAGCTGACTTACCAAAAATGTACTTTATTTGTTACTCAGAGGTCCAGACTTGGTGCTCCTTATACCAATGCCGTTCATGTGTTTGGGTAAATGGAGAGCATGGATGAGAGTGTATCAGGATGCCGAGGATGGACCAAAGTGGAGGTAGAAGATGCACCGAGAGCCATATGCTTATTAAAGGACATCCTTAGTCAGCCACACCCCTGTCTTTAATCCAGTCATTTCCCACCCAAGAAGACAGGAAACCCATTTTCTCTGCTAGAGGGTGTCCAGCTGACCGAACCTGAGAGTCTAGAATCTCTGTGCTGGTGTGCTGGTGGATTACCTACAACAGGTTAGGTTTGATTCGGTTGAGAATCTATTCGTTTGTCTTGGTTGACTCCCACAAAGTCTTCGCTAAGTTGAATTAACCTCAAAACCTGTACTGATATTTGACTTGGATGGAATTCTGTTCATAGCTAATTAGTCATAAGACCTAAGAAAAAAAAGCCGAATGCGAATATGAAGAAGACCAGATTAAAGGAAATAAACTTGCTTTAATATGGAAGTTGCCATGGTTTCTATTTTACGGGTTTATAAGGCAGGGTTCAGATTTTATTTTCGCAGCCTATAAATATTACTGTCAGCAATAACTGCGAAGACTTTATCAGGGATGTTGCTGAAACTGCTGATTAATTTCCCTTTGTGTAATTATATTATGGTTTGTAGTTCACATTAGAGTTTTTTCCCCAGCTTTATATATTATTTAGATTTCCTGCTCGATCGGTCCCTCAGCAAATCATTTAAGAATCTGTAATATCTCTGGTATCACTGGTATTTTTGCTTGTCGTTACAATTCCACTTCTTATCGGTTGTGTTTCATTGCACATTGACACTGACTACACAGGTTGGTGCCCGTTAGGTAAAATATCAACGTGTATCAAGGTGTCTGGTACTATAGTTCAAGGTTATGATATAAAAAAACACTTAATATGAAAAATCAGCTTATCATGACATACTAGGAGAAAAGATTTTGACTCTCGGACAAGGTGGAAAAAAAGAGACAACTTCAAAATGATCATATTATCATGTCTGATAAGGTCGGAGAATGCCATATTTCGATTACTAAGCTAACAGTTAGCCTCACGCCATCCAAAGCAACAGGCCAGCATGTACGCTAACATTTCCCTCCTGCCCCTGACAAGCCTGAATTTGCAAATTAATGACATTTAAACACCTTTGCCTGGGATTTATTTATCTGGGATTTTTTTTTGTGAGAATAGTTGTCCTGCAGTGCATGTTGGGATTGCATTCGCTATACTGCATATACAAAATACTGTTGAAATTTAAGCTACCTTAAAATGCGTCTGTAGGGAGCTCACTAGGTCACAAACCAAGCGACTTTGAAGTCAAGGTCATTTATGCTTTTCTATATAGATTGATAAAGATACTTCATGACTATGGATGCATTGTGTGTGTGTGTGTGTGTGTGTGTGTGTGTGTGTGTGTGTGTGTGCTCACCCTTGGGCACACACTGGCCAGTGACGCATTTTGCATGATAACGACATAAGCACAATGACCAGTGTGTGAGTCCAGTCTGTGTTCTGAATACCACTTAAAGCTTTGATATTTTTCTTCAGAAGCTCCTGACAGCAGTGAAGATGGATTTCGGGAACTCCAGACAGCAATAGTTTCTTAATTCATGTAAGAGAAAGTACTGATACTAAATCCTAGTTATGATCGACCGCTTATCCGATCAGGACCTCGAGTGGGTGTGATGGAGCCTATCTCAGCTTTTAAATGGGTTCGAGGCACACAGAGACGGTCCATCACAGAGCAGCACACACATCCATTCACCTATAGGGTAATTCACCTATGGGTGTGTTCGGAAACGTCGACACCTACTTCACTCCCTTGCTGTCTACATAGGCAGCTGTCTAACTAGTGAGCGTTCAGTTAAGGGTGAAGGTATACCTAAACAGCATATATCGTCATCTTGTGTGCGCTGCTGAAAAAGAGGCTGTTTGAAAACACGCCCTATAATCCTGCCTACTGAGTCTCCTTCAAATATGAATTCAGTATTCAACATAGAACAAATAAGCATCGGATGCTCACTCATTCAGGAAGGACACGTGGCAGCCAATGCCAATAAACCATCTTTTATGTTTAATGTGTATGAATGTATTTAGTAGTAATTTCAGACTCAGTGAAGTTTAAGCGCCTTTGGTAGACGTTATTCGAGGTGCTAAAGCTTGTGCCAGCTCATCCTATTGTTTTGAATGTGACGATGCTACTGCTAATGAACCGCGATCAAATTGCTGCCTGGATAGGCCGTCGGAATAACGTGACAAATAAGGTGATGATTAAATAGAACACTCACTAGACAGACAGCTGCCTAAGTTTATTTTATTTTCATTTTCTTTTCTTTAAGACTTTTTCATAATCAGGGTCAGGAGAGGTGCTGGAGCCCATCCCAGCTCTTCAACGGGCACAAGGCACATGGTAACACCCTGGATGGCGCGCCAGTCCATCACAGGTACCTACAGGACAATTCAGTGTCTCCATTAAACCTGGTAGCATGTCTTTGGACTGTGGGAGGAAACCGGAGTACCCGGAGAAAACCCACACAGACACGGAGAGAACATGCAAACTCCGCACAGAAAGGACATAGATCGCCCCACCCGAGGATCGAACCCGGGACCTTCTCGCTGTGAGGCGACAGTGCTACCCACTAAGTCACTTGGACCCTATAAATAAATGTGGTTAAATACGAAGGATCTTTAATATTCAGGTGGAAGCAATGAGGATGTGAAGAGCTTATAGTACTGATGTAGCTCCATCTGATTTCCACCTTGTTGGATGCCCAATGAAGATTTAGGGGTGGAAAAAGCTTTAATGTGATGATGAAAAACATTTTTGCTGATGGTATTAAAATGATATGACGCCTGAAAAAATGCATCCACAAAAAGTGATGTCATTCGTTTTTGAAAAAGTGCATTACTGTAGTATTTAGATTTTAGTGAACAGTACTTCTTACATCTTGTGGTAAGGAGCACAGATTGGCCTGTCGCAGTCCAAAACAAACTACAAATCCCAGGAGCTGAAGCATTAATTCGCCCTAATGCACCACACATAATCACCGGCTTATTTAAAGCCAGTGCAGCCTTGCTTACTAAAAGGAATTAAAAATTCTTTGCACCAGCTCTTCTGAGAAAAGTGAGCATTGTTACCCGTGTCTGCATTCTTCACAATAACAAATCTTACAGTTACATTTATGTTCTAAGTCTTTTATCCAAAGTCACTTACAATTATGACCAAATAGTGGTAGTGGACAGGGGTAGCATAGCAGTACTGGACAACTAGTCAGAATGTTGCTGGTTCAAGCCTCACTGTTGTCAGGTTGCCACTATTGTGGCCCTGAGAGAGGCCCTTAATCCTCAACTGTATAAACCTGTACAAATCAAACAAGTTCAGAGCTTTGCTTAGTCGTGCAACAGTGGCAGTGTTGGGACTTGAATTTGCAATCTGCAATTAGGACTCCAGGACCTTAACTGTTGAGATGTCACGGCCCAATCTTTTGTTGAATAGCACTAAAACATGCTAGCACACCAAAGCAGGGATTCTCCAATCCATCTTATCTGCCATCCGGCTGGGCTGGACGACTGTATGAACAACGATTGGCGGTTGTCCATAAGGTAGGACGAGCCGCAGGACGTCTCCTCATAACTGAGCTATGGCCTGTGCTGGAGTAGTGGAATAGTGCTGATCAGGATGTGGATCTCTGTGCACACGAGAGCTTAGCAGATGTTCGGAGACATGCCCAGGTGACTCTTTCTAGATTTTTCTAGAAGGACACGTTCATCGAGCACTGGTTGACTGGTAGAATGAGTGGGGCAGGGACTCCGAGCTCGAGTGAAGAGTGGGAGCGGAGTATTGAAACTGACTTTGGACAGTTATATTCCCTAGTATTAAAAATCTTCAGCACATTATCAGTTATATTGTTTTTAATCTCAGGTTTACCATGATGTACATCCGATCACAAATACAATTAAATGATACATATGTGTATTAATTAGGGATGTAATGATACACTCCCAATACGATTCACGATACTGCATTCACGATCCGATTTTTTCCCAAATTTTTGAAGACAAACTTTTTTTTGTTACATTATTTGAAGAAAACGATTTTATTTTAGGTAGAATGTAAAACTAAGTAAATTTAAAAGATTCATTTCGTGTTAAAAATGTTAAAGTGAGAACTGATTCATTTCAAAAGAATCAAGGATGAATCGATTCTTCAAATGAATCGGTTTGTATTTATTCTTTTCTGAATCGTTACATCCGTAGTATCAAACAATTCTACTTGAAATATAAACCATCTTATTGTACTTCCAAATACTGATTTAAATACAAGAAGTGTGAACATGCCAAAATGGCTTTTTTATTATTATTAATGTATGCATTTTCTTTCTTTTTCTTCCTGTAATGCGTAGCCAGTTAGTCCTAAACTGCTGGGGGTTTTTGATCATGTTCAAAAAGATTATATGTGCCTGATCCCTTGACTTCTGTTTTTGCCCATGTCATGGTGGCCCATGTCATGGTGGCCCATGTCTCAGTGACAGAAGTTCTCTCACACAGAATTAGTCCGGTCCTATACCAAGCAGACTAGATGGTCAACTGTGTCCACTAGATGCCACCTAACTAACCTGAGAATCGACCGAGAGGAGTTCACAATCTCAGCGCTGGTATGCAAGCAGAGTATCCTGCAGCACCCCACCCAATACCAAATGTATTGAGCATACTACTGACTTAATAATATTCCAATAGAGTTAAACAACCTGATAGTAAACTGGTATACTATTCAAAACGGTACTTGAAGATGCCCAGGTGGTGTAGCATGATATTCCGCTATCACACAAGCACTGGGATTCTGAACTTGAAATACAGCATTGGCACCGGACCTCTTGGTGCATTCTAGCAGGCATGAAAGCCAGTGCATTGCAGACATGTTTCTGCAAGGGTGGGATGACCAGACTATGAAAGTGAGGTCTTGATTGGCCGGTAGAGAGGCGTCTGTGCAGAGTGCACGGGTAAAAAAGTGCGTGTCGGAGGAGGCGTGAGCTGGAATACACCCACGTCGACCGAAACCAAAGACCAGCAGCAAGAGACAAATTGGGAGAAAAAGACAAAAAGAAGAAAAAGAAAAAAAACGTATTAGCGATTTCAGAAGCTATCATGGCTTCTAGTGACCCCCTGTCCGCTCTGATTCTATCAGCTACGCAGTACAGTTGAAGCTTCACCGTCATTAATTCAGACATCTTTACTAAGCAGCTCAGGTGGGAGAAGCTTTCGAATGCTTCTGCTTCGGCCGAGTGCGTTTTTCAAGCTGCTTCGACCCCCTCCCACCGCCCAGCCACCCCTCCCCCTTCCCTCCGGACCAAATCGCCCGCATGAACGGTAGCATAAATCGAGCTTTATTAGTGACCACTTGTGCCCACACAAAACCTGCTATACCACACACAGAGTTATGCACTTGCTCTGGCTTCCATGATGGTGTGCTGTATTTCTCGGCTGAAGGAAACAGACAGCGATATATAATAAATAAAGAGATAAACAGGGCCTGAGGGGAGAGAGAGAGAGAGAGGGAGAGAGAGAGACTGGGCCTGTGTTGGTCCTGTTTCCGTCATCATCTCTGCACCGCACTGTGATAAAAATGAATTAAAAATGAATGTGATTAAATGCTTCTAAAATTCCCTTAGCTGCAAATAAGAGCTCCCTTCAGATTCTTTTCCATTTCCACTGTTTTAGATGAGGGAAGTAAGAAGGAAGGAAACGGTAATAAAAAAGAACACAAATGAGCGGGATGAAATATAATTTTTAGAAGGAATACACGCAGATTCAGGCAGGGAAGAGGAAGAACTTAGGGGCTGGAACACAACAGCGCTTATAGCTGAAAGGTCAGGTAAGCAAAGTGGGCGTTCTGACGTCGGGTTTTTAGAGAGTCATAACTAGAGCTCTACTAAATTCATGTCATGGATTTTGGTAATCAAAGTGCTTAAATTAAATTCAAGTTAAAAAATGATAAAATAAATCTAATCTATAAATAGTTGAATGTAAACATAGAACATCCAGTGACCATTTAAAAGCCAAAAAATCTCGTCCCTGGTTTGTGGTTTGACATTTGCGTGGGTGTTCTCTGCAAGCAGTTTACTAAAAACTTGCAGTAAGGTTAATCGGAGACGCTGAAGTACCCTATAGGTGAGTGTGTGCCCTGTGATGGACTGGTACTCCAGCCAGGGTGTTTCTGTGGGCCCATAATCAGATAAAACCTGGGATTCACTAGTTCAGGTCCCACCACTGTCAGGTTGCTACTGTTGGGCCCTTGAGTGTGACTTACTGTACGATGCTTTGGATGACCGCATCTGCTAAAATTAACTTTCGGCTGCTCCTTTTAGGGGTCGCCGTATCACATTGTGAACCGATTTAGATGATTTTGAACCCGCCCTATTTACCTGGGCTTATGACCGGCACTACAACGCACTGGTATGTGTCTCCAATTAACCTGGCTGCATGTTTCTGAACTCCCGGAAGAAACCCACACAGATATGGGACAGCACAGACCTTCTTGCTGAGCTACCCACTTAGCCACAGTGCCTGGTTACGTCATTTATAACACACGAGTTGACCAGAATACTTGAAGACTGGTTGGCAGAGAGGGAAATAAAAAAATAAATAATGTGAAAATGAATAAAATAGGTAGACATTGTGTAAAAAAAAATGAGGAAAACAGAGAACGGTTATTTTAAGCTTGTTCTGTGTTAACGGTGTCAAAGGTAATTGCTGTAATTGGTGACAAGTGCATTGTACATATGCACTCGTGTCAGAGGCAGCCGTAGAAAGCGAGACGCGCGTGATTGGTCGGTGCACCCGTGGCGTTATACGTTCTAAATGAGTACAATTTATTACAGCGATGTTTAATGCCTAATTCTGTTTGTGCCCCCAAAATGCTCGATGCGGAGGGCACGATGGTAGAGGATTCGCTACGAAAGGGAGCGCTTTAATTGCCGTCTTCTAGCCAGTCTTGCACAGATAGTGACTTTGATTAATACTCCTTTAATGGCACGGCAAACAGTAGTGGAAGCGAAGAGGGAGAAGAAAGGAAATAGAAGATGCTTGGAGAAAAGAGTCAAATACAGATTGTGATTCACTGAATGAAACAATGAATCTCGCATAACATTATGACCACTGTAGACCGCAAACAGCCCACAAGGGCTGCAGTTTTGGACATGCTCTGATCCAATGGTCTCTCATTGTATCTTCACCTAAGATGGATTTTATGAATCAAATGTTCAATTGCTGCTTAATATATATCTAACAGGTCCCGTTATCATTATCAGTGGTCATAGTGTTATAGCTGGTCATTGTATAAAAGGTCTGCGATATCAATGATATACCAAAAAGATGACAAAGGCATAGGCCAGTACACAGCGCTGAGTAAAAGCAGAATAAGGAAAAGGAATCTACAACATATTTTGATATATAAGCGACAGAGTGGGGTTGGAGTTATTACAAAATGATGTAAAAATACAAGCGTGTGCAAAATCGTGAGAGTAGTAGTTGTGTGTATTATGAGATAAGAGTCAGGGGAGGAGGACTATTAGGGGTCTATAGATGTGTGATGCCCGACATGCCCAACCCTACTGTCAATTACTATAGTGCATCCTGGAAGACATATATTACATGGGTACTATCTACAAAAGAAGATTTTTCTGACCAGTCGACCTTATTCCAGTGCTCCAATGTCCACTCACTGCAGGTGCTTTTAACAGTGGATGAGAGTCCTGTACAGGGTTGGCTACAATGCTTCTTGTGACATATTCAACTCATCACCAGGATTGAAATGGTCCTGAATCTTTGAGCCAAAGAAGCTCATCTGTTGGTCAATTTCATACTCAATAGCGTTCATGTCCTCTGGCATCAAAGAGTCTTGGCATGCAAATAAGCTGTCGATGGTGCGTGGCTTTGTCTCTCCCTGGATGTTTCGGAAGATGCTTTTGGCCCTCATCAAGGTCGCTCAGATATTAATGCTGATCATATGTGCTGATATGAGTAACTACTGTATATCCCTGACTGTCACATGGTAAGCTGTGACAATATAATCACTGATGTAATTTTTTTTCGGTGGGATCCTCGTGTTTGGGCACTTGACTGCATGTGAATGGTGGTAACCTGGTGCAGGAGGGTGGTAGCCTAGTGTAGGATGGTGGTAGAAATGATTGGTTAAATTCCAGGATCTGCTATGCAGCCACTTTTTGGTCCTTGAGCAAGACCCTTAACCCTGTCTGCTCCAGGGGCACTCTGACCCCAGCTTCCAAAAGCAGCTGGGATATGCTAAGAATGAATTTCGTTATACTGTACATATGTATATGCGTAATGACAAATAAATACGGTGGTAGCATAGTGTAGGCGTTTGGTAATCTAGTGTAGGACAGTGATAATTTAGAGTAGGATGATGGAAGCCTAGTGTAGGACGGTGGAAGCCAACACTAGCCTAATATGGAGTAGTGGTAGCCTAGTGTAGGACGGTGGTAACCTAGTGTGGGACAGGGGACAGTGGTAGCCTAATATGTGTGACAGTGGAAGTCTACACTAGGTAGTAGTAGTGGTAGCCTAATATGGGTCAGTGGTAGCCTAGTGTGGGACAGTGTTAGCATAGTGTGGGACAGGGGACAGTGGTAGCCTAATATGGAGTAGTGGTAACCTAATATGGAACAGTGGTAGCCTAGTGTCCCACACTAGCCTACAGTACAATGGTGTTATCCTAGGGCTTGGGGCTATCATACATTGTAAGATTGGTGGTTTAAATCCAGGCTCTGCTATGCAGCCACTGTTGGGTTCTCGTTGGGTCTTCGATCAAGACCCTTAACTGTCTTTGGTCTAGTGGTGTCTTACACTGGCTGACCCTGCACTTTGACTCCAAATTCCAAACAAACTGGGATTTGTGAAAAATGAACTTGTCTAGCGCAGGTGAAAAAATGCACATGGGTTAAGCACACATGTTGAAGGGGTGGCGTATTAGTTCTGGCTCTCTTAGGTTAGAGCAGAGGTCAGCATCAGTAGAGAGGAAACGTAATGCGATCAAGTGATTGGATACGTCAAGATTCAGAGACAAATTGGAGGACACGTCTGACCTAGCAAACTTCGACGACCTCAAGCGCTTGGCATGGAATATACGCCAGTCTGACAACTCAAAATGAAAACTGGATTAGAACTGCAAACCAGATTGTCTTGTAAATAAGTTTGTCTAGGGGCGAGACTACGGGTGGGAACATTTGGCAGCTAGAACAGGACAGTATGGGATGGATCTGAAGGACACACCACTCTCCAAGGCTTATAGCCAGTGGTGCTCAGCAGGCTACCTGCAGAGATCAAATCCCGGCTGCCTGTTGCGATTAATAAGCAGGTTGTACAATGTGTGTGTGTTTGTGTTTGGGGAATAATATGTCACTTGTGAGATGCGGATAAAGCCACTCGGATGTCACACACACAGTCTGGTACTGAATAAATGAAAAGCAGACGGTAAGAGAGGGCAAACACACATAGTTTGAGGGACGGCATTCATAATTCAACATTTTTGCTTTCTTTCTTTCTTTTAATTTCCATTGAAATACAAGAAAACAAAAAAACATGGAAGTGGCCAGACAGAAAACCCCGGCAGAGGCGTATTTCTGCTTTCTCCTTCAGACTGAAACGTGGTGACTTTTACACCGGCTGACATTTTCAGCGTGCATTAAGGAAGCACTGACACATAAATTGTTTTCAAATTCAAGAACCCAAAGCTCTGGCTCAAAGTAGCACTTCAGTAACGTACAAACAGCTTAATCATCTTCTTAATCATAGTCCCTGTAACGAAGCGTTTATGATCCACAGACTGCTGAACCATCAATGTAGTTTTTTTGTTCTGTAGAGGTCTTAATTCGTAGTTCTTTAAAATATTATATGGTTTATTCATATATATTGTGTTTGTACTATTCTGTGATGTCATCGTGTGATAACTGTTAATTGCTAGGCATGTAACGATGCACCATGAATCCAGTCAGGAATCGATTCACTTGATTCACGATTCCTTCCACCTTCTCTTCACAGCAAGAAGGTCCTGGAGGGGTCGTCCAAGTCCTTTTCTTGCTGCATGTTCTCCTTGTGTCTATGGTTTCAGACCACATTCCAAAACATGCACTGAGGTTAGTTAGAGATACTAAATTTTCCTCTATTGTGTGTGTGTGTGTGTGTGTGTGTGTGTGTGTGTGTAATGCTCTGCATTACAGATCCAGGGTGTTTCTGTGTGCTTTGCCCACATTGAAAAGCTGGGATGGGCTTCAGAATCCAGAAATGCTGGCTGGTCTGTACTGTAGGTGTTGATTTGTGTAAAATTCTCTAATGAACAAGCTTCTCGTGTTTTTCTTGTCTGTTTAGATGTGAAAAAGCTTTACGATGTGATCAATGCGTTTTAATCAGCACGGCTACTTTAGTTAAACACTGTTATTATGCTGCTGGGAGAATAATTGGGTGGAAAACAACCTTAAAACAAAATAAATAATAAGGGTTTATGTAGGGTCTGGTTAACATCACACACATGAAATCCTTTGAAATACTTTAAAGCCGTCTGAGAGTTTGAAAATTCAATTATGAGCTCATAATGAGTTCAACAGGAGGACATAATAACAGAAACGGCACAGAAAAAAAACGGTCAGGGGTAGTACTGTCGCCTCACGGAAAGACGGAGGGTTTGAATAAGGTGGAGCGCTTTGGGTCCTATCTGTGTGAAATTTGCATGTTCTCCTAGTCCCTGTATTGGTTTCCACACAGTCCAAAGACATGCAAGAGAGATGAATCGTGGATCTTTTCGTCTGATCCCATCATGTCGTTCCTGACACAACCCTCCCTATTTATCTGGGCTTTGGGCTGGCACTGCAGTGCACTGGTAGGGTAGTTCAGACGATAGTGTGTGACACTGAACTTGAACTGATAATCACTTGTAATGACATTACAATCCATTTAAATGAACACAAGTCACAAATGCTAATTAACTGCTAATTTACATTTCTTTCCCATTGTGCAAATGCAATGCAATGATAATGGAATCCTGTCAATCTGGCAACCGAGATTGAAAGGGACCCCTGGACCACACAGCATCTGCTTTAAATTGACAATTTCAACTCAGTGTTCCAGATTCCTCCTAAATCCTTATAATCATACAAAACATATTGTAACAAAATAATAAAACCAGAAATATAAGCGTGTGGCCCGGTAATAAATGACCCACGTCTATGGCCCGGTGCTTGAGGACCACTGCTGTACGATGTCATTTGTTTGTTTGATATAAACAGAGACAAGACGAAGCACGCCCTGCTTACACCAACAACAAATCCTGTGAAAAGTTCCACAGCAAATCCTGTCTGTATGTGGGAGCCCGACGGGCCGATAGCACCGCTAGATCTCAGTGTTTGTAGGCTAGTGGAATTTCTGCTGTGTCTATACTGAGCATCTTTTTGAGTATGTTCTCTCTCTCTCTCTCTCTCTCTCTCTCTCTCTCTCTCTCTATATATATA
>JAYDZG010000029.1:9824513-9835817 GCA_034509265.1 Microcambeva bendego | reverse complement strand
TCCTATGATTAGAACATGTTGTTCCATCCCCAATCAGGAATAATACTTCTTTTAATAGAAATATAAAAATCTCATGGACGGCATTTTATCTGTAAGATAATGAAAAAGTACACATCCTTGGAAAAGAAAGACCACTACACGTTTCTTTGATGAAAATGAAGACAAATATGCTCTTTTGACTTCTGGATTTTATCAACAGCGGCATTCTGAGATTTTAATCTCCCACTGATGGATGAATACCAAGTGTTTCAGGTGTTACTTTCCATTTTCCATATTTCCTGCAAACACATCTTAGGGTGTGTTCAAAATTGCCATTGTATTTTTGGTTTTAAATTCTCCACACATTCTCAATTGAGGACAGGTCAGGAGTTCAGGCAGACCTGTGCAGTACTTGTACCATTTTCTCCCGCAACCATGCCCATGCTTTGCAATGTGGTTTTATTTTGTCCCTTTTAAAGATTGCATGGACTTCATCTTGAAAGCAGCACATGTTGCTCTATAAGTGTAAATTACCTGTGCCCTGACAGACCCGGCCTTTTGGACTTTGCTGACAATAATCTGAATGATCTTTTTCATCTTTAGTTTTTGTAACACATCATGATTATAATCCCCTGTTTACATCATCTGTTTAAAAATTTAATAATTATTTAGTTTTTAATTTCAATACAAATGGCTTCATTTTTCTGAATGAGTAGCATGTCTTAAATGCAAGTAAATAAAAACAATGAAATAAAGTTGACCTGACAAAACATGTATTGGGTATGTTGTGTGCAATGTCAAAATTTTGACATGCTTAAATCTAATAAAAAAACACATAATTTGTGTGGTTGTACTTAAATCTGTAGAACCAGGCAATGCTGAAAAAATACAGTACAGCCAAAACATTGTTTTGTCCATACCATCATTCAGTGTATGTGGGCCAAATGTACAGTCAATTTCATACCATATTGAGAAAACTTTATGAAAACAATAGTTGTCTATTTAAATGTACAGAAGGTCTATTTGACAATTTCTTGGGAGCTAAGCCTTAATTTTACTTTATACTTTTATTTTATTCTTTATTTGTGGTGGTGTAACTCAGGCAGACTTTTTGCATTATGCATACAGACTAGACATGCCATTGATATGCCAGCTGCTTGCCAGCGAAATTTTATTGTGATATATATGTATGCACACATGAACGAATGTTTCAGCACTCGGTAGTTCTTTGAAACCAATTTTCACAAAAAGCTAGAGGTGCAGCAGCCTAGATCATGCTAGATCACCACTGAGAATAGGTTTAAATGTCAGCAGGGCACTATCATCCAGGTATCCACATGGAGCCAAAGTTCATTAATAAACATTGGCATAAAATAATATTAAGTTAATAAAAGTTTAGTTTATTTTACTTAGATATAGTTTTACTGACTATACAGCTAAAACTTGTCTTACTGTCAATTAACTACTGCTTGTTAAGTTCAGAAAAATGAAAAAAAAAGCAGCATAACACATAGGAGATTGTTAACAGGTTTTAAGAGCTAGAAAGACTTTAAGAATACACATACAAGACCGACTGTGATAGAAAATGACAAAAAGGGATGTTATCCTAAGGAAACAGCAAAGATGAAATGCAACAAATCCAAGAGTGTATCTAAAAGAAACGTGAAGCAAAAACAACCCTGAATGACTCCTAAAAAGTCAGACACCAAGTGTAAAAGGGGTTCAAAAGAGATCAACGTGCTGAGTTGGATTCATTACGCAGTGAGCTGGAAGAGCTTTAATAAAAGAAGCTCACCCGGCCTACAGCCGTCAAGGACAAAAAATGTGAATAAATGTTAAACTAAGAAAGTATGTGAAATATTTTTAATAACTAAATCATAGAATCATACAGTGGAACAGAGAACAACATACACACTGATGTTAAATAAGAATCCGCCGACACTGACGGAAAAGATCAAGCGTGACGTGTTCGAATTAGCTAAGTAAAAGGTACTTGGACCGGATGACAGCAGTTGATCAGTTCAGGTTTAGTGGAGGGATTAACAAGAAAGTTATTGGTCAAAATTCTGGAATGTGTTATACTAACAGATTACATTCGTCTTTTTTGACTCATGTCATGGGGTCTTAACTTAGACTGCTGGTAGTTTGAAATGGGGTGTCTGTGAGAATGAGTCGCTCTGCTGGACTAAAATGAGAAAAGCAGCAGGGTCCCACATTTTGCTTGTGTTCAGCAAAATAGCACAGTGATCTTGCCCAAAGTAATTTGTCACCTCATTCTTCTCGTCCGCTGCCCTGTATTTTGCTGTTGCTGGTTAAAGGGATTCCTTCTAGTATGACTTTATAATAAAAAAAAATAAAAAAAAAACACTTTTTTTAAATTTAGTAAGCTGATTTTGTCGGATGACTTTAACACATTTTTTGTAACCTGGTCCTTATAGTTATTTCAAACCAAAGCTGTAATTCTCCAATAATTAATTAAGCATTATTCATGGTCAGAAACCAAAGAAACTAGTTGCTTTATGTAATCATTTAAAGAATAGTAGTATAATCTCAATCAAAGTTATCACATTCTTATATAGTGAAAGTTATTCTATTGAGCGGAGAAATCTTTTCCCTGTCTTTTATAGATGGAGTCAAGTAGAGTTGCAAAGGCCAAGAATGAGAAGGCATGGAGGGCTATCTCTGAGGAAATCAAGAAAATCTTCAGAACTGCAGTTCTACATTTACAAGAGAAAGGAACCATGAAGAGTGTGCAGGCCAAAAAATTTCTATGTTCAGGTATATATCTAATTCTACATTTCTCTTTCACACGTGTGAGCGCGAAGGAGTAAATAAATAAAAAACAGGCAAAAACAAAGCCAAGTATGCCCTAGTGTAGGCTCTGCTTTATTCCTGGATGCTCTTTGTATGAAAAGGTAAGCTATAATATATTGTGGGTAATTTTGCACCAAACAATGTCACGGATTACAAACACTGTCATTACATGTCTGCCCGATGCTTCGGGGCGGAGGAGAAGTGTGTAGCAGAGGTTTGACCTGGCGCTCAGCACTGCATGAGTGCTAACCAGAGGAGTAGGAGCGAGGGAAAAGGGGAGGGGGTTTTAATAAATTAGAGGCCATTTCCTGCATTCTGGTTTAATTTTAACAGGTTGTTAATCACCTAATTTTAGCTACAAAAGTGACTTAATTCAGTGTCTCTTAGAGACATATTTCACTATTCAACAAGTCCTCATTCAGCTAGTCTATTTATTCATCAACCTGTTTTTAAACCCACAGCTATGACTAAGATAATGAAATTAACGTGACACATTTTATCACCAACCAAGTCTTTCTGGGTACATTTTACTTTTTATTTTGTGCATTTTTTATTTAGTTTTAGATGTAAAACAACATACCATAGTGATACTCAACTGGATGTTTAAGAATTGTCTATTGTGTCTGGGGAGGGAGCAAATATAGCAAACAACTGATCATCAACCTAGAATACCTTACTGCTACGTAAAGTAAAGGCAAAGCTTACTACTACTATTTCTTAGTTTGAGGGCATATGACAAAAGAATAAGGTTTTAACACAAGCTGGACATTGTAAGATGGCACTGAGGTTTATATTACTTCTAGTTTTGAGCAGCCTGTACTGGTCTATTCACTTCATATACGTCAACCCGGAAAACCTGGAGTGGACTTGTAGGGGTGAAGCAATAGAAACAGTGCTGGATGAAGTAATATTTTATGTTAAATGTGGGGGAGTCCAAGTGAAATAATATAAAATGTGAAGGGGTCACATACCCTTCAGATTTAATGGTGGCGGCGCCCATGGGCAAGGGTAATTTATTATTTTTTAATGAGGGAAGAAAAAATTGGGCTCCAGCAGAAAGGGAACTTTTTATATTGATAAAGACCCTTTCAGCTGTCACATGGACTTCATGTTCCTGAGTTCAATATTATATACTACATGTTTATGATACATATTTTCACTTTCTCTAACCAAAGTGATACAGAAGTATTTATAGTAGTACAAATGCAGTCAACAAATATATTACTGTTACAAATAATGTCAAAGTATCTGCAAAACGAATTACAAAGTAATTCTTTGGTTAACATAATTCAAAATAACCTGCATTTCTCATACAAACAAGGAGCACTTCTCAAATAAATGGAAAGAGGTAAGGTTGTATAAATAGAAATAAATATTACGAGTTACGATTTAACTTGACAATCTGGCCATGCAGTGTTTGTTTTTCAAATTCTTTCACAAACTTATCACAAAAACATTATGAATGATTTTGTCATATATACATATACATATAACTCCTATTTATCCATATAGTGTCTCTTAGTTTTAAATTTTAGTCCAACATAATTTATGTTGCAACTTAATTAAAATATCCAGTCCACCCAAGAAGGATGGGCCCCTGCTGAGTCTGGTTTCCTCCAAGGTTTCTTCCTGTATTTTCAGGGAGTCTTTCCTTGCCACAGTCGCCCTTGGCTTGCTCAACAGGGGGGGTCTTGGTCTGGTGGTCCTAAACTCTGTAAAGCCGCTTTGTGACAATATCTATTGTAAAAAGCGCTATACAAATAAAATTGACTTGACTTGACTTGACTTGAATGGGCGCAAGGCACACGGTAACACCCTGGATGGGGCGCCAGTCCATCGCAGTGTAAGTCAAAAGTGCACTATATAATTACATTCAGATAGTGCCTTTACTTTACAAAATATGACTACTTCAGCAATATATATTTTTTATTCGAGGGTGTCCAAGTGTTTGCTTAAGACCGTATATAGAATGATAACAGAAATGATGCATGCACCGTCTAGTGGGAATTATTTGCAAGCCCGACTATCGGCTTGTCAGACATGGTCATTATGGAGATGGAACCACGTTTTAGGCTGTGAGAGCTTTCGCATATCTGAGAAGATATTTCACTGTGGAGTCTGTGGAAATTTATGCCTCAGGGTCCAGCACTGGATTTCAGACACAGTGTCTGTAAGTACCTTTTGAACATTTTGAGTGTGTTCCAAATATTGTGTTGGTCCCATCTAGCTGTGAAAACAGTCAAACCGAGGCCTTCACAGTTTCGCCCTTGTCAAACTCGCTCAAAGCCTTACGCTTGATGGTTGCTTGAAATATCAACTTTGAGAATAAAATGTTCGGCACGGTGGCTTAGTGGGTAGCACTGACGCCTCACAGCGAGAAGGTTCCGGGTTCGATCGCCGGATGGGGCGATCTAGGTCCTTATGTGTGGAGTTCTCCCCGTGTCCACATGGGTTTCCTCCCACAGCAATCATGCCACCAGGTTGATAGAAGACAATGAATCGTCCTGTAGGTACCGTAGGGTGTGCTTTGCGCCCATTGAAGAGCTGGGATAGGCTCCCGACCCTAATTAGGATAAGGGGTTTAAGAAAATGATGAACTGATGATGTTCACTTGCTGCCTAGTATATCCATCCCACTACCAGGTACTGTGATGAAGACGTAATCAGTGTTATTCACTTACTGACAGTGATGGTAATGTTATTCCCGGCCAATAGAGCTTATAATAGAGCGACGTTGCGACTGACCTGCAGTAACACCCATGCAAGCGTTCAAATATCTGAAATGCCACGTCGAATCCGTACACGTTGGCGCGTTCGTCATGTACCGAAGAATGCACAACCTCAGTAGACAGCCAGCTCCAGTCTCCGTGCTCGCCTCTCCGAGCTCTTCATCACCACCTTTTATCCGAATGAGTTTTCCCATCCTGCTCTCCGGTGGGAAGGAGGCCATGTAAATCTGCTCTGAAAAGTCTGCTCTGATTTACGCGATGACATGCTGCAGTCAGACCCTGTGCTCTTTCTTTCTTTTTTTCTCCTTATGCTCTGTCTTTTCCTCTTTCGTTCTCCACATTCTCCCTCCCCCCTTACCTCGTGTCACCGGAGAGATTAATGAGTATGATCACCCAACTGCCGTCGATGCGAGGCTGTTTCGACGCGAGGCCTCGGCTACAGGCCGCGGGTCGCCGACGAGAGGTGCGTCCGACCTGTCTTGCATGCAAAACGGGCGCTGGGAGCAGGACCACGTGGTAGGACTCCGGAACAGAGCGTGACCTGGCGGACTGCGTTTGTTAAAGTGTGGCAAATTGTATTTCAATTCAGCTGGAGCTAGGTCAGGAAAAGGTGCTCCGAGGACGCTTATTAAGCTCGCGTAGTGAAAGTGAAGGTGACCTTCGACGTCTTCAACGTCCTTACTGATGGGAATAAACGCAGAGGTGGCTGTGCAATTTTTGCTAGATTGTTTAGCTGTATAACTTTTCTCCAGCCTGTAAAACCAGACCGCAGAGTGCTGTGAATGAGAATTATTGTTATTGTTAATGTTATTATTATTATTCCTACTGTTTTTATTAGTATTACTATTATTATTCTTGTTGTTTTTATTACTATTATTGTTAATTTTTTTTGCTGTTTTCATTATTATTGCTATTATTATTATTATTATTATTATTGTTATTACTATGATTGTTATTGTTATTATTATTATTACTAATATTATTTTTACTAATTACTAATATTACTGATATTATTCACCCCGCCTGACTTCCCTAGAGCTTTGCAAAGTTTGTACTTCGGATGTAATGATTCACCATAAGACGGTTAACAATCAGTGCACATGAGCCATGATTTAAATCGGTTATTCATTTAAGATTAATCGATAATTTTAAATTTGACGTGTTTTTGTCCCAAACCGTGAAACCAGCTTTATTTGGCATTTTGCACCTACCTCAACACCAAAAGCATTTGTTATTCAGATGAATAAGTTTTTAATTGTAATATACTTTTAATAATCATAGATGAATAAAAGTTGTCATAATGTGTCTCGTGATCCGAAAGTCATGAATCGTGAGTCATTACATCTATAGTTTTTACACTGCTAGACTGTTGTATATTTGAACGGTGATGGTGTAGCAGTTACAGTACAGGACTGGTTCTCTGGTTTAAGCCTTACTACCAAGCTGGCCCTGTTGGACCCCTGAGCGAGGCCCTTTAATCCTCATTCTCTTGCACTGTGATGAGTTGCTCTGAATGAATGGCGTGAATGTAAATGTGAATGTCTCCTGAGAGGAACACTGCTAATGCTTTCTTTGAATTCTGTCGATGTAGACGTCGGATCAAAACACACTTAATGGGATATTATTTCTAGCATTGATAATAACAGAGAATTAGCACTTCCGAAAGACTCGAATGAAAAATGGACACGTGTGGATTCTTTTTCAGCCTGGCCTCCAGTTAGAGCAACGACTGGCTGGCTGAATCTCTAACGTGATGATCTAATGAGTGTCGGTTTAAATGATGGTAAGTAAAAGAACCCGCGGTTCATTATTCCGTCTGTGGCACTGCCCAGGTCCATCATGGAGTAAAGATTTAGATTTATAGTAGGTGGGCTGATTCTTACACATGGTGAGATATGTCCAGACTGGATCCCAGTTCACAGCTGTGCTCTGTTCTCCAGTACAACACAATCCGATGCGATACGACCCCCTTGGGAGCCACTCCTCGTGGCATGGCGAGCATGAAACGCGTGGCCCTTCGGGGATAGCAGAGGGAGACCTTGAAAAGAAGGCGGAGGATGAAGAAATAAAGGAGGAGGGGCTGTGCGGGCCGGGCCATCCATCCTGAAAGAGGTGACATAAACTGTGCATTGCTCGTGTACCAACACGGCGCACACAAAGAGAAGATCTCTGATCCCATTTTCCACTTTTAAATACAATTCTGCTATCCAGCCATCTGCCGGAGCCCTATGTGGACAGACGAGGCCGGCGTGAAAGTGAGCCCGGATAGACGGAGGACTCAGAGTGACCCCTGGGTGTATTTATTACTGGAGAGTGGAGATGAATAAGGGTGGATGCTTGCCTTTTTTCGGTTTTCGGAGGGTCCGAAATTACATTTGCTGCCCCAGCCAACATCAAAGCCGTCCGGCCCCACGTCTTTTATCTGTCGACGTCCCGCGTCATCGTGCTCATAGCATCAAATATGTTAGATCACATCTGGCCTGGTGCTGGACAAAGCAAATTGCCTTTTTTATGTGTTCACAACATGCTAGCAACCCAAATTGATATTATTAGGACTAATATGAGAACAGTTACAAAAGCAGCCCTTCCAAGAAAGACCTTAATTAAGAATTCGATATAAAATAATTTGAAATTGACAACCTCGATGCAGCATCTATTTTCTTATTAGGGTTAAACGGGGCAGCGCTGTCGCGTCAGAGCAAGAAGGTCCTGGGTTCGATCCCCGGATGGGCCGGTCCGGGTCCTTTCTGTGCTGTGTTAAGCCGGTTTCCTCCCACATATAAAACATGAAGCCAGATGAATTGGAGACACTGAATTGTTTTAGAGGTGAATGGCTGTGTGTGTGTGTGTGTGTGTGTGTGTGTGTGTTCTGTGATGGACTGTCTCCTTGCACCCATTGCAAACACATCAGTGGCAGTCCCTCTCCATCTCTACCTGATTTTAGGAGGTGATCATCATAAGTTAATTAAACTGCTAATGCTACACGGTGCATTTCTATTACCTTCACTGACCTCTGTTCTTTTTGGACTGATTTTTGTAAGACACTGCACTCCTAATATATGATGATTATGACTAAAACTGACCCTTGAAAGCTTACTACAGGCCCAAACATCTCATCTGAGCACTTTGGGACAACAGGATGAAATGTTTCATAGTGTTTGGATTGTACAGAGTCCAAAGTTCTCGTTTCTGGTGGTACTGAAGGTTTCACAGATCTCCCAGACCACACGCTAATGTTCAGTTCAGTTAATTGTCTTTAACCCCTTATCCTAATTAGGGTCGGGGAGGGGTGCTGCAGCCTAACCAGGCTCTTCAATGGGCACAAGGCACATGGTAACACCCTTGATGGGGCTCCAGTCGATCACAGGTAGTTACAGGACAATTCAGTGTCTCCAATCAACCTGGTAGCATGTCTTTGGACTGTGGGAGGAAACCAGAGTTTCCGGATGAACCCTACGCGGACACATGGAGAACATGCAAACTCTACATATAAAGGACATAGATCACCCCACCCAGGGATCGAACCCAGGACCTTCTCGCTGTGAGACAGTGCTACCCACTAAGCCACCATAACGCTAATAAGCCGAGAAAGCTAAAACAACAACTGGAGGAATCGTAGTGAGCTGCAATTTCAGACTTTTTAAATAAAAGCATTTATGTTGACACACATTCATTTCATAGTTTTTTTCTTCTCTGTGGTATCAAAATTGGTATCGAGAATCGTGGGATTTTGGTGGTATTGGTACCGACTTATACATTTCTGGTATCGTGACATCCGTATTGGATTGTACAGCAAACAAACTTTGTTCCTTTCTAATGAGCCTCAAAACACCTCGTCAGCACACCATAGTACTACAGTAAAGACGTTTCTAGCCACATCACCTCTCGCACCAGATGCCCAGAAGGTTTGTTTGGGCTTGGTTCTGGCGAATCGATAGGCTTTTTCCCCCGAAGCCGGGGCCTGATCGGCTGAGTGCGTGCGGCGGCTGAGCTAGTTTGCATAAAGTTGAGCTCTGCTGAGTTTTTGCCCCGTCATCTCCGGCTTCAGCCTGCCGCGCAACCAGCATGCACCACATTGATTCCCGAAGGCTCTTTACTTCAATAAATACAATGGATCTAAGCTGAAGTGTAAGCGTGTAAATGCGAGCATTGTGGTATAACATGAACTGCTGTGTTTAGTGATGTAATGTAAGGTTTGGAATAAAGATATTATAAAGCCATTCTCACATTCCACCCGGTCCCATCAAATCTTATGTCCTTAAAATATACATCGCGCTACTATAAGTGCGTTTCTATTAGTTTCATTTTTATTGTAGTGGTTCTATTGGTCAGGATTTGAAACACCGGGAGGTGTAAGACTAAAAACTACAACGTTTACTAGATATAAATAGTGAAGGTTTAAAAAGCTTAATAAAAGGCGATCTCAGTAAGGCATGATTTTGTTTTTATCACTAATGAGCAGGACAGCTGCTGATTTACTCTGAACGCGCCACCCTAATTTATTTGATAAGAACATCTTTGTCAAGCATTGAGCACAAAATACTTTATTTTAACTGAAGGACATTTAATTGAGTGTGAATGTTTTAAAAGAATTGAAAACACAGACCTATTAAACCCTGTTCGATCGTTCAGTGCATTAGCAGATGCTTGAGAAAAATGATGTCCTAAAAAAATATGAAATCCAATGAATAAACCAAACAAAACAAAATAAAACATGTTAATACATATCAAATTGAGCTCCAAGGTGGAGAAGTGGAATTTTTCACTGCACACCAGGGTTGTGATTCTGAACAGCGTTGCCGGTTGGCTGGGTGCCACCATAGCTACTAAGATACATAAACCAGTGTGTTGTAGTGCCGGTCCAAAGCCTGAATAAATAGGAGGGTTGCGTCAGGATGGTCATCCGGTGTAAGAACTGTATTAAATCAATAATGCTGATAATGAGCAATTTAACAGCAACATTAATCTATTAAAACTTGTTGTTTATCAGTGTAAAGTTCAAAGCAATTGACCAGGCATAACATTATGACCTCTGACAGGTGATGTGAATAGGAGCCAAATTGGCAGGGGTCAGAGCACGTCTAAAACTGGAGCTCTTGTAGGGCGTTCACAACAGTGGTGAACCCTGGCACACTAATGCATGTGTGTGTGTGTGTGTGTGTGTGTGTGTGTGTGTGTGTGGAGGGGAGGGTGTCAGGGTGTTGAAGACTGAACCATGTGGTCCGATCCAACAGACGAGCTGGTTCTGATAGAAATAAGTGCATCACGTTTGCAGTTGTTTTGGCTGAAAAAGTGGGACCAAAACAAAATTAGGAAGGTTGCTGAATGTTAGTCCTGATAGGTTTAGGTAATAAACAAAGCACTAAAACATTTAAAAGGATTAAAAAAATAGATTTTTTAGCCTATTAAGCCTTGTTGTTAAACAAAGCAAGCACATGAGCAAATGAATTAAATATGAATTAAAACTAGAATAACAGACACCTGAGTGACACAGCTGTAAAACACACTGGTCCATTACCACTCAGATCAGGATCCTTTAAGTCTCAGCAGTGCTACTGGCCATTGGGGTGTCTGGCTATGGCTGACTGGCTGCGTCTGAGTGGGGGAGGGTCAAACAGCCCAGCCATTGTAAGCTGCACTTGTGAGTGAGTTATTTGTGCTAGCCCCAGTATAAGGTGTGAGGTGCACTTGTTCTAGTCCCGGTGCACTTGTGCTAGTCCCAGTATAAGGTGTGAGGTGCACTTGTTCTAGTCCCGGTGCACTTGTGCTAGTCCCAGTATAAG
>JAYDZG010000029.1:9780244-9813206 GCA_034509265.1 Microcambeva bendego | reverse complement strand
TAAAATAAAAAATGCCACATTTCTGGTAGAAAAAAAAACAAATCAATTTTTAAATATTAACGGATGGTGGGGGAAAAACCCTTTATTAAATGGAAATGTGTTTTATTCTTGTCCGGAGAGAAAGATCACACTGACAAGTCTCACAAAGAACCTTGGAAAGAAAATAATCACCCTCTAAACTCCCATCAGTGACCTTGTAGGACAGATTCCATTGTTTACAAAGATTTCTTAGCTGGAACATAGAAACTGGTCTAAACCAGCTAGAACTGTGATGACTGCATTACATTCAAATCACATGATGACTTTCAATATTGCATTGCATTTAAATAGAGACAATATCCGTGTTATCATTGAGGTAATTAAAACAGATTTAAAAAAGACTATAAAAGGCAGTTTAAAAAACAATATGATGTAAATGTGATTAACTGCAAACAGTGAAGAGAGCAAACTCCACATTATGAAATTAATTCTGGTCAGGGTCCTGGTGGGTTAAAAACCAACTGCAAACTTTATACAGGGTTGCAAATGAAGGGTTAAATCCTTGGTTGTAAGATAGACTTTCTTGTTTAATATCAGTGCATGAACTCACAAAAGTTGAAATGGCGTAATGCTAGCACACCAGAGCTGACAGCTGGACGATGATTGGCTTGTCTGTCGGGTTGGATGTTAGAAGGGATTTCTCATAACTGATGCAATTATAACCTCGGCTGGTTGATTGATAGCATCTCCACAGACGAGAGATAACGATCAGGAGTGTGACTCTCCATTCACAAGACTGAGCCAGCATGGACCCATCTCCACAGACGAGAGATAACGGAGATCAGGAGTGTGACTCTCCATGTACAAGACTGAGCCAGCATGGACCCATATCATGAGGGTGAAAAATCTGCACATATGTTGGTGGTGGATATTAACAGCAGTAGAGAGTTGGGGGGTGGGGGGAATCCCACAGACACACTTCACACAATACAGAGGCTTTTAAAGCCATGAACTGTGGAAAAATTGATATTAATGTCCATCTTTTTGGAATACGATGTCCAAAAAGGACATAATTATGTGTTCATGCACTCTATGTGTGAACATATTGTGTACAAAAGCAAACAAAAAATGTCACAGTGGTAAAGCAGTGCCATCAATGGTAGGTTTGTTATCACAGAACTCCAGGCACCTGAATGCTTGCTTCCCACAATAATTGAGAATTCACTTCTGTTGTGGTGAAAGTAAATATAGTAAATGATGACATGGTGTGATGTTGCAGATACAAAATAATGGATTCTACCTTGTGATTTAGCATTTAGCTAAGATACATTGCTTGTCATAGCAATGGCGCATTAGAAAAATACTCTCCAAGCTTTTTTATAAACACTGACAATGGGAGGAGTAGTAATTGGTCGTGACTAAGAGTTCAAACTTAGCTTCATCTTATTTCCACCCTTTGGACATGCGAAAAAAGCTTTGTGGGGAGGGACATTTTCATATGATGATGTATCAGGTGCATCAGTTGTAACATGCTCCAATTTCTGCTGTCATTTAAATCCTATGACAGCAGTGCCCAAGTGTGGTAGTGAAATCTTCCACTGTGCACCAACTACCCCGTTCAAATTTTGGCATTGCTGGTTGATTGGGCACCACCTTATCCACTAGGATGCACAAACCTGTGTGTTGTAGTTCCGAAAAACCCTCGATAAATAGGAATGTTGCATCAGGAAGGGCCTCTGGTATAAAAGCCATGCTAAATCCATGTGAGTGTGGCAACACCTAAGAGCCAACCTCACAATCGCATTGGACTTAGGCTGAGGAAAAGCTAACAAACATTAAAATGGTATGGCACTAAGAAATATGCAAATTCACAAAGAAGTTAAACTATTGAATAAAAATAATTTGAAAAAGTTCATGTTTAGGACAAGATGTGGCCACAAACAAGCTCCAGGATTCCCATAGTTCTGATTGCTTGCTGCTTTGTTCTCTTGCAGACCAATTATATGCATGCTAACCCTTCTTGAATCATCCCTTTGTTTTGTCTGCTTACGTCGACTTGTTGAAACACATCCGTGAGCGTCTGACCTTTCAGTATAAAGATTCAGACAGAATCCTTTCCCAACATGCGGACTGTGGATTCTGAGAATCCACAACTTACAAGCGTTTGGTGAACACCAGAAACTGTTGGAGAACCTTGCCAGTTCCATTGACGCACTTTCCCTCCAGCAGAGCCAACACCATCGACAAATGATCCTGCTGGTATCACCAAGCAACAACTTCCCATTTTATTGATTGTCTCGCTGTTAGTTTTTCTCTCTTAGTTTGTCTTAAAGCAACAAAACTGTTGAGATTTTTTATATATATCCTTTGCCCTCCAGTGCAGAGGTTCTGGACAATGATGCAGACTGCAGTATGGTGCACAGAGAAGATCCTGTTTACTAATTGTGTTTACTATTTTTTTTTTTAAATCAATGTTTCTGTCCAGACCGCTCAGGTGGTGCAGCGGTGAAAACACAAACTGACACCAGAGCTGGGATCTTTAATACACCGTATTGAATCTCAGCTCTGCCATATCCCATATATCTCACATATCCCAACTATGAAAGCCGGGGTCAGAGCACAGGCCATCGTACGGCGCCCCTGGAGGGTTAAAGGTCTCGCTCAAGGACCCAACAGTGGTTGTCTAGCAGAGCCGGGATTTGAACCCCCAATCTCTGGTTGATAGTCCAAATCTCTACCCACTAGGCTACCACCATCCCTAGCCTTTATATGAACAACAGATTAGCCTGTTGTTCATATATAGTTCATATAAGGTCTCTCTCTCTTGACTAATGCAATGCTGACGTCTGATGATGAATGTACAGACATCAGAAAAAAGTGTGTTGATCAGGATGTGTCTCTCTGTACACAGTGCATCAAAGGGCAGGTGGAAAAATGCATATGGCTGCTATCCACATGGCAAATGGGGAGTTGCTATGGAAAGCTATAGCTATGGAAAGCTATGTTCTTCTCAATCAGCACATCTACATAGAAAATTAAAGGTTGCTTGTTGATATTAGTTATGGAACATCCAGGGGGTCTTTTGCATAAGATGTGTAACAAGGTTTTTTTTCCTTACTAGCCCATGCATTTTCTCTCACTTTAGCATAGTCAATTTTTCTTCCTCTGCAGGCAATCCGTGATTGCATTCATGCCTTTTGTTGCTTATTGCAGTATATTTTTGCTTTGCAGTTGGACGTGCTAAATCTGGAGGAAAAAGGGAAGAAAATTAATAAACAAAAAGAAATCAGTGATTCTGTCATGTCACTGATGGATTCTGGTGCTGAGTGGAATTCATCCACACACAGGCAGTAGAACAGCCAGACATTCCTGTCTAACCTCTAACAGCACACCTGCTACCTGCGACCCTGTTTGGGTCTTATCCAAACCAACAAAAACACTTATTTATCAAAAAAACACTTAAAAATAAAGGTTAAAACTTAAAAATTTAGGTTTTAAAAGGTTAAAATCTTAAAATGTACAGATCCGTAATTATAAAAAGCTGATTATTTTTGCTTGCATAACTTTAACGTAGCTAACCAAGTTTTTTAAATGCATTAATTATGATAGGACACACGACAGATATTATGTCCACCCTCCAATTTATTTCCACATAAACCTGTCAAAATTGGCAGAAAGCCAGCCAAACTGGCAACCCTATAAACAGCTTACACAACTTCCGGAGGTTTGCTAATTAAGAAGCGAATGTGTCATATTACGAATTTCGTTTTACGATTTAATGATTGTTAAATGAATCATTTTAAAATAAATGTTCAGACTAAAATGAAATGTTTGAAATGTGGCGACCCCCCTAATAAACCCCCCAAGTCTTCATTGGGAAGCACTGCTCTAATGGCTAAAATGTCATTATGCAGTCATTTTCTGAGCAAAGTCTAAAAATCTTGACCGCTTAATATTTTTACAGATCTCAGTTCAGCCTATTCAGTTCAATTCAACCATAGTGGTAAAACAATGGTGAGATGTTAGACTACTTACATAAAGTGAATAAAAGCTGCTTAGGCTCTGAAGCAGCCCCAAAACCTGATGTGCTCTCCACCAAGCTTTACGGTTATAAATAAGGTTTCTGAGTTGATCAATAGTGCTTCTTTCAGCCTCTAGCCCTGCTTTCACTCAAGCAGATGACAAATCACTGATGTTGATAAGTTTATAGTTTTTCTCTGAATGCCTAAGAGGCAGCTCCTTATCAGAAAGCGCTCATGGCCAAAAAGCATCCTGAATATTATTTACATACTGCTGTGTTCATTATACTTTAACTTTTTGTTTTTATGTGCCCCAAAACACAAGTAGATATGATCTGAAGTCAGAGCAGTGAGAAAATGATATTAGACAAGTGCTCGACTGGTTCAGAACTAAAGCTTGGTGTCGACTTCATTTGCACAGTTTGCACTAATTTGCTTGTTTCTGTGTCATGGTTCACATCTGCATAAAAATAAAAGGTTGTTTTTTGCTTGATATTGGTTTTGAAACATCTAGGCCTTTTTGCAAAATTTGGATATGGAGATAATGTATGCATTATTCATTTATGTTCTCTAAATTTTTATCTTCAGAATGTAGACACAATTATTAGTATTATTGTAGCAAAATTAACACTCGGTCTTCTTAAATGTCATTAAGACTTTTAAATCATGATTTTACATAGCAGATATGTTCTTTGTGGGCTTAATTTATAGTGCATTGCTGGAATGGTTTACCCATTATGGGTGCCGTTATTACACAAAATCATAAGATTGCGAGTCTGAATCTCAGCAGATTCCTCATAACTATTACAATAAGAACCTCTGCTGGCTGAAAGATGGCACCTGCAAAAAGACAGGGGTAATGCGACACGTGTCAGAGGGAGTGTGTGATAGTCAGGAGTGGAGGGGAGTAGTAGTAAAGAGGAAGCATTATGGAATCTGTTACTTGGATACGACTTGATTGAGAGAAAAGATATTACCACTACTACATTTTGAGAAAAAAAATATATGATGAAATATGATGTGAGAGCAATATGCTGTATGTAAGATAAGATAAGAAGAAAGTAGGTTGTCATTGCATGGATGTGTAATTTATATGGATGAAATGATGCATCACGAGTCGATTCAGGAATTGATTCACGTGTGGCACGATTCTAATCAATATTCACTTATTCATGTACCGAAATTACCATCTTGGTCTCAATATTAAATTGTTTGTAACTACCTCAGAAATATATTCATTATTCAGATAACATTTTTACATTGTTCATTTTTAGGATTTACCAGACGTCTTTATCCAAAGTGACTTACAGTTCAGGCTGAACAATGAAAGTTGCTCAAGATCGCTCAACAGCCGCAACCTGGCAGCGGTGAGGTTTGAACCGGCATCGTTTGGATTACTAGTCCAGTACTCTAACCACTAAGCCATGTCTGGCCTAAATAAAATAAAATAAAATAAAATTGAGTATTGTAATTTTAACTAAATTGGAAAAAAAAATCATACTGTGAACCCAGCATCGTGAATCATATCCCATCAAGGGTAGAGTGTATCGTTACATCTCTAGTAATTTATGTTTTTATAATCCACAAACCCAAATCAACATGGCATAATCAAATATACTTATAATCAAGCAGGATCATAAGAAAAATGAACACTGCAGTGGAAAATATCTCAAATTTAGAACACAAAAGAACACCTGTAAAAGCACTTGCTAGAGGAAATTAAATGGCAGATTGGAACAGGCTGGGTTGCGCCTTTTCTAGGAAGCATGAGGTGAACCCCGGTACCAGCGAGAATGAAAGATTTAAAAACTAATCCAAGTACAATATGCTTAACTTAAGTAGAACAATGTAAATGCTCGTCCTTTTGTAACTCTCCCTATTTATCTGGGGGTTTGGACTGGCACTACAATGAACTGCTTTGTGCATCCTAGTGACTAGGGTGGAAGTTTTTAATTGCTGCTTTAATTCTAAAACACTTAAAAGGCAAAAGTAAAGAATATAATCGACCAAATAACGAATGTGTATTATAAATACATGTTTGGCGTTAATTTGGGCAGAACGTGTTCATCATTATGAAAAGATAAACATTTACTTAACATGTATGAAGAGAGACGTTACAGTGTGGTAGGTATCTCTATAAATTTGCAAGTAAAAATCTGTATAGACAAAGACCTGCAAACTATTCAAATGAAAAAAACAATTCAACACCTGCTGGCCCACAGAATCCCTGTAATATTTTTTACACAGCAGACTTTTAATGTTAGACTCTAGCCGGCTGTAAATAGAATCAGCATATTATTTTTGTGCAAGCAGCTGAAAAACTGTTCTACAAGAGCACACCAGCTGTATTCACAAAAAAGAAGAGCTGCCTTAGTATCAAAGCAGCCGTTCATTCACGTTTAGTCCAAGAAACATCTGTCTGCAAAGTATACCGTTTTAAAAATGAAAAACATTGTCTAAGCAGCATAGGAGTATAGAAAATGTAACATATATTAAAATAATCTATTGATGTCTGGTAAAAAAAAGTGGCCATTGGCTGAACATGTTTAGAAGACTTTACACAATCTGGCAACCTCAATAGACATTTATTACAGGTACCGGGGGTCATGGGATAAGATAATGAAACAAACATACAATCCCAAATCATAAATCCCAAAAAATAAAAAATAAAATCAAAATGCTTTCTTACTTTCTTACAAAATAATAATTCAAAAAGGCTCAGCCCTCGTAGCTGGTACCAATGAGATGATGAAGAGTTGAACCCGGAGATCGAACCATTGATTCCACAGGTCGAGGAGGGCACACCAGGCGTGTGCTACGAGCGACGCTGAGTATCCACGGCGGCGACAGGCCGAACTTGAAGGGACTGATGGAGGCGGCTTCACTGCACTCCAATCAGCGAGGCGATTGGTGGGGAGTTTGATCTGTAAAACTAAAAGCAAAACTTAAAGCAAAAGAAGAGATGCTGAGGCTGATGTTCCGGCAGCTCATGCCCAGCTCTGTGGCGATGGTGAACTTGCTTCCACCATTCCAGCACCAAAGGGGGCAGGTGCTGTTGATCAGGACAGCAGGAGGGCGGTAGCTGTCCCTAATCCATATGCCGCTACCTCCGGCCTCCCGGTCGTACACCACTGGATCATATTGAACCCAGTGGATACCGATCTCCACTAACCACCAATCAAGGCACCTGCACAAAGCGTGCATGATCATTACGATGATGCATATTTCTCGCCACTCAACAATATCTGACATAACCAAATGGGCAAGGAATTACTGTGGCAAACATTTATCAAGCACTTCAATACAGAGTTACATGGACATATGGCATTTAAAACTTTACTGTGCAAAAAAGAAGTCTTATGTTAACTTCTCTGGGCTGGGAGGAATCTAGGATGGATCATCACACAATGGAAAGGCCAATTATTATTTGTTATACTTTTTTTGTGCATTTTTCATGCTGTTCCAACTTTTTTCTGATAGTAGTTGTAATAAATCAGGTTCTAGGGAACTAAACAACCCAAATGACCTTGGGAAAATGAAGACAATAGACAGGAAAAAAAAACCTCAGAGCACGTGGAACAGAATGTACCAAACACAAGCGAGAAAGAAAGAGAGGACATGAATAACAGCTTAATAACATTTTCCCAGTTGTGCTTTGTAGCGCGTGCCTTTGTAATGGAGTGTCATTGTTAAAAAGCTGTGGATTTTGCAATATTAATGGCACCCTATGGTCAAGTGCACAACACTGATGAAACCACATAAAACTAACATAAAATGGCATCAAGAATAATAATCATATTAGCAATTATGATAGTATAGACTTTAATACAGTGTCATGCTCCAGTACGGTTAATGTCACGTAGAACAGTGATGAATTCTACATAATCAGTTTTATGAGGCTGAAAATATAGAGAAAAGTAAGTGCGGGAATATTGCTGTACCACACGCTTAGATAATATGATCTAGTGAAATGTAATGAACATTACTACTATTGTCTTGGTCTAAATCCAAACAAAGGGTCTTGCTTAAGAGCCCAACTGTGTCCTCAAGCTTCTGAGCAATAGTCCATAACCTTAAGCACTAAGCCACTACTACCCTTTATTTATCACCTGTAGAGTCTTATTTGAGATATTTATTACTATTATAGCCTGCCTTAGGAACTTTTTCTGGTAGTATTTCCTATTACTATTTATAACAAAAAACGAGCTACGCCTTCACTTCCTTCATTGCTAGTACAGCCTGTCATAAGACATTTATTGCTAGTAACCACTCCTTCAAACTTGATTTACTGGTAATAGATAATACATATTTAAGCTATTTATTGCAAGTACAACCTGCCCTTAAGACTTTAACTGCTAGTACACACTATCTTGAGGCTTTAATGGTCATATAGCATGCATTATAACCTGTCTGTGAGGTCATTATTGCTAGTATAGCCTGTACTTAATATTAGTGCTAGTACATGTTAAGGTGCATGGTTTGTGTTACAGAGTGCTTCCTCCCTAGCGTATTATACAATCAGCCTCATTAAGGCCTCATTAAGCCGCACCTGGCGCTCCCCTATATAGCCGGGTGTGGCACAGAGCTGAGCATCCACAGCATCCACCAGCAGTGACAACCTCCGATGCCTTTGGCGACATCATTGCCCGCACCATCTTTGTGTTTCATTCTGTTTCTTGTTTCAGAACGCCTTTCACGGCTCCGCCAGTGACGGTCTGCCTGAGACGCCAATGATCCGTGTTCGAGCCTCATCACCGATGCTGCGGTGTTTTCTGATTGTTTAATCTTTCACTGGCTAAAACTATTACTGTCAGTATAACCTGTACTTAAGACGGTTATTGCAGGTAACACCTGTACTAAAGACTATTATTGCTAGTAATGCCTGTATTAATGTAACTTTTTAGAACATAATGTATCTTCTTTAACCTGTTTTGAACCCTGGGGACGTTTAAAAAATCATTTTAAAAAGTGCATTGTTCCACTCAACAGATTTCATTTAGGATTTAATTAACTGCACTTTTTTGACTAATAGCTTTCTTGATCATCCCTTTACTAAAAATACTGCAGGCCTACAGGAACTGGGCCCATGGTGGTCATGGCCCAGAGGAGCCATTGTGGCCATCTGTTATTTTTATTAATAGTCTGGAGTATAGGATAAACTAACAATGGTAGGCTTGAGAACATATATATATACGTGGTGGGGTATGGGGTGTAATGGACAGTTTTTAAAGGTGCCGGTCTTGTAAGCAGGCAACCGTGACAGCACCACACACAGCCAGGCACACAGAGGAGCTGGGGAGGGGAGTTTTTGATTGGTATTGTTAGTGTTGATGTGTGTGACAGACATTTGTATTGGACATTTATTGAAATATGAAACAAATCGCTTTCCGTATTGGTTCAATAGGGGACAAAACATTTAATTGCAAATTATGGGATGATTTAGTCTGTACTTATGGCTAGTATGGTATATAAAAACTAACCCTGTCAGGTAACATCTTTGCATGTGCTGCCAGCTTTGGGTCCTAAATTGGGACCATTGTTGCTAATATAACCTGCATTTATTGTCAGCACCACCTTCCTTAAGGTCATTGATTTAGATCTACCTGACCTGTCTTAGGACATATATTGTGATTAATGACTTCCTATCAGCAGGCGTTGCCAGTACAACCAGCCTGAGTGCCTTTATTGCTACCATAGGGAGAATTGGGGTATTTTCCCAGTTCTTTTTTTGGTACACCCTCACCTGGGGAAGATTTCTGACATAAAACTAATATTGTTAGTACAACCCCACCTTAAGGCAATTTGTGCAAGCCTGCTTCAAGACCCTTGCTAGTACATCCTTGGTTAAAACTTTAATGCTGGTGCAGCCTGTTTATTTTTTTTGTCTATCCGGTCTGTCTTGTGTTTCGAAGCTAATAATAGCTCTTAATAATAGTATAGTCCTTTATTTAAAGTGTAGCCTGAATAAAGAGCTTAACTGCTGGACCATTCTGCCCTAAGTACTTTATTGATTGTATATCCGGCCTTTAGACCTTTATTGCTAGCAAAATGCGTTAAGCTATTTGTTGCTAATGTTGCCGCCTATATTCTTGCTAGTACAACCATGCATTGAGACTTTTATTGCTGGTACAGCATTCCTTAAGACATTAATCAGAGGACAGTTTCTTTTTATTACAGCCTTTCTTGAGATTTTCATGGCAAGATTGATATGACTAGTCTAGTGTTGAAGCCTAGCTTACATCAGGGCCAGCTGTGCTAGTAAAGCATACATTTAGCAGCCTACCATGAGACCTGTGTTGGTAGTAGTGTGTGTCTGTAAGCCCTCCACGGTCTTCAATACCTTCATCGTGAATACAGCCATCTTCAAGACCTTCATCACTAGTACAACCTTCTTTAAGACCTTAATTGCTTGTACAACCTTCTTCAAGACCTTTATCGCTACTGTTGCCTTCATCGTAAATACTGCCATATCGTAAATACAGCCATATTCAAGACCTTTAGGGCTAGTGGCCATCTTTAAAGGCTAAGCATTAGCCAATTAGTCAAACACATAAATAGTTGAATTACAGTTCCTGACTTATGTTCATTGAAGATCTGAATTTTCTTTTTATAAATTGATTAAATACGACTTCAAAGATTGTTGTTTTGCCCCACCTACGCTGTTCGGAACTGGCATAGGCACTCTAGAAGTGGAACTGTAGCGAATAATAGATATGATAAAATATTATTTAGGACCTCAGTTTACAGTTTAATGAATAACATAAGTTATTATCAGTAGGAATTCCCAAGTCTGACGTCCGGGTTTGGTTGCTCGTTGCTTTCAGGTTCAGTTTCTTCTCTCTCTGGCTCAAACCTGAATGATTTAATTTGATATCCAGTCACCACAACTTTGACTTTAGATTCAACTGCTTCATCAAATTCAGAAATATTGTTGGAATCTGAAGAACCAGGACTGGTAAACTCACATTCTGAGTCAGTCAGAACTGTTCACTATCGTTCAAGAATTTCCGTAGTGAGCTCGGGTTTTTCTTTATAATTCAAAAGCCATTTTTAAAGTAATTTATATGTTCATTCATGTTTATATATTTTCAGAACCTACAACAATGTGAATTCTTTAAAAGAGGTATATTAGGTGGTGCTTAGCCTTGAAGACCTTCATGAATAGTACAGCCATCTTTAAGACCTTTATGGAGTACCGCTGTCTTCATGACCTTCACTGCCAACACAGCAATCTTTAAAACCTTCCTGACTAGTTGTGGCATCTTAAAGATGCCATAAATAACACAGACATCTGTCAGATCGCCTTTGATAGTACAGTCTTCTTTAAGACCCTTATGGTTAGTACAGCCATTTTTAAGACATTCATGCTTAGTACTGTCATCTTAAAGACTATAGCTAACCCAACCTGCCCTATAGCACTTTTGGCTACTACTAACTCAAGACCCTTTTGCAAACATGTCCTGTTTTCTAAAACTTGCTTCGAGGTCTGCTTTGATAGCATCTCTGTCTTTAGGACCTTCTTTTTTGGCCATAGCTTTACTTAAAACATGAATTAATTCAATTATTAATTCTATGTATACTCAGATAAGAACCCAGGGAATCAAACCCAGGGCCTTCTTGCTGTGAGGCGACAGCGCTTAGGTTAAAAAAGCAAACACTTAAATCCTGCTCTGATTAGAATACTTTCAGCCAGAAGCAATAACTTGACGGGGAGCCTAAAAGGTGCCCTGCGTTGCTTAAGACTTGAACTTGGCAGCCGTACACTTATCTTTGCTTAACACAACGTCTTTAGTGGTTCGAAATCTTCAAAGGTCTCAGTAGTGTGTTTAGTGTCTGCTCAATAATGGCTTCGGATGGGAAAGCTGCTTAATTGAAAACAATTTATTATAAAGGCTTTTCTCAAGTTTCGTGAATGGTCATTCTTAACCTCTTAGTTGAATTCACTCACTCACTTTCTTAACTGCTTATCCAATCAGGCTCAAGTGGGGGTGTGCTGGAGCCTATCCCAGATTTTAATGGGCATAAGGCACACATAACTGAATAGGGAGCCAGTCCACTGCAGGGAAGACACACACCTATAAAGCAATTATGTGGGTGTGTTCTAAAACCTAGTAAGCTGCCTCGTTGTCTTACAACCTACATAAGCAGCTATCTAAGTCATCGCCTTATAAGGTAGGTAATTCTAACTTATACATTTATTCATTATTACAATTAAAAAAAAAATAATTTCACATTTGAAGAGAACTCTATAACTGATTTTGCCCCACATATGAGTTATGCCGCACTAAATGCTGGGATGGCCGTTGCTGCCAAGCATTCATCGAATGCTCCTTCATTATTCCATCAAAATACTGTTTGAAATCTAATATGCCTTAATAAGCAGCATTTTAAGGCATCTAGATTTTCAAACAGACTTTTATCCTTGAAGCACACAAAGAATGGCGTAAAATGCGTCCATGTGAAAACACAGAAGTTTTTACACACACAGTGTCTCCAATTTATTGTTGTGATTGTTGTTTTACTTGTTTATTAGGATTTTAACATCACGTTTTTACACTTTTGGGTAAAGTCATGAGAGGAACTCTAGATATTCAATACACATTTGTATCAGTACACAACTTTATAACAGTCATGGACGATTTTGTTTCTCCAGTTCACCTCACTTGCATGTCTTTGGAATGTGGGAGGAAACCAGGGGCACCCGGAGTAAGCCCACAGAAACAGGGAAAACATGCAGACTCCACACAGAAAAGAACCCACCTGGGGATCGAACCCAGGGCCTTCTTGCTGTGAGGCAGATACTATTCCGCCCCTCTTATTTAAAATTCCTAGAGCCAAAAGTGCACTGGTACCAAGGTAACGTGGACTGCTAAACTGACTTTGATTAATTAATTCATTAGGATTTTAATGTCATGTTTTACACTTTGGTTACATGAATGACAGGACATGTAGTTACAAGTTACACACAGTTCATCAGTGCATGTCCAACACCATCACCTTCAGTTCTCGTGACCTGCCCGTATTTAAAATTTGAGAGGAAACCGAAGCTCCCCAAGGAAAACCACACAGACATGACGAGAACATACAAACCCTGTATTTCCTGAAAGAAGCACAGGGATGCCCGTGCTATTGAATTATAGTGAGTTATTTGAGATCGTAAAAGTATGTAATAAATGTACATTAATTATTATTATTACGCTGTCTTCAGTTTGCCCAACAGTTATGTGGTATTATAATAATTACTCTATCAACACTATTATGCTAGACGTACACTATGCTCTGAGACAGAGCTAAATGTAAAATCATTGTGCAGTTCTAATATAGTCTTGTCCTGGAGTAGAATGGTGAGAAAAATACTTCTGACCATGGTAACACTACACTTTTACATACATTAGATACTTTATTCGTCAGAAATCATGGTATATATCTATCTTTTTTAATAGTAAATTTTAAATGCTTCCTCTGCACTAAAGCTGACCCCACACTGATTGAGGAGAATGCTAACCCACCACCCCTCCGACAAGTGGGCAGCAGCTGTATGCATTTTATTACCTGCAAAACGTGAGTACAATGAGAATCAGTTCTGTGTACAAGAGGCACAACACACTATTTTCTTCCGATCATCACTGCACCAGTTCTAATAGACTCCCACTCTGGCTTGATATCCCACCCCTATATGAAGAACAGACCAATCGTTCATGTGGCCGCTCATCCCAGACACCTCGCAGAGTGAGACTAGTACCACGTACTAGCACCGTCTTAATCATGGTAGAACACACAGAACAAAAACGTGTGAAACAGATACATTGCACACGTCTTCCCCTTATCCACACAAAGGGCAAAGGCAAACAGGCATAGCCAATCAAAATTGTCCCTACTGTCAGAACCCCAGATGTCCTAATATATGCCAGGGGAGTATGCGTGGCAGGAGCACATGTCCCAGAGGCAAAAACATCTGCTAAATTCTAGAAATGTACAATGGAAAATGTACATTCTGTCACTGATTGAAACACATGTATCTCAAAAAATCTCTTCCTTGAAACTTTGACTGTCATTACCCAACCAAACATTTTGGGTTAGGGACATTTTTTTTTTTAAATTTAACTTAACGTGCGAACAAATTTGAGGTCACGAATCAAAATCCTCACGCAAAGGAAACACTTGACATTACAAACAAGTTTATTCATTTGCAAATTCGGGTTTGTCCGAGTTTAAGCATTTCGGTACACGGAGAGAGATGTTATCTGACATTCTAGTACATGTTAGCACATCCCATTCACGATGCTGTGTTTGCGTAATAAGCATTCGGATAACTTGGATAGACTCCGTCCTATTACAATCCTCTCTACCTGGATAGTTCCCGAGGTAGGCAAATAAGAAAGCATGGCAGCTCACTCAGTTATGGAACAAACCATATAAAACCAAATTAAAAGAAATGTATAATGGTGTATAGTAGAGCATCCACGTAGTGTACTGAAATGTTATGTGTGTTTATGTACAGTACAGTACTACTGTGTAATGCTTATTCTATATAAGATTCAAGGGGAAATATACGTGTAATAATCAAAAAAAGAACATTTAAGACACTAGAAATGTTAGGTAGGGGGTGTTAGGAGTGTCTTGCATGGTTACATGTATTTCTTATAGAAAAACAAGAACCAATTACATTCATAAGTCAAAGGGTCTACTGTAATGGACCGATCTTGCACCCAATGGAGATGCTCGTTAAAGAGATGATCAGACTTTTCCTCTTTACATTGGTAATTTTGATATTAGGTGCTATGGACAGACTTCAGATTTATACACACAAAAAAGTAAAACTGCTAATAGAAAGATGGTGACGATCAGTTCAGTACAAGTATGTGACTCAGTAAAAAACAAAAGAACATTTTAATGGTTTAAAAGTTTAATTATTTTTAACATTTACATAGTGAAAAAGATTTAAAGTGCTTCAGTAGTCTTATTGATATAGTATATTGGAACCGTCCAGTAATCTCAAACAAATCATTTAATGAAGTAAATGAAGTATATCTTAACAATCCCGCTATGATTAACGAGCAAAGATCGCCAAAGTGCTTGGAAATATATTTATATATTTCAATATAAAAGTAATAGGAAAGAGTTTACTCAAGGTAACGTTCTTTTTAAAAAGCCTACAATTTAAAGCTCAAACTGGCATAGTCAGAAAGCGCAGTCCCAGATTTTGAAAACGAGCGTGAATCTCAATTTTGTTAGCTTGTGAAATCAATAAAGAGAAAATTGCACACCTTTTGTCGAGGAGTTCTGCTGCCAAACCTGCTGGAATGGAACCATTACTATGAAACAATCATGTCTGCCCATCTCTCTCTCTCTCTCTCTCTCTCACACACACACACACTTTTCATACAGCCGTCAATTCAATTCACGGTCGGAGTTTCGCTGGCAAACAAAACTATCTCTTATCCAATCTGGCAGTCTCTGTCTCTCCTCACCCTCGACGCTCCCTTTCCTCCACTTACTCCTCTCCTCCATCAATCTCCCTCATTACACCAGCGGCTGATTGTCTCCGGCGGTGGAAGGAAGGGATTCCACGCTGTTCCTGTAGATGGGCTTCTTCTGAGAGCGGTCGTCACTAAAGACAGAATAACAATGTTAAGTGATGAGCGGTGCGCTGGACGGCAAACTGAGGCACTTCTGGAAAACAAAAGATATGAAAAGAAACAAAGGGAAATGTAAGGAGGCAGATTAGCGCCAGAGAAGCGGACAGGACGGGTCCTTCTGGACAGCACAGCAGGTGGGGCATGTGAGAGGAATAGACATTGCACCCCGCTGCTCCTCAACCGATCAGCACACGGAGGGAGAAGAATGAACGATGGAACTGGATCAATCTCAACCTATGTGAGATTGCAATGCATGCTTTCAAATCTGGACATTGAACCGTAGACAAATTTTGCTTTAGAAAAGAAATAAATGAAAATACTGTACTCTAAACAATGAACGGTGTTTTATTTCTGAAGTAGCTGAAGACTAAGCCAAAAGTGCTGAGTGAACACCGATTCATCTTAAATGATTCACCGATTCAAATCGTGCCCAAAGTGAACAGATTCTTAATGTTTCTGTGTGAATCGGTACATCGCAAAAAACATCCAGTGCTAACAGAGGTGTAGAATACATTTTTATGTTAGTTTCACAAAGCATTATCATCATCCAGCATTGATCGCTGATCGGAATGCAGTAACACACCCTGGACAAACCAGGCCTCGGATGAAGCCACGGTAAGTGATTCTAGAAAAAACCCGTTTTCCACAAATCCCAGCTCACTTAGTCACTATACCGTGTTTTTCCTCATGTGACATTTTAGGTTTGTTTACAGTTAGTTACACAGCCACACACATTGTGAAAATGTGCACAGAAGATGATTTCAATTCTTTTCATGAATCCTTTTCCCTGAACAGGCTGGTGGTGATGGCGCGGACTCTGAATCACTGGGTGAAATGCAGAGACGCACCCCAGACATATCGGACGTCGATCTCACTCCTGTCAAGGGTCTCGGCCATCTCTACCCCTCAGATATGACCAATCGTGTCTGTATTCCGCAGAATCACTGGACTCGATGCAGAAACACACACTCCAGAGGCAAACTGCTTGCCATCATTTCCAACACAGACACGCATAGCAATAGTGGCTGTATGTACATGACTAAACAGCTGATAGGACTACTGGGGGATTAAACCCTGAGTCAAAGTGGTATTGGGCCGGCAATGTTTAAAGCTTATACAACAATTCGTCTTTTTTATTTTACCCTCGGCTGCTCTTGCTTGGTGTTATTGATTTGGCATGTTTTTACATGCTCTTCCTGACACAAGCTTCCCTATTCATCCGGGTTTGGGACGGACAATATAATCCTACTGGCTAGGTACCTGTTGGACGATTCAGTGTCTTCAATGAACCTGGCTGTATGTTTTTAGACTGTGTGAGGAAATGAGCTCCTGGCAAAAACCCATGCAGGCACAGAGAAAACATGCAAATCTGGAGATGGAACCCAGGACCTTATTTCTGTAAAGGTCCCATGCCAACCCCCACCACCCAAGCATCGAAAATCTGTTACGTACAATTACGTTATATCTCTTCTAGCATTACTGCGCTCATAAACACAAAGCAGGCGTACGAAGACATGGACTGAAGATCAGATTCTTTGTGTGTTATTATCACAACGAGGGGCATATTAATGACCATTATTTTAGAATGAGAACTCGGATGTCTACATGCTGTCTACATTTTGTAAATAAGAACACAAAAACATCTGAGATTTAAGCCTTCCTGCGATGCACGGCATGACCACTTTCTGCCGGCTGTGCCAATGAACGCGAAGCTTAACAATCAATCCACACTATCGCTTGTATGAAATATTTTAGCTCATACAAGGACGCTAGACAGGGCCGTCTTTTGTAGACGTGGGGAGATTAAAACCCCGGCGCAAGAATAAAGTGGCTTCGTGAAATTTATTTCATGAATCTGAGTTTAATTAACTCGTATTAAAGAAACATGAAGCCACGTCGATACATTTCACCGCTCGCCAATCATGCCGAATTTATCTTTATAATGCAAAGGTGGGCGATTACAATTTGCAAAAGGCTACATGAAAATCTGGGACTGGTGGGAAAGGTCGGACTAATAGTTGTGTTAATTCTTAATTCTTAACCGCTAGCGATTAGGATGCACAGACCAGTGCACTGTGGTGCCTGTCCCAAGCCCGGATAAATAGGGTGTGTTGCGTCAGGAAGGGCATCCGGTGCATGAAAACCAGGCCGAATCTATAATGCGGACCATGATCTGCTCAAATCAATGATATCTCTTTATTTGACATTTTGATGAGCTGTTACTGTTAAATAAAGTACAGATGTTCCGATAAAATCCTGATTTAAATTGTAATCCTTAAACACAGTTGTTTAATCTTCATAAATTGAACATGTGGCTTTGCTTCTGACTTCTGACCGCACAGTTCTGTTCGCCGATGCATTATGGTGAAGCGGTAATTAATCAATGAATTAAAAAGCCATTGTACTGCTTGTCTGAAATACTTATTTACATGTGATTTCTAATGACCGCTGGCTTCACACAGGCCAGTTAGGGACAGGCAAAGGTTTAGTTTTATTTACATGCTTCTGTCTATCTAAAAACAATCGCTTTCAGTTTGGGTGCTTAGAGTCCAAGTTTAATCAGCTAAAAACTCAAGGCTGAGTCTTTTAAATCCCTGACAGACTCCATGTCTCCTATGTTAGCTTCTCAGCTAACATCCTTCAGTTTTGATTATACGTAAGCTTTCAGATTTCTGTGTCTGTGCCTTCCAATAGGTGGCGTGGTGGCTTTTTGAGCTGGTTAGCCACAGCTGTTGAATGTTTGGGCTGTATTTCACAGGCACACTTAATAACTGACAAAGGTGCACCCAAGTGCACTTCATTTTCTGGAAATCATGTTGAGTGGAAAGCACTGGAACTGCTCCCATAATGGTCTGTCTTTTTATGATTGAGTCGTGTTCTCTGGGCTGCAGGTTTGGTTTGGTCTAGATCCATCTATTTCTGAAATCTTGAGTCAGCTCAAGTTTCATCACCTATTATTTCAGGTGTATGGTGACACTTGACATGTTTCTGTAACGAGGCACTCGCCACCCTGTGACATTTATGAGCCTCAGACGGTTTAATAGCGACATCCTTCAAAAGAAGTGCTTCACACTTACTGATGTTGTTCCGTAATTAGAGGATTGTTATAAACAGTCATTTTTTTATAGTAACAGCGCTATAAATATTATATTTGTACATTCCTAGTGAATTGAAGATTTAGCACCCTACATGAACAGAAAACTGGAATAAGGTAAAAAGAAAGAAGTCCAAATTAGGTCATTTGTCACAGAGGAGGTAAACGCTCTGTAAAACCTGGTGAGCTCTCTACATGGCCGAATTTTACATCACCCTACAGGCTATCTTAAAAGATGCCTTAAAATGGTGTCTACTAAGGTGTGTAAATGTTAATATGACTGAATAATGAGGGAGCATCTGATGCTCCCTTAGTGGTGAAAAAGAAGGAAATCCCAACATTGTGGATGTGGAACAAGTTCTTACCAAATGTGAATAAATTCTAATCAAATTGAAATGTAGGCTGCATGGTGGTGCCGTGGGTAACACTGACACCTCACAGCATGAAGGTCCTGGGTTCGATCCCCAAGCGGAGCCTTCTGGGTCTTTTCTGAGTGGAGTTTGCATGTTCTGCTTGTGTCCTTGTGGGTTTCATTCGTGAGCTCTGGTTTCCTCCCACAGTCAAAGAACATGTAATTTAAAGGTGTGGAAGTGTCCTCTAGCTAGTGAAGCTTCTAATAAGGAATCACCTTAAGATACAGGTTATTCGAACACGCTATTTAGACCGAGATTCTATTGGTTTTCATTTACTAAGCTATTACTCTTGCTATTCAAAGCAATGGGACGACTATCTATCTATTGTCAACTATCTAAATGCTTAAACCTCACAGACAAGCCCAAACTTGCAAATATATACACTTTTCCACCCTTAATCAAATGAAACATCAATAATATCATCAATGAGTCATGCCGCACTGAATGCTAGGATTGCCTTATCCAATAAGAAGGCACTGGATGCTCACTCGTTCTACACTGAATAGACCGCTTATATGTTAAGACACATTAGTAGGGATGATATTAAGGCATTTAGTATTTCTAACAGCCGAGCATTCACAGGATGATGTGTAAAGAGCGCACAAGGTTTTTGAACACACCCAATCATTCCCGAGCGTGGATCAATCACTGTTGTTCATGCTTTTCTTAACTTATTGTCAGTTGGAGCGAACTTCAAGTGTACAAAACTTTACATATGTATGAATATGGCAGGATTTAGCACCTTGCATCGGAAATTTAAACATGATTGGTCATTTGTCACTGAGGTGTGACCAAACTTGTTCTATTGACCCTGACCTATGTGCATGTATGCTCAGACTGCTGTGAGGTACGTACATGGGTCCCTTGCCCTTGATCTGTCTGGCCCGGCCACACAAGAAGACGGTCATGGAGATGATGATCACCAGAAGGGCGACACCTGCTGCAGAGACCATGAGAGTGATGCGTCCAGTCGTCGTTTCATACCATGCGGCTTCCTCTGTTAGTGACAAACAGAAGGTGAAGGTTTAGTCACATGCATTCAGGCTAGTGTTAAACTTTTAAGTGTGACTTCTGTCACGGCCCCAAATACGCATAGATTCTAAATGTAGACAAACAATTCTCAAGTTTACACCGACCAGGCAAAACATTATGACCACTGACAGGTGACGTGAACAACACAGATTAGCTTTTCATTGCAGCACGGGAGAAATAGACGAGCATAAGGGTTTGACGAGAACCAAATTGTGATTACTAGATGACAGGGTCGGAGCATCTCCAAAACTGCGACTTGAGTGGAGAGCTCAGTACCTTATTTGAGATGTTAATGCTTGTGCCACTTCGTCGCATTGATGTGAATGGATCCTAATACTAGTGAAAAATCTGATCTCTGTCTAGATTGTGCATTCCAAGAACCTTACTTATTAGACGATGACCTAATAGAACTCTCACAAGCTAGACAGCTGCCTAGGAAGGCAGCAAAGGAGCGAGGCAGCTCACTACTATTTCGGGTATGTCTCATGTTTTTGTGTGTGGGGCAGCAAAAGCGGGAACAAAACAATATTAGGAAATATTAGGTGGTCATAATGTCATGTGTGAACGGGGTTTAAAATAAACCTGTTTGAAACTGCCTGGGTGGTGCAGCAGTCTCATGCATTGGCCCAGCAGGCACTATTGGCTGTGAGATCAACGAGTCTTCTGTAACTTTGTACACAAAACAAATAACAAGAGCTTGATTGTCCTGAAGTCATTCTTCTACTGTCTGAACGCGAGTTTTCTCGCTCCTATTGCAGACTCCTCCTAAAGTATTTTAATCTGAATAGTTTTATCTCAGCTACATGCACCTTTATACATAAAAATACATTTTTAAATATATAGTAATCACAGATCTTATTTACTGCATACAGACAAGCACTATATTGCCAAAAGTAAGGACATGTGCTACTGAAATTAATAAATTACGTTGGCCACGTACGTTGCTTACAGGGAATTTAACATAAGTAATTGTTTTTAGAGAGTTTTACTCTTTGGATTCATTTATGAAAGGAGAGTTACTCGTTACACAAGTTCATCAGTTCATCAGTTAACACTTATACTGACATGGACAATTTTCCAGTTCACTTTACTTGCACATATTTGGACTGAACAGATGGAGAGAACGAGGTCCTTGTTTGATTTTGCACGTTCTCCCTGTGTCTGCGTGGGTTAACTCCGGGTGCTCAGGTTTCCTCCTAGAGGCCGAAGGTTGACTGTTCGATACAACCTTGTGAACTGATAAATCTTTTCTGTCGTGGATGTAACCAAAGTGTGAAACATGATGTTAAAAATCCAAATAAACACCCACACACAGAAAGGACCCTGGATCCACCCAGGACCTTGTTGCTGTGAGGCCACAGTGCTACCCACCGTTACCAAACCAGTTCTATGCTTCAAACTTTGTAGCAACAATTTAAGAAAGGCTATTTTCTGTTCTAGCAGTGATGAATTAACGTGGAATACGAACAGACCTGCACCTCCTACTTCTTTTTTTTTTTTTAATAATGGCTAATTCGTAGAGACACCCTTAATAATGCCAGAGAAAGCAAATGCTCTAAATCAATGCGATAATTTAAAAATGAGATGTAATGCAAACGTAAGGTGGCCACAAATATTTGTCCACAAAGTGTGCACCTTCCACAATCGATCTCAAATTGCTTGCTACTTGGCGTTCAGCAGCCCTGTGGTGCCCCCTGTAGGTATGTCTCACCCGGCAGCACAGTGATTTTGATGGAGCGCTTCTTGCTGAGGGTGCTCACGGTGGGGTGCTGAGCCGTGCAGGTGTATTCTCCACTGTCCAGATCCCTCACACGAAGCAGCTTCATCTTACTGGAGGTCACCATCCAGTTTTCTCCCTGCAGAAACCGAAAAAGAGTGAGTCAGACTGGCAAGGTTTTGTAAAAGACAAAATAAATAAGAACTTGAAAAAAGAACAGACAAAAGCTTGACAGGAAATAATTAGGAAAAAAAAACTGTGACAGATGTCCCAATCCCAAACAGATGTCCATACGTGTTTTCTGAGACATTGTAAAATTAGCTCAAACCATCCACGCTAGGAATAAAGCCAAGTTCTCGAGTGAAGAAACAAAAGAGATAGTAATTAGGCTTGATAATTATGTCAGTACTTCAGTGTCTGTCTAAAACAAATAGTAGGGAAAGAAAAAACAGCATAAAGGACAAAAATAACTAAGGAACAAAAAGGGTTTGCCAGTTATAAATTGAGGTCACCGTCACAGACAAATGATTCTGGCAGGAAAGGAATTTCTAAAGCTTGCCAGATAAAGTTCAACCCATTGAACTAATTCCCTGTAAATACACTGAAACAGCTTCTCTGCTGTTCCTTTTCACACAGATAATAATAAAGTAAACAAGAAGCTGTAGTAATACTCTGTGGATCATTAAGGTGTGATTATAGGCCACTTAAAGGTGTGAAACAGTTTATAAAGAAGAAAATACAGTACATCAAATGTAGAAGCAATCCTAAGTATTAAGAAAAGTTCTGCATTTGCTGAGTAAATTGGCTGTGGTAGGGTGGGATGATTCTCTTTAGGAAGCCTGAGAGTCTTTAGGGCTTTCGAATTTTTAATTAGTACTAAATGTGCAAGCTGGTATTGCCTGGTAAGAACTTATTTTTAGTTACGAGATAAAAAAAAGATCATGGAATTAGATGCTGGGTCTTTAAACATTTAAATAAGACTTCATATCTTAACTACTTCCCAAATTCCTACTTCCTTCACAGCCCTGATTTAGTGTGTATACCGACCAAGCATAACATTATGAACAAGGACATGTGAAGGGAATAACAAGGCACCTGTTACTGGGCGGGATATATTAGACAGCAAGTAACCATTAATCTTCAAAGTTGATGTTAGATGCAAGAGAAATGGATGAGCTTAACAAGGGACAAACAAGGGATGGCTAGAATACTGGGTCCAAGCACCTCCAAACCTTGCAGCTTTTGCTGGGTGTTCTCAGTCTCCAGTGGTCAGTATCTGTCAAAAGTGGTCCAAGGAAGGAACAGTGGTAACCCGGCAACAGGTTTATTGATTGAGGTTGGGAACAGTTAGGGTTAATTGGCGATACTAAAAACCTTTTTATGTTTTCTAGTGATTGTTGCTCAATAAATCAGACCCACCAAGGTATGACCCAACTAATCTTTAAAATTTTTGCAGTCTCAGTGTTACATTTAGCCATTATATGAACAACGTTTTCTCCAATAAGTGATTAAATGAAAAACGGTTTACAGAATGTTTGCAGTGACTGATGTAGTCATCTATCACATAAGCACACTAAATAACCCATTAAACTTCACAATCACTTATGTGCTTAGATTCTGTGTGTCCGATTTACCTCCTTGACCCATGAGTACTGAGGATCTTCAGAGGAGGAGGCCGAGCACTGCAGCTCAACATCATCACCTAGCCGAACATTCAGTTCCTCCTGCGAGGTGATGTAGCTTGCGACCTTGGCAAGACCAGCTTGGCTCACGGTCAGGTCTCTCAGATCTGAGAGAGGCAAAGATGATACATGTATACTGTTAATTCAGATAGTATTTTTATGCAATTAATTGCTTCATGGATAGTCAATTATATTGGTATATATACACCTATAATGACAAACTTTTATATTCACAAAAATAATTAGATTCAGTGGCTTTGGAGTCATTAGGATTTGGGAAATGTATCCCATTGCTTATTTCCTTTTAAGCTTGTTCAAACGTCTGTGAACTGCCACTCCTGTTTGGCGCCAAGATGCCCAATTAGTTCGGATGACCAACTTTTAGAAGGATGGGGCAGAATACTTTCTGAATCCACAGTAAATATATTGACAATGATGCTAAACACTCAGCCAAATGCACCATAGCACCGGCAATAGCACTGTAGTCTAAGTCTGATAAAAGTCTTAGTGGCCAAGCTGACATTGATTAGTTCAGTTAATTCAGTGTCGATTTTAAATGATTAATTACCCCATTAAAAGAAACTCCTATGGGCTTGCAGCATAAACCTTTTATCCATCATGAACATGTTGTCAATGATTAAGAGTCACGGGTGAGAGGAACGGCATTACTTGATATCAATCAAAACAAAACTAGGCGTTCGTGAGAATTGGTGAATTGGTGCCCGTAGCACCCTCCTTAAATTATGATTTGCCCTGTGATGTTGCAATCCAGTAATGGCCTGCAGTTCTACATGCAGTGATTTAGTTCACATCTAAAGTAAGCATGTGAAGGCCATTACCCTCCTAGTTTGGTAATTGACATGTGGTCCACTTGTGAAATGCAAGTAGAAATAATGGGCAACAGCAAAGTGGATAGGCACAGGTATTCAAGAAACTCGATGACCCATGACTGGTTCCAGTGCTTGGATGTGAGTGTGAATAGGGAAAACATTGGCCGAAATGAATATAATATAATTTTATTTTTATTATTGTTGTTTTTGCATTTAGCTGACACGTTCATCCAGATAGGTAGTAATAATAATCTGGTCTGTAGAGACTAACCACTCTATATTAAAATGTGCAATGGCTATTTCCACGTGTGTGTACTGACCGATTCAATCGTTCATCTCATTTAGTGCAGTTTTTTTCTGATCATGCACAGTCAAACAACCACTTAAAATCACGCTTGCTTCTGTCATCTTGTCAGAATAGAACAAAAACATTTCTTCCTTTGCTCTTACAACCCAGATTTAAAACGCTAAATTTAACTTGAATCACAGGAAATACATTTTCCAAAACAAGACAACATCTCACGTCAGCGACTCCTATTGTCTTGTCAGTTAGATCAGCGTGCAGCGCTGTACTGCGATTACGTGTCACTTTTTGTCAACCTGAATCAGATTATTCTCCCAATGTAGTCGTTTCCAATTCCCGCTTGTGGATCTACTACTTTCTAAACAACCCCCTATATGATCAAGCATCTTATCACCTGCCAGTTTTGGGTTCCCACTCAGAGCCATATTGTGTAGTGGAGAACCAAGCTGAGATAGATGCCCCCCCTACACACACACTTCATGGACACCTCCCTGTCTGACCTTCACGGACTCAAACACGGTGCACTGTGTTCGTGTGGCTTCCCAACAAGGTCCGGTCTAGCGGTTTGTTAGCATCGTGATATGGCACAGCGTGATCGGTCACTAGCACACCAGCGCTTAGATTCGGAACTCCCAGGTTTGAGTCTCGGCTCTGCTACTGGTAAACCGGACACCTTCTAGCAGGCATTATTGACTAGCCTGGCCTCCAGACTGGCCTTCAGTCTGCCAGGGAGGTAAATGACCGGATGGTGTACGGACACTGGTTGCCCAGTACACCTGCAGAGATGTTTGACACCAGAGTTTGACAGCAGAAAAACTGGCCTTCAGTCGGCAGGAGTGGGAAGTGATCAGATGGTGTGAGGACCCTGGTTGCCCAGGGCACCTGCGGAAATGTGCAGAGGTCCGGGCATGGCTCTCTATGCGCGAAGCCTCAAATCCACCCGCAAATCCACCAAACTGCACACACAGGTGTATGTCAGTTGAGTCACCCCCTCATTGGGCAACGACAGGGGTCGCAATCAGAAGACTGACTATGCAAAATTGAGAATTTGGACTTAAGTTTATTGTCACAACATCTAAATGAATGTAAAAAATATCCAGACAGTGCAAAGTATGAATACTCCCAGTTCAGGGTTAGGGTCAAAAGGGGTGCTGGAGCCTATCCCAGCTCTTCAAGGGTCGTAAGGCACACGGTAACACCCTGGATGGGGCGCCAGTCCATAGCAGGTACCTACAGGACAATTCAGTGTCTCCAATCAACCAGGTGGCATGTCTTTGGACTGTGGGAGGAAACAGGAGTACCTCGAGGAAACCCACGTGGATGAATACTCACAGTGATACTCTATATTATAGGGCAGTGAAGAATTGTCTGCATCAGTGGTGTTGTCGGCCACGCAGCGGAACATTCCAGCAGTCCAGCTGAAGACTCTCGGAATAGTGAGCTGCAGGCGTCCATTTTCCCTCTTTATGTCGATGTCGTACATGAAACAACGGCGGTAGTATGAGCCATAACCGTCCCCATCCACGTTATGCCATCCCATGAAATGCTGCAGAAACAGAAAGAGAAAAAACCCTCTTAATTCTCGACCATACAATCATGCTGAGGCTCATTAATGCATCACGTAGATCCAATGAACATGAATTGCTGACACAACATACATGCTGAGTGAAACTACACCAACCAGGCAAAACATTATAACCACTGACAGGTAACGTGAGTAACACGGATTATCAAACAATGACAATGGTTAAAAAGTTTAATAATTCAATAACAATCAAGTCAAACCAGCATGTATTATTCATCTATAATATATTTATACTATATAGGAAATCCCAAATCCGTTCTCTTTGTGCCCCTGGAGAGTTTGTTCACAGGTGGAAGTCAACGGTCCAATTGTTTGGTCTTCTACTGACTATCCACAGCTGAACCTTAAAATAAAAAGTCTCAAATAAAATGCTCATGGCATTTAAGAATGCAGCCATTGGATCAGTCAGCAGAGGCTGTTTTGAGGATGATCTTAAGTAGTTACATAACTACGATTCTTGTGTTTTGCTTTACCTGTATAGTTCTAGATCTCATGTCGTCTGATTCACGTGGTGTTGGCTTGTGTTAGCTTACCTTAAGGTCCATGTTTCATGTGTTTAATGGTTAGCATTCAAGTGTGTTTAGATTTTAGCATTAAGCAGTTAGATCCGAATTTAGCATAGGTCATGTGTTTGTGTGTGGTCTAGTTTACCCTTGTCTTGTATTCTGTGCTCATTTACTTTTATCACCTATGTGTGCCTGCCCTCTCCTGTAAGCATCCCATTCATAAGCAGGTTGTAAAGGTTATAGAAACAAAACAAAGAAATGACCATCATTGTGCCATCATAACAAAATACAAATTTGGTCTCTGATTGTTATTTTCAGCAAGACTCTCTTGGCCAATCAGCTTTTCTATTAGTGCAGTAGTAAAATTGGAATGCAATTCCAGTTTATATTAGAGAATGTAGAAGATTCAGTCTGTTTAAAATAAGCTGAGACATGGCTGAATACTAATCAAAAATGTGATGAATCCATTATTCTACGTGATGTGTGCTGTCTGTGTTGTCATATGTGTACTGATAGTAGTGTGTGTGTTGTTTATAATGTCCAAGTGTCATGATTTTAGTGTGTATCGAGTTGTCATGATTGTATTTGTTTTAGTCTCCAGCCCAGCTAACTGTGGTATAGAATTTGTTCTGCACATGGACCCTGTTAAATAAACTAATAAACAAAAGAATGTGTATGACTGTTAAGTACATTATGTTATGTATCTATGTTAAAGTGTATATTTTTCTATACTACATAGCAAGTAAATAATTAACTATACTAAAATGAATCCTTTATTTTGAAGTTCTTTAAGCTGTGTGAAGTGCACCCTATTTAAGGGTCTAATTGTTTCTTCTCTGGTCCCTTTTGGTTTTGGCTTAACATTTTTCGAAGTCTGCAGACGTTTGTAAAAGAGCACAGAAGTTCTAAACCTGTGAGTGATAACAGACAATGATAATGTTCATTATTTTTATCATTTAGTGATTGTGTAAAAAAGAGAGCTAAGGGTGCAATGCTGGTGACAAAAATCAAATAAAACACATGAAAAAAAGTTTATAAATCATCAAAATGTCATATAAAGAAAAACAACAATATTTTGTGTGACTCCAATAGTGAGCAAGCTTATTATAAAGGAACCATCTGTTTGACACCTTCATTGAGCATACATCTCAATAAACAATAAACGTCGGGGTTTGATTGCACCAAGCCTTGGGTCTTGTAGTGTGGCAGATGCCATGAATTCTCCACAGACAGACTGCAGTGATGTGTTAATCAAAACAAACCGATGAACGCCCCCTGTAGCCTAGTAAAACACACAATGCTTTCTGGCTCACACCCAGGCTGAATTTCCTCAATAACAAAAACTCAAGCTGTTGATTTTATTCCGTTTCCTTATTAGACCCGACTACTAAATCACCTAAGCAAATAGACTGATATATGGGATATAGATATGTTCTTCAGCACTGTTACGGAGGGCCAAGGTTCATTAAAAAGCAGAGACTTCCAGGTTTGGGTCTCAGCACTGGTTGGCGCCCTCTAGAGGGCCTGATTGGCTAATTCCTTCAGCAGACAAATTTCACCTCCAGTCTGCCAGGGTGGGGATTAAAACGGAGAAGTAAGGCCTCTAGTTGCCCAAGGCAGCTGCACTGAAGTGGAGGAGTCGAGACATGGGTCTCCATAAGTGAAGATGGCCTCATAAGTGTGTCAGTCAAGAAACCCCTCGATGGGCACCTCTAGGGCTTTCCAGCAGCAGTTTGACTACACTAGATTTAAAAAAAACGTAAAATGCATGTCTCCATTCAAGCACTTTATACTTTCTCTAACAACTGAAGCTAAATGCAGAGTAAAAAACAGTCATACCCTTGACAACTTCTCAAAGTGCACTGAGCTCATGTTGTATTCGGATTCCGAGTCAAGACATTCCAGGGTCAAGCTCTGCCCCTCCACGACTGGCTCAGCTGGCCCCTTTACAATCAAGTAGCCTGCAAAACACACACAGGTTCATGCAAACAACTTTTTCTTAAAGATTACAGACAGGAACGTACACAGAACAGGCAAAACATTATGACCACCTTCCTAAGATTTGCGACTGTGCAGCCCTGTACACAACGAACTGTGCTGCACCTTGTGTTCTGACAGCTTTCTGTCAAAACCAGTGTTAACATATTCACCAATTTCAGCTACACTAGCTCATCTGTTGGATTGGACCACAGGGGCCAGCCACCCCCAACCGAACCCCTCGTGTGCATCAACGAGCCTGGGCTGCCCACGACAACTGTTCTTTTTTGTGGACCAGATGTTCTGTCCCAGTTTGTAGATGCTCTGCAATAACAGTTGTCATAATCACTATTACATTTTGGCTCTTGTTAAACTTCAAATTCTTTTGTTTCTCATTTTGTAGATTCTGAGGATAAAATGTTCACTTGCTGCTAAACATATTTCACCCACTACCAGGTACCGTGATGAAGAGAATTTATAATCAGTGTTATCCAATTCACCTCTCATTGGTCATAATGCTATGCCATATCAGTGTGTCTGCACTAATGTGATGATGGACATGGGTATTCATGTATCAAAATATCCCAAAATATACTTATAAGATATGCTGTGACCCTTCCAGAGTAAAGCAGTTGATGAAAATGATATGAGATGGAAAAGTTTTACTATTCTGGTGACTATATCAATCATAATCCTGAGCCTTGAGCCTATGTGATGACTACATTGACAAAAGTAGTGGTTTAATAAAAAACCTAAACATTTACACTAATATGGAAGGAGCATGAGTGGTACAGAGTACTATTACACCTCAGGTGTGTTAATGTGATCTATAGTTTTCCAGATACGCTCCAGTGTGCAAAATGATTAAATATTTTTTGTTTGAATATACGTTATCACTCATGTAAGTGAGTAAGAGAGGCGAGTTAATAAATCCAGTAGGCACAAATACTGAATAATGTATTTGCAGGTCATTTGTTCGTTCTGTCTGTTTCGATGTGCTTTGCTTTGTAATTAATCCTGTTTGATTCTCTGTGCTGTCAGGTTTTAGCAATCTCACTGCTTTCCTTTATTAGTACTGTTAATGTAGGCACAAAGGCCTTTCATCAAACAGAGAATAAACCAAACAGCCTGATGTATTAAAATGATTTTAAAGCGGCATTATAAAATAAGAGGGAAAAGTGATCCATTTAGGCCTTTTTGAATGCTTTATTTGTTATGTATACTTAGACAGGTCCAACGTGATTCTTTCTTCACACATAAGGTACAGCACTCCTGGAGCACAAAGGGCCTTAATCAAGGGCCCAACAGTGGCTACATGGTATAGCCCTGATTTCAAACTCTCAACCGTTCAGTTGATAGATCAAAGCTCTAGCATATTTTAGTTAACTACACATGAGTAATAAGCATGTATAACTTGACCATTTTAAAAATTGGACTACTAAAGGCAAACATCATAATGTTAAGTGCCATATTAAATTTAGGTTTATAAGAAAAAAAGAAACAACCAAAAACAAATCAGGCCTTTCTATTTTAGAATGCTGCTTTGTTTAGCTGGCTGGTTATGCAAAGAAGATTGGTGTTTGACTTCACCAGTCACTAAAAAGCCTTTGTGACTTTTGTAAACATCTTTTTCTGTGTCCCAAGACTAACACAGCATTACCAATTCACAGATCCCTGCCTAATAAACACCTTTAAGGTGATCAGCAAGGTGGAGAGGATGGAATGCTTGTTTACATCTCTGTGTTGTATCAATAGAAGCCCACATCACTACAAATGAATGTTAACACTATGTTAATGAGACTTTTCAGAAATGATGATTAAAACAGCAAAAATCAGCCTTTAAGGTCAGTCAAGGGCTTCAGTCGGTCTAGTTGCTTAGCATTGTTAAAGCACACAATCTGGCACTTCCTGTATTATTTGTTCAACCCACGGCCTACAGTTTCCAGAGGCATTGTTAAAACATAAAACTGTTGTTTTGCTCGAAATATCCCAAGATGCAAAAATTATATAAACTCTACAAGGCATGCCCAGCAGATAATATGGACATACAGTATATGAAATGATAATGTTTTGTGCATGATATAGTTTAACATACACACTCATACTCATACCTGAGTCTGCTGAAATCCCCCCCGCCCCCCCCGTGAGTATTGTTTTTGAATTTGTTGGCATTATATGCAAACTAATAAACAAAATAGTTTAAAGGGAACAGTCACATGCCCTGCAGTTAAAAGGCTCTACATACTCAAAGCATCCACTTATTTACCAATGATATGAAAAGTAAGAAAGTAAGCATGTTATAATCCATTTTTCAGGTTTTAAAAAGAGGTAAAGTCAACACTCCAACAATGATGCTCTTTTCCAAGATGTATAATGGATAAGGACTCAGATAGGTCAGGGTCAGGACTATTTTGAGGCCTGAATACTTAAATATTATTTTTTGAAGTTCATACTTTACTAAGCACTGCACATTATTTTAATTGTTTATATGAGCTGTGATAGTGGTTTCATTATAATACTACAAATTTCTTTATTCCTGTTTGGATTAAAGGGAAATCATTCCCAATACACTACAACATACATAAAAACATGTTTTATGTTTAGTATTAAAGGTTTAATTAATTTAATCAAATGTCAGAAATGATCGGATCGATGACATCCAGTCAGTGTGTGTGTCATACCAAGCTGAGTACACCAATGCACACACCAATTAATCTATAAGGCAATTCAGCCTCTAATGAACCTGGACTGCTGGAGAAAACCGGAGCTCCCAGAGGAAACTCTTGCAGACCCCACTGAAATGCCTGGGGATCGAACCCAGGACCTTCTTGCCATGAGCGACAGTTCTACATTTCCATTCCATCTTGGTTAAATATAGTAAATACAAAGTTTGAAGAAACCATTTACTTTCCTCACATCTGTGGTATTAAAATACACCTGAGTGGTTGCCTTGTATGTCTAAATTAAACATTTTATCTGGAAAAGGCTGGAGTCCTGCAGGAATTGAAAGGGTTAAGTTAATTTAATATGTTTATGTAATCCTGATGCACGGCTGTAACTGAAATGACTCGGTATGTCAAGTCAAGTCAAGTCAAGTCAAGTCAATTTTATTTGTATAGCGCTTTTTACAATAGATATTGTCAACAGACACTTGTGAACAAACCGGTTGTGCAGCTTCTACTTCCTAAACAATGCTTTCTGATTGCGCACTTAAGATCTCAGAACATGGGGAGCCACGGTACTTTTTGTTTGGTGTTGTTTTTACGAGGAATGCGGATATAAACACTTGTACATTAATGATTCAGTATGACTTGGTTAGTTTCTTTTTTGATTCTACTGTACAGGGTGCTTTCCAAAAGAAAACTAGTCATACTGTACTACATTGACGGTTAACATATTAAAACAACAATTATACTGTTTACTCGTTGCAAGTGAAGTGTTAAATCATCTTTTTTAATATTTTAAATATACATTCAGTCCATGAACAAAATATAACGAACGGTTTCAACTATTTCTCAAAACAATGTATGTCTACTTAACCTTCAGGTAACTCACTGAACGCTTCGACTTCAGGGACGTCGTTATTTAGAGAGAAAAATATCTTGGATTATACACCAAATATTATATCTAGAGCTAAATCTAAAGTATTTACCAGTGCTGCTCCTCAGGAGTGCGAGAGTTATCACGGTGAACCAGCAGCTTCTCATTTTGAACGCTTCTTCTCGAACTCGTTTGAAAAATCAACTGTTGAACGCGAAAGTTTGGGTTTCATATTTATAACAGCGGAGGGCGGAGCTTCCGACACCGAGACGCGCGTGATATAACTGAAGTAAACAGACCCCGAGAATCTTTATTCTATTATATCTTTATTCTCCGTGCTAATCCTGCAGATTGTTCATGAAACACACTTTATTTCAAAACACTTAGTTAACTTTTGGTCAGAAACGTAATAATGTATCTGTAAGTGCACTTTCTAAAGTCTCCATTACGTCACTTGTCTCCAAGCAGTTCAGTCGTCCTTTAGGTTATACCTTACCTAGCATGGTGCCAGGAGAGTGTTAGATATATTCGAATATAAAAAGTTTATATAATGTAAATGTATATACTATCTATCTATCTATCTATCTATCTATCTATCTATCTATCTATCTATCTATCTATATATATACACACACATACACAAGA